>SJYX01015098.1:14187-139735 GCA_006410675.1 Oreotragus oreotragus | reverse complement strand
GGAGTGTTTCAGATTAAACAGAAGGCAAGTATTGAAATGTTTAGATCAACAACAGACAATGTTTATTGTCTCCCTGACCCCCACGATTTTTTTTTTCTTCTTAAGTCTCCACTCTTGGTACCTCTCACTTTAAAATCCTAAATGTTAAGTTTCTGTCAAGGTCAGATGAAGACTGGCTGATCTCTTGTGGCATTTAGGGATATCACATATCCTTGTGTAATCTCCCTTTCCTTTGTATGGACTTGTCTGGTTTAGGAGGTTTGCCATTTTAAGTATCTCTTTATAGTGCTAGTTTTGAATAATTTAATCTGACTCAGTTACTAAAAACAACAGGGACAAGGATCACCAATAGTCAATTAGGTTTGCACATAAAACCTCCTTCATAGCATTTATTAAAATTTCCATCAATATCCCTAAGCTGTTCACTACTTGCATATGTTAAAAAGGAAGAATAACCGTATCCCCTAGACCAAGAGCCCTGTGCTCTGTATATTGAAGAAAAGCACTTTGTAACCTGGATCCCTTTTACTGGTTTCAGAGGGATTTGGAACTTCTTAATTTATATGCAGAAATTTATTGGGTTGGCCAAAAAGGTTCATTTGGGGTTTAATGAACCTTTTTGGCCAACCCAGTATGTGTGTGTGTGTGTATACATATATACACATATTTCTGGGAAGATATAACTTTCCATCAGATTTTCAAATGGAAGGATTCAAACACAGTTAAGAACCAGTGCTGCAGAGTACGTATCACTTTAGCTTTCTGACAGCAGTTGATTTTAAAAATTGCGAATAAAAAAGATATATGGGCTGTCTTTAAAAAAAAAATTTTTTTTGTACTTTTGTATTTTTACCTGTTCTTAGTGAGTGGAGACAATTAAGGCTGCTCAACACAAGGCCCAGGGAAGCCTCCCTTCACTTTGGGTATCAGGTGGAGAAGCGAGGAGACATAGCAGCAATAGCCCTAAAAGGGAGTAGGCTTCACTGCTTTTCCTTTTCTGCTTTTCCACAGGGACACTGATTAAGCATGAAGTTAACCATTAGCGGTTGAAGCCTAAAGAGAGAAAACAGTTCATTTAACAAATATTTATTGGGCACTCTATGTCAGGTCCTGTCTTGGCAAGCAGACAAAACTCCTTCCATGGGGAACCATAACCTAGACTTCTAGATATTTTTCTTTCAAAAGTTTTTCACTGGGCCTCCAGAACAAAATATTACCTTGTAGAATGTTTTTAAAAACAGCCCTCTAAATTTATGGTATGTAGTCATTGTCTACATTATGAACTAGAGAAGGCTACTCATGAGAAGAAACTTCTAGCACAAATCATAGCTGTGAAACGTAACTATCAGGAGTACAGTAAAAATGTAACTATTAACCTAATAGGCTTATTGAATTTACAGACAGTGTGAACCTTAAGCTTTGTTTTGGTCCATCACCCCTTGGTGACCTTCCTTAGTTGACTATTCCCATTTTTCTCTCATCCACTTTTCCTTAAATACATGATTGTTCCTGGGACCATTATTTAATCAGAAGCAAATCTCGGATGGCTTCTTCCAGCCCCCAGGAGTTGAAGATTAGATAGCCTTTTTTCATTACATTTAAGAATTCAGGTCTCATCAGGTCACTTACTGGTAATTCTTCTTGATAAGGTAAGAACATACAGAAGTACTATAGCCCCCAAAGGTGTAACACCTCCTCCTCCACAGACAAGCTGATTTTCAGCTTGTCAGCAGATCTAGAGCTGAGGCTGTGAACTACCCTGCTGTCACAACCTTCTCTCCCCACCTGCCAGGTGGATTTCAGACCAGAATCCTCGCCTCGCTCTTCTGTGGGTGGACTGCAGCCTTTCACAGATAATGCCTCTCACCCTTAGGTCCCCATCCACCCAGAAGAATGACTGTAAGGATGGCTTGCTGTGCTTATTTACATCATCTCATTTAGTCATCACAGCCCACTGCAGTAGGTTCTGTGATCCTTATTTGATAAATGAGGAAACCAAAGTCCACAGAAGTTAAAAAGCTTACCCTGGTCTGAGGCATGGAGCCCAAGATTTCAGTTCAGGTAGTGTGATTTAATAGTCCAGACTCTTCACCATCATGGGAATACTATTAATTATAGGGGTTCTTTAAATCTATGGTTCTCAACCATGGATGTGCATCAGAATCACCCAAGAATATTTTAACTGCAGAGATGTCAGGGGCCCACTCCACTCATGCTAAATCACCGTGGGTCCATTAGTATGATAATTCTGTGATAATTTCTAAGGACTCATGTCATATAATGACAAGATATAACAATAGGTGAATGAATAGGTAAACATGGTGTAACCATGGAATAGATTACTGTTTAAAAAATTATGAGGATTACACAACATGGGAAATACTTGAGACCTATTGTTAAGGAAAAAAATCAGAATTCTAAATTTAAAATATCACTGAAGTGATTTAACTCAGTGAATGAGTTAAAGTTAAGGTTAGAGATGGGAGAAAGAATTACCAAATTAAAAAATAGAACTGAAGTAATTTCCTGGACTATAGCACAGAGAGAAGGAAAACTTGGAAGAAAGGGTGAGANTGTGTGTGTGTGTGTGTGTGTGTGTGTGTGTGTGTGTGTATACATATATACACATATTTCTGGGGAGATAAATATAACTTTCCATCAGATTTTCAAATGGAAGGATTCAAACACAGTTAAGAACCAGTGCTGCAGAGTACGTATCACTTTAGCTTTCTGACAGCAGTTGATTTTAAAAATTGCGAATAAAAAAGATATATAGGCTGTCTTTAAAAAAAAAATTTTTTTTGTACTTTTTAAAAAGTACATTTTTGTATTTTTACCTGTTCTTAGTGAGTGGAAACAATTAAGGCTGCTCAACACAAGGCCCAGGGAAGCCTCCCTTCACTTTGGGTATCAGGTGGAGAAGCGAGGAGACATAGCAGCAATAGTCCTAAAAGGGAGTAGGCTTCACTGCTTTTCCTTTCCTGCTCTTCCACAGGGACGCTGATTAAGCATGAAGTTACCCATTAGCGGTTGAAGCCGAAAGAGAGAAAACAGTTCATTTAACAAATATTTATTGGGCACTCTATGTCAGGTCCTTTCTTGGCAAGCAGACAAAACTCCTTCCATGGGGAACCA
The DNA here is from genome assembly GCA_006410675.1 of Oreotragus oreotragus. Lineage (NCBI taxonomy): Eukaryota > Metazoa > Chordata > Mammalia > Artiodactyla > Bovidae > Oreotragus > Oreotragus oreotragus. The sequence continues at coordinate 136,600 of SJYX01015098.1, read as the reverse complement.
TAACCTAGACTTCTAGATATTTTTCTTTCAAAAGTTTTTCACTGGGCCTCCAGAACAAAATATTACCTTGTAGAATGTTTTTAAAAACAGCCCTCTACATTTATGGTATGTAGTCATTGTCTACATTATGAACTAGAGAAGGCTACTCATGAGAAGAAACTTCTAGCACAAATCATAGCTGTGAAACGTAACTATCAGGAGTACAGTAAAAATGTAACTATTAACCTAATAGGCTTATTGAATTTACAGACAGTGTGAACCTTAAGCTTTGTTTTGGTCCATCACCCCTTGGTGACCTTCCTTAGTTGACTATTCCCATTTTTCTCTCATCCACTTTTCCTTAAATACATGATTGTTCCTGGGACCATTATTTAATCAGAAGCAAATCTCGGATGGCTTCTTCCAGCCCCCAGGAGTTGAAGATTAGATAGCCTTTTTTCATTACATTTAAGAATTCAGGTCTCATCAGGTCACTTACTGGTAATTCTTCTTGATAAGGTAAGAACATACAGAAGTACTATAGCCCCCAAAGGTGTAACACCTCCTCCTCCTCCACAGACAAGCTGATTTTCAGCTTGTCAGCAGAGCTAGAGCTGAGGCTGTGAACTACCCTGCTGTCACAACCGTCTCTCCCCACCTGCCAGGTGGATTTCAGACCAGAATCCTCTAGTCTCCATTCGCCTCGCCTCGCTCTCCTGTGGGTGGACTGCAGCCTTTCACAGATAATGCCTCTCACCTTTAGGTCCCCATCCACCCAGAAGAATGACTGTAAGGATGGCTTGCTGTGCTTATTTACATCATCTCATTTAGTCATCACAGCCCACTGCAGTAGGTTCTGTGATCCTCATTTGATAAATGAGGAAACCAAAGTCCACTGAAGTTAAAAAGCTTACCCTGGTCTGAGGCATGGAGCCCAAGATTTCAGTTCAGGTAGTGTGATTTAATAGTCCAGACTCTTCACCATCATGGGAATACTATTAATTATAGGGGTTCTTTAAATCTATGGTTCTCAACCATGGATGTGCATCAGAATCACCCAAGAATATTTTAACTGCAGAGATGTCAGGGGCCCACTCCACTCATGCTAAATCACCGTGGGTCCATTAGTATGATAATTCTGTGATAATTTCTAAGGACTCATGTCATATAATGACAAGATATAACAATAGGTGAATGAATAGGTAAACATGGTATAACCATGGAATAGATTACTGTTTAAAAAATTATGAGGATTACACAACATAGGAAATACTTGAGACCTATTGTTAAGGAAAAAAATCAGAATTCTAAATTAAAAATATCACTGAAGTGATTTAACTCAGTGAATGAGTTAAAATTAAGATTAGAGATGGGAGAAAGAATTACCAAATTTAAAAATAGAACTGAAGTAATTTCCTGGACTATAGCACAGAGAGAAGGAAAACTTGGAAGAAAGGGTGAGATACAGATTACAAAAGACAGAGTAAAGCTGTCTAATTGAAGTCCTGAAGGGAGATAAGAAGGCTGCCCATTTCTGGTTCTATACCTAGAGGTTCTCATCTAGGGTAAAGTTCAGGCGGCTTATGTTTTTTAAGTATTGGCTCTGAAGTCAGTTCATAGCTGAAAAGATGTTGATTCCTAGTTTTGCCATCTACTGACAATGTTATTGGTATTTAACTTGGCCAAGCCTCAGTTTCTTCATTTGTAAAGTTGAGATAAGTAATACCTGCTTCATAGGATACATGTATGAATTGAGTTGTTCAGTGTATGGCACAGAGTAAACACTTAAAAGTGATCGTTAGCTTCTATTTTTTGTATTCCAGAATACATTAATTTGAGTATTGAACGACAGTTTTGTTGATTGGTTTATGGAACCATGGAGCTACACAAAAGCTTCACCAGTCCACTAATTTATTTTCAGCAAACTTCACTAATTAATATTGCTTCCACTCTATTTATGCCATGTCCTTTCTAAAGTTAGGAAGGTGGGAGATTGAAAACAGATGCTATGTCAAAAGCTTGCTTTTAGATGTTATGCATGATTTCTTATGAAAATATTGATCGGTAGCAAGAGGCCAGAAAGGAATTTATCAAATTCTTTTTAGGTTCTTTAACTGTGTTCTCTTAGGCATTATGCATCTGATAATTTGCACAAGTATTGTTTTAGTTTCCTAGAGCTGCCATAATCTTTCTAAAGTTAGGAAGGTGGGAGATTGAAAACAGATGCTATGTCAAAAGCTTGCTTTTAGATGTTATGCATGATTTCTTATGAAAATATTGATCGGTAGCAAGAGGCCAGAAAGGAATTTATCAAATTCTTTTTAGGTTCTTTAACTGTGTTCTCTTAGGCATTATGCATCTGATAATTTGCACAAGTATTGTTTTAGTTTCCTAGAGCTGCCATAACAAATTACCACAAATTAGGTGGTTTAAAGCAGTAGACATTTACTCTCTCAGTTTTGGAAGCTAGAAGTCCAAAATCAAGTTGTCAGCAGGGCCATGCTCCCTCTGAAGGCTCTGTGGAAGAAGCCTTCCTTGCCTCTTTGTAGCTTCTGGTGGTTGCTGGCAATGCTTGACATTCTTTGGCTTGTACCTGTATCACTCCAGTTTCTGCCTCTGTCTTCCCCAGACTTCCCCTTTGTCTTTCTGTGTCTGAATCTCCTTTTCTCCCATAAAGACAGCAGTCGTTGTGTTTAGGGCCCACCGTAATCCAGTCTGATCTCATCTTAATTAATTCTGTCTGTGAAGACCCCATTTCCAAAGAAGACCACATTCTGAGGTTCTGGGTAGACTTGAATTTAGGGAGGATAATATTCAGCCCATTACAAGTGTCTTATGGCATTAAGCTTATGAAGCAGTTGTTCTGAAAGTCTCGGATAATGGCCATTTTAGGCCCAGTGTGCACCGGGAAAGATACTCACATGCATCCATGGTATCTCTTACACGCATGGCCTCAGTCGTGTCTGCCTCTTTGCAATCCTGTGGACTATGTAGCATATCAGGCGCCTCTGTCCATGGGATTCTCCAGGCAAGAATGCTGGGGTGGGTTGCCATTCCTTTCTCCAGGGGATCTTCCCAACCCAGGGATCAAACCCACATCTCTTATGTCTCCCACATTTACAACTAGTACCACCTGAGATTATTATTATTAAAAATCTTTCAAGTTGCAAAGTTTGCCAGTATTTTGAATATTTTCTAACAGAATTATTCCTGTGATCTCTCTCCACTGAGTAAATGGTGGACCTTAAATACAGTTGTGCCCTAGTAAATGCTTAACAATTGACTGTCCAGGAAAAAGCAAATCGAAACAAAACCCTAATTTGTAGTATTTGTTAATTTTCTTGATGTAAATACTTACACTATGATCACTTTCAAGCTATCAACATAAAGTCAAATTTAACAGTTCTTGTAGGTTGGTCAAGCCAATTCTAGCATACCACTGCAAGATTTCATAAGCAAAGCAGATATGAGATCACATCCTGGATATTAACCTAATGAGCAATAGTCATATCGAGAGAAGATAATAAATCGCTTCATGTAAGGTTCTTTATTCATGTGTTAGTTACATAATACCTAGGGACTTTGCAGAATCTGAGTAAACCCATTGAGTTGCTATATGACATCTGTCATATGGTAGTTAAATAGAGCTGTGGTTTAGTGAGGAAAATAACATACTTGAAAGCAAAAGCTAGATTTTACTTGAGATTATATGATTTACAGATAGCGTGACCTCCAACAAGTCACATAATCTCGTCAGAATTTATTTTCCTCATTTATAAGATGAAAATAAAAAACACCTACTTTGCAGAGATATGAATTGTATTAGGGTTAAGTAATTGTCATAATAGCATCTAGCACTGTCGTGGCACATCTATAGCATTAAATGTTCATTCGTGACATTTTGTGTTTTTAAGAATAAATGTGATTGTTAGCGCCATGAAGGGAGGAGATTTTTTTTTTTCCTGTTATGTTTACTGCTGCATGTCCAGCACCTGGGATAATATGTAGTATATAATAGGTAGCCAGTAATTATCTGTATAGTACATGAATCGTCAACGTGCAGGAGATGCCAGAATTGTCTTTCCTAGACTATCACTAGTACTATCATAATTCCGCTAAAGAAGAGACAAAGAGTCTGTATAACTATTATATAGACATAATAGTTATAGGTTGTTACTGGAATACAGTCTTCAACCAGCCTTCACAGCTCGCCTCCGCCTGCTGTTCCATCTTGTTCTTCCTGTCTCACCAGCCAGCTTTTCCTTCTCCTCCCCCGTTCACCTAACTTTGGAATCCCACGTCCCATGTCCCAGTCAATGAGTCGGAACACTATAACTTAGACCCTGGGCATGACACCAGACTTCGAGGTTGAACTGGGGCTTTGTCTGCCTCAGTTTCTCTGTTGGAATCTTTCCATGGCTGTGAGAGAAACAGCAACTAAAACTAAGCAGCAAATGGTAACTTATTTGTCTAAGAAGTTGGAAAGTCCAAAGGAAAAGCTAGCCAGCTTCAAAGCGCACTGGACTCAGAGCTGACACTGTCATTTGGCGTCTCTCTGCTGCTCAGCTCTGACTCTGTTACTCAGATTTCCCCCTTCAGCTCTGCAAGATGGCCACAGCAGCAGTCTCAGCTCACCTTGTTAGGGCACCAGGTCCTGCAGCAGAAAGTCTGCTTTCCTGGAAGCTGAAACAGGTTTAAGGGGTCCCAGGTCAAAGGTTTCTAGGCCCTCATGGTCTGCCTTGTTTCATAGCCCGTCCCTGGAGGTCACACCTGGGACAGAGAGTGTGAGGCAAGGTGACTGTGTTAATAACCATTCACAGCCTCCACCCTCTGGATCTGGCAGCGGGGTTAGCTGCACCTCAGACATGTAGAGAAGGTGGGAGGTGGATCCCCAAGCACAACACATGAGTGCTGGTAAACTCCAAAGGGGGAACCAGAATAACAGATAGCAATCATTTCTCCCCACCGTGAGCAAACTAAGACATCTCAACCCCCTTTATTCCGGAAATTGTGTGATCGAGTGTAGTCCCTCACTAGAGAATGTCTAGTCTGTGTGCCATTCTTGTTTTATTTTTTAAGTAAGAAGTTTTTTATTTATTTAAAAGTGTCACATAGAAATTCAAATAATACAAAGATACATACAGTGAAAAGTAAGCTTCCCTTCTTTCTATGATCCCTCTCCTCCCCAGAGAGAAGCACTGCTTTGAATTTCTTTGGGTAAGCTTCCAAAAACATTCCATGCATACACAAGTCTATGCGTATATATGTTTATATGTGTAAGCATGATGTGTATCCAAATACTTGTAATCTATACAGCATGTTCATCTATACACATGCTTATATTCTGTTAATCTATAAAACACTCTGCCTCTTGCTTTTCTCACTTGGTAGGACATTCCTCAGCATCTTATAGATATCTAGGGAAGTGATATAGTGACATGATTAGTAGCAGCCTCTAGAGCATGCTACCTTGGGTCCAAATCCATCTCTGCCCCTTATTAGTTGTTTAATCTTGGACAACTTGGTTAACCTCTCTGCATCTGTAACAAGGGAAGGTTAAGAGTCCTTGCCTCCCAGGGTTGTTGGAAAGGTTAAGATGAGTTCGTGTATGTAAAGAGCAGTGCCCAACGCCTGGTAAGTGCTCTGTGAATGTCAGCTTTGGGAACCTACCTTATTCTTGGTAAGGCGTTTCATTCATCATACACTGCTTCTCACGCTGCCCTTGTACATGTACCATCTTTTGTAGTCTCTGAACCTGTCTGCTTTCCTTTCTCCTGGTAAAGACAAGCTCAAAAAGCCTACCTGCCCTGATAATCCTACTTGATCCTGATTTTTCCCTGACTCCAGGGTCTTTATATTTTTTAAATGTGTTTTGTTATTAACTTGACTTTTTTTTTTTTTTTTTTTTTTTACTTTNCACTGCTTCTCACGCTGCCTTTGTACATGTACCATCTTTTGTAGTCTCTGAACCTGTCTGCTTTCCTTTCTCCTGGTAAAGACAAGCTCAAAAAGCCTACCTGCCCTGATAATCCTACTTGATCCTGATTTTTCCCTGACTCCAGGGTCTTTATATTTTTTAAATGTGTTTTGTTATTAACTTGACTTTTTTTTTTTTTTTTTTCACTTTACAATACTGTGTTGGTTTTGCCATACATTGACATGAATCTGCCACGGGTGTATAGCCATGAAGTTTTTTCTATCAGTGTTCTTAATGAATTGTGGGGATGTTTTGTCCTGAATTTAATTTTATCTCTTTGGAATATCATTTTAGCTCCTCGTCACGTAATTTCTTATGTAGTTTTCTGACACATTTATCAGCAATCACTCTTTAAGAAATCTCTTCTCTAGCTGAGTTAGTTGACCTCTGAGTGTTCCTCCTTAATCAGCCCGTGAAATCTTTGAATGCATCCACCACTGTTCCTCATATTCATTTAGTTACTTGCTTACATGCTTGTCTCCCCACCTCTAGACCTTATTTCTTGAGGACAGGCACCACGTCTTATTTTCTTCATGATATTCTTCTATTGGGAGATGGACAACAAATATTTACTGAATTAAACTGAGTTCTCTTTCGTTCTTTGGGTAATTGTTGCTCACTGATTAGAAGCTTAATTAGAAATAGAAACTTAAATAGAAAGTTAGCTTGTTTAGTTAAAAAACGTTTAGTTAAAACTTGACCAAGAAGGGTTTCTTTCTCCATTTCCTCCATCTTATCCCTTTATGTAATGTAGATATGCTGATGACTCCAGATTCTTTTATCTAGCCTAGACTTCTACTCTGAAATCTAGGCTCCAGGCTTAGATGCTTGATTGGCATCATTTGGATACCTGATAGTTAACAAACTGAATTCTGAATCTTCCCTACCAATCTACTCCTAATATCTCTCCTTTCTCAGGAAATGGCAGCTCTATCCTTCCAGTTGCTCAGGTCAGAAACCTTGGAGTTATCCTGAACTACTCTAACCCATCGGGTCATCCTATTGGCTGTGCCTTCAAAACTTACCTAAAATCTAATCACTTGTCACCACTGTAGCCACCCTGTACAAGCTCCCATCCTTAACATCTTTTTCCAGTGATTTTAGCTTCCATGGATGAGTCTTTGGTGAATCAATTGTTATAAGTAGTTGATGATTACAAATTTGTGATTGTGTATTTATATCACTTTTTTTCGTTTTTGTTATAGAAATTTTCTTAGCTGAAATTCTCTGTTTAAAAAGAAATTCTGTTTAAAAAAACAAAACGATCTCGTTCTTCACATTCCTTTAAAAACTTCACTTAGTTTCTCTAGATACTCGTGGATTTTTTGTTTGTTTGTTTTTCAGTGTATTAGAAGCCACTCCTGTCATTATTTATTTTGATGTTAAAATTGTCTGACTCTTAGCCGGTAGGAGTCTTTCATGCTGGCGTCTATATCCTTTTGACATGTCTCCGCTCGATTTTGAATATTTCCTTATTTATGAAGTAATATGATACTCTCAGTTCATCCTATACTTTTTCTACCCCAGTCCTGTAATCAGCCATCTCTCCAAGAAGCCCTGGTTCCTTTTATTGGAGAAATTTCTTCCAGTCTGTTGCATTAGGCAGAGCTCGAAAACTGTATTTTTGTTTGTTTGTTTTTAATCTTGAATTCATACTGATGCCTTTAAATTCCAGTCTGACATTGCGGGCTTCTTCCCTTCTTCCTCTGCTCCATATTTGTATTGCCTTTCTCCAATAATGAAAACCCTAGTTGCCAATGATATCAGCATATCCACGCAGTTTGCTCAGCCCTTTGATACATACCGAATAGCTTCAGAATCGCTATACCAATATCAGTTCTAGCTATGAACTTACTAAATATACAGTTTGTTTTTTTTTATAGTTCTTCTGACCTTCAGATATATTCAAGAGAGGGTAGTCAGTCAGAGTAATATGTTCAGAAACTATTAGGGTAATTTTTTCCTTCTATGTAGCTACAGTGCCATTAGAAATATAGTTAGTTAAATTTTTTTGTTTTTGTTCAGTTTCAGGGATTTCCCATCTTACTGATTTAATTTTATTTTTTTTTTTTTATAGTTCTTCTGACCTTCAGATATATTCAAGAGAGGGTAGTCAGTCAGAGTAATATGTTCAGAAACTATTAGGGTAATTTTTTCCTTCTATGTAGCTACAGTGCCATTAGAAATATAGTTAGTTAAATTTTTTTGTTTTTGTTCAGTTTCAGGGATTTCCCATCTTACTGATTTAATTTTATTTTTTCAATATCAATATTTATCAGTCTCATATTTAAATGAGATTAACTAGACCCTTTAGAAGTCATTATAACGCCACTGTGTTATTACTTTTTAAAATAGTAACAAAGAAAAGGGATCGGTCAGAGCCTTGATTTAAATTGTACTCTGGATTGTTAGTTCAGAAACCTGAATGCATCTAAGCCTAGGACATTCCATCTGTAGATTTTTACAGCCACCTTGACCTTCCCCCTTCCCTCATATTCATGGAGCACATGTCCTGTGCCAGGCACGGAGCTGAGCTCTGTGGCCACATACTCGAATGTGGTCATCTCTGCCCCCAGACCTGTGTGAACAGGCAGGGAGCAGTTCATACAGGCACATACAAGATGATGACACATGTCATCAGGACTTGTGTCACAAGTCATCAGGACTCGCTGGAGGAGCGCCTCCTTAAAGGGCGCTTTGTGTGTGTGTGTATGTGTGTGTGTGTGTGTGTGTGTGTGTGTGTAGGTAGGTGTGTAGGGCTAGGGGGCCTCCTCAAAGGGCGTTCTGCTGTGTGTGTGTGTGTGTGTAGGTGTGTGTGTGTAGGTGTGTAGGGCTAGGGGGCCTCCTCAAAGGGCATTCCACTGTGTGTGTGTGTGTGTGTGTAGGTGTGTGTAGGTGTGTGTAGGTGTGTAGGGCTAGGGGGCCTCCTCAAAGGGCGTTCCGCAGTGTGTGTGTGTATGTGTGTGTGTAGGTAGGTGTGTAGGGCTAGGGGGCTTCCTCAAAGGATGTTCTGCAGTGTGTGTGTGTGTGTGTAGGTGTCTGTGTGTGTGTGTAGGTGTGTAGGGCTAGGGGGCCTCCTCAAAGGATGTTCTGCAGTGTGTGTGTGTGTAGGTGTCTGTGTGTGCGTATAGGTGTGTAGGCCTAGGGGGCCTCTTCAAAGAATGTTCTGCAGTGTGTGTGCGTGTGTGTGTGTGTAGGTAGGTAGGTAGGGCTAGGGGGTCTCCTCAAAGGATGTTCTGCAGTGTGTGTGTGTGTATGTGTAGGTGTGTAGGGGTGCACACTGTAGGGGAAATGCACCTTTGCTTTGGGATCACCTCCTGGCTAGGTAGTCTCAACTTCTGTTTTTGACAGAATGCTCATGGCATTTGAAAGATGCATTTTCAAACTAGAGAGCAGAGAGCTAGGTATCCATTTCAGGCACCTTAGTAAGAACAAATCACACCAGATATATCTCGCTGTTTTCTTTGGCAGGGTTTCTGGGATGGTGTAATACTGAGATGTTGAACTTAAGGGTTAACAGTATTTCTCATGTTGGTGACGTCAACCTGGAGGATATTTCTGGCCTCAGGGATCTTTCTGCAGCTACTTCAGTGTGTTTTATCATTGTCTTCAATGGAGGTTTTATCAAATTTGCAGTGACATGGACTGATAGATAACAAATAATTTAAGTTCAAATTCATTTTGAAAAGCTGAGACAAAAAGCTACATTCTTTTGTAATATAAAATGTATTACTTTTGAGTTTTAAAATTCAGAAATATATTTCAGCATCCATATCTCCATCAAAATAAGGCCTAACTTTCTTTTTGTTGTCATACCTCTCTTTTTAAAAAAATTATTTTTAATTGAAGGATAATTGCTTTACAACATTGTGTTGGCTTCTGCCACACATCCACATGAACATCAGTAGGAGTATGTATGTCCCCTCCCTCTTGGCCCACCTGCCCCATCCCACTGAGCAGCAGTTTGAGCTCCCTGAGTCATACAGCAAATTCCCACTGGCTCTCTGTTTTACATGTGGTTTATATGTTTCCATGTTACTCTCTTCATTCATCCCACCCTCTCCTAGGGCTAACTTCTTAGGCAATTAGGCTGTTCTAAAAAGCTGAGTGCCTCCAGAAAACAAATGACTACAAGTACAGGGTGGGAGGGATATGCATGCAAAGAAATCTAGAAGTTTTAGCTAATTCAACATGAACCAACAATGTGATGTGACAGCCAAACAAGTAATTCTATGAAGGGTAAGTATTTAAGACCAGACGGTGGTCTCACTCTTGTACCAGGAAAACTGTGTACCCTGCTTTGCACCACCACTGTAGAGAAATAAAAACTAACTTGAATGTGTTCAGAGCAGAATGGTGACTGAACCTAAACCTTCCTCAAAGTAAGGTAGTCACTAATCATGAGAATACGTATAGCCTGGCAAATTTGGTTGTCTTCAAGTATTTGGACAGCTGTCATAGGAGAGAAGGATGAGATATGTCCCGTCTGTCCCAAGAAGATGCAATAAAAAGCACTGGGAGGAGCCCTGGAAGAGAGGGTTCAGTTGTTACTGAGAGTCAGAGCTGCCTGAGGATGGAATGTATAGCCTCAGGATGAAGTTCATTATCATTGGACTGGCTCAAAAATAAGCTAAAGTACTAAAGGGCAAGAAAGCACCTTATGTTAAGATGCTTAATGAGAAGTAGATTCCTTTTTTATACCTTTCAAAAGAGTTTTTACTTAATAAATTGTACTTCATAATAAGGGAAAAATAAAGATTTGATTATAGGGAAGTTATAATTTTCTGGCAAATCTCTAAAAGTAATAGAAATTAATTGCTTGTAGAACATTTTATCTAAGTATAAACGTATGTGATTTATTTCATATACTTTGTGTTTTAGTCTGCATAGGCTGAACAATATAAAGTTATCACATGGGAGGGTTTTTAGCAGGTTTAAAGTACTATCATTTTTCCAGATTGCTGGCTGGTGTTAATCCTCAACCCTGTTAGAAATTTTGGTGTTTCTCCCTTCCTCCTTTTGCTTACATCATAGTATGTAGATGGTACAATATGTTGGTTAACCTCAGTCTGACACTTATATCGTGTTTTCTCTTTTGCCCCATCAGTGTCTAGGATGTAAATTAACCAATAAAGTGACAACAAGAAATCAGACAGAGAAAATTTCCCATTTCTACTCACTTGTAATTCTCCTAATTTTGTAGGGGTTTTCCACAGGAAATCACAGAAGAATAGCTGAAATGCTTTATCTTATGTACTTTTCTTCTGAAGGAGCAGTTAATTGTCTTCTTCGCAGAGTGGTCTAAATTCTCGTACCAGGCAGCTGTGTTTACTGTAGTACAAATTAAATTCTCTGCTAAATGATGTCTCTAAGAACTTTCAATCATTAAGGCCGAATTATTTAGTTACTTCTCTACCCAGTGGATTTCAGTGAAGGCGATATGATGGGTTTTCTAAGCAAGAAAAATATAACATGAGGATATTTATATGCCTTTAAACAGAAAGAAATCAGTGATATTTAATTCCAAGTAAATTTGAATATCACAGAGTCAGAGGATACTCTTAATAATCTCAAATTAGGTTTGTAGCAAAGACAATGTGCTGAGAGACTTTAGGCTATTTTAAAAGACTGTTTAGAACTTATATTAATAATTTTTGTCTTCAAAGAATAAATCCCCGAATTAAAATCTTCATTTTGCACATACTTCAGCCATACCTTACATGTTTTCTAATCCTCTTAGTTATTTTTATGTAGTTTGTAAGAATTAAAAAAAAAAAACTTTTGTAGATTAAAATTTTTCATTCTTTGTTTGGCTTGTATATTTCTCTCCCACCCCCTACTTGTGTAATCTAAGCATTTTTGACCTATCCTCAGGAAAGTCAGTCCTTTATTATCAGGATTTAACTACCCAGGGCAGTGCCCTCCTTGGATTTACTGAAATTAAATGCTTTGATTACTCAATTTCAGTTTTAATGAGAAAAGTTGAAATCTTTGCCTAACATAAAGGTTTTTCTTTGTCTCTAAATTTTGATTTTCATGCTATCAGAGGCCCCATTACAACAGGTAATTTGAGTGTTGATTGTATGTTTTCTCAGTTTGTAATTGTGTTAAATGTATCTAAAATGTTCACAGTTTTACAAATTAAGCTTACCATTAGGGTCCTTCCAACTCAGAAATTCTGTGGTTTTAAGCTTTTATTTTTTTTTGAAATATGTTTGAAATATTTCAGTTAGAAAATGTAATCTTTGCTTGTTGTCCTGTGTGTCCTCTCCTATATATATATATATATAGGAGGAATATATATAGGACTAGGAATCGTAGAATTTTAGAGCTGGAAGATGTATTAAATGTTATCTTGTGATTCTACACATGAAGAGTCAGAAGCCCAAAGAGGCTAGGGGACTAACACAAGGTCATAGCAGTAACTGGCAGCTGGAACTCTGGCCACTTACTGGAGCACTAAAAAGTAACTCACATGTTTTTAATCTGAAAATGTTCAGACTTCTGGAGAATATTCGTCTACAAATTTAAGAATTTGAGGTATTCTTTTACAAATTTAAGAATGTTGAGGCGTTTATATTAAGCACAATTTATCATTAAATTCTTTAAACAGTACTGTCATGCCTGTTGTTTTCTCCAAACCTGGAATCACACTTGAAAATAAATTACAACTTGGGGTAGGTTAAAGCGTCTGGATTTTACACTCCTGGGGTATTTTTCAGTGACTTAGAAGCATGAACTAGTGCTGCCAAGTTAGGCCCGTTTTCGAGTGGAAGGACTGCTGGTGGGGAAAGTTCCCCTCGTGCGGCTGCCCTGGCAGTGGAGCTGAGATGATGAGTAGGAGACCAGCTCTCCAGATTACCTGGGACCTATGGCCAAGACAGCACTTCCCCTCCTCCCGGCCGTGCGTCTAATTTACCTGGAACCAGCCCCTGACGGTTGTCTTCTGCCCATCCTGGCACCTTGGCCAAACCCCAGCACCGTTGTTGAATTGTATGGCAGGGTTAAATCCTCACTGAGAACTGAATGTATAAAAATTAAAGATGTTTTTGGGCTTCCCATGTAGGGCAGTGGTAAAGAATCTGCCTGCCAGTGCAGGAGACACAAATGACATGGGTTTGATCCCTGAGTCAGGAACATCCCTTGGAGAAGGGAATGGCTACCCACTTCAGTATTCTTGACTGTCCATGGGAAGTCCCATGGTCCCGCGGACAGAGGAGCCTGGCAGCCTATGGCCCATAGCATGCATGTATGTATGTGTACGTATATGTGTGTGTATATATATAGCATATAGTCTGTATATGGAAATTAGTTTTCTCAGTGGAATACAAGTACTTCAAAAAATAATCCTCTTAGAAATAAAAATAGTTCCAGGGTTAGGTCTTCCTGATTGTGGTTTCAAGCCAAGAAGTCAGAAGAATTTCCAAGTTAATCGACTCCACGCACTCACTTTTTGCTAGGGACTTTTAGAAACTTCTCAGGGTAATTCCTCACAGTTGTAGTAGAGAGATGAACTGTGTCATGTGACTATAACCCTTCAGCAGATCTTAAGGCAGTATGGCCTGGTGGGCTCTGCCGTCAGCATCCTTACCCTAGTATGGCCTGGGAGGTGTCAACCACTTGGCGTTCCCTCTTCTTCAGAGCAGCCTGGAGCCAGTGATGTGTTCAGTCATGAATTCTTTGAGCAAATACTGATTAGTTTCATCCTGGGGATTGGGGAAATAGAAGAACTTGACAATGCCTTGATCCTAAAAAAACAGTCAGTTTAATGGAGGCCCTAAGATATGGCCTTAAATACCTGAAATATGATAATATTGTTTTATTCACCATTATAGAACTAGCACCTATAGCTGCCATGTAGGAACTGCTGAATAAAGCAGTATTTTTCAGATGAAAGAGTGAATGACCGCATAGCCTTAAGGTTGAAGAGCCGGCTAGTTGGAGTGGGCAGAGAAAATTTCAAGGCAGAGATTACATTTGGGGCAGGATCCTGAGGGAAAGGTAGACATTTGAAAACATGAATCTAATTAGGGAAAATAGCAGAGGCAGAAAAGTGAGTGGCAAAGGCTCAAAAAGAGACATCTCTGAAGTTGGAAGGGAATGGTGAATAATTGTGCTGGAATGACGAGTAACACGAAAGAGAAAGATGGGGATGAGGCTAGAGGTAAGATTGGACCAAACTGTGCAAGGCTCAGGAACCTAAACCACATTTTGTAGAAAATGGGGAAATTGTACAAGTTTTAATATAGAAATGACTTGCTATAATGAGCATTGTGCTTTAGGAATATAAATCTGGTAGACGTCTCCTGAGGGATTGGAAGGGAAAAGCACAGCAACACCACGTGGGAAGAACTGCAGTGATTCCCCATGAGTTAAACTCTGATTCAGGGTGAGGTAGATAAACTAGAGCAATGAGGATAGAGGGAGGGGGCAGAAACGAGAGGTTTTTGAGGGAGCCATCTGGCTGAATCAGTTAATTCAGGAACTTATTAAATCTAGAAGACAACAGATGATAGGAGAGTTTTGGTGCAGTTGCTTAGAAGGTGGTAGTTTCACTTAATAAGAGGTGGAGTAGGTTTCAGAAAGAAGGCCATTCGTGGGTCTTCAGTTGTGGTCAAATTGATTATAAGTTATGAACAGGAAGATGCCCTGCAAGGAGCTGGAAATGTTATAGGTGTTGAAAAAGGAAGGGCACATGGGATTTAAATTGAGGAGTCATCTGCATGGAGTAGATAACTAAATCTAGGAGACTAACATAAACATGTGAAGAGAGTGATTATGGTAAAGATTAGAGATAGACCAAGGGCAGATCTCTGACAAATCTCCTTTTGAGGAGGAAGAACAGTTTAGCAAAAGTGTCTAATGCAGTGAGAAGGGAACATTTTGAGGAGGGAAGGTAACCCTTCAGAGAAGTCACGAGGGATGAAGAAAAAGAAATGGCTGATGAGTTTGGAAACATGGAGTAACTCATGACCTTTAGGCACTTATTTATTTGAGGCCTAAAAGGATTAATTGCAAAGGTAATACTACTATGCAGAAGACCTGGGTTCAGTCCCTGGGTTGGAAAGATCCTCTGGAGAAGGAAATGGCAACCCACTCTAGTACTCTTGCCTGGAAAATCTCCCCATGGACAGAGGAGCCTGGTAGGCTACAGTCCATGGGGTCGCAAAGAGTCGGACACAACTGAGTGACTTCACTTTCACTTTTCAAAGGTACTGCAGATTAAGTTGGAGTTTCAGCATTGGTGATTAGAGCTTTTCTTGCATACTTGATAAGAAAAAAAAAAAGAGAATGGCACTCAAGCAGGGAAAAGTACTTTTTAAGAACATGTCTTACTGAATTGTGGAGAAGATCAAATGAAAGAATGGTTCTGTATTTCTTGCTGTAGGGCCTGGCCCATAGACTTCAGTAAATGCTAGCCTGTACAGTTGTCATCATCATTAATAGGAAATGCATTGTTCAGAATTAAGGGAGAAGAAAGTTATGGTTTGTGGACTAAGAGTAAGGGTCCTTTGGAGAGGGAAGAAGAAGTGTGATTTAAGGAGATCTTGAGTAAGTATGGTGTTAAGTGCAAAAGCAGAGTGGTTAAAACCTAGAAAAGGGAACAGACCTACATTTCTCTGAATTGGGAGCAGATATGGAAAGTATTAGGGACATTTTGCTCCTGGGTGACAGACACTGAGGAGAAGAGAGGCTGGAGAGCCTGCCGTGCAATGCTCCCCACCTTCTCGTTAAATTCAGAGAAGGTCTCCACTGCAGATGTCTGCTTATGGCATGAAGGGACAAAATCGGAGTCACTTTCTGCATCTGCTGTGAATCAGGTGCTGCGTTAGATGCTGTAAACTGCTTCCTTGAATCCTTGTGAAAAGTCAGATGTTGGGGACTTGTATTCACATTTTACAGATGAGAAAACACGTCAAAAGGTCAAGTAACGTACCCAGGATGGCATAGCTAGGAGAGGGAGGAGCCAGGACTCAGAGCCCTGTCCTTCAGACTCCAGAGCCTGTGCTCGTCATTGAAAGGGAGCCCACTGGTTTGCTGTCTTGTAGATGCAGACCTGCACAGCTTTACATTAAGGTTCTGTAGGCTGGTTATTCCTGTCAGGCACCACAGTGAATATCAAAGAAAGGCCTTTCTTATTTGGGGGGTGTATGACTGTGAAATTGGGGTGAACCAGAAATGTGAATTCTGGATCCCTGAGTGCCCTAGGATGGTGCAAAATAGAGTGTGTGAGTTTAGACTCCTCAGTACACCAGGTGCCAGCAGTTAGGGTCAGAGGAGGGGTGTCCAGGAGGGTGTGTTGGACTGTAAGAGGAGCGCAGCTACCTTGATTTTCCAACAAGAGGATCAAAGAGTTACCTTCCCTTCTCTTTCCCACAGCTGCCCGTCCCTGCCCCTCAGCAGTCAGTCCTGTGACCACACTGCAGGCCCAGAGCCCACACCCCAACACCTTTCTATCTACTTAGGCTGATGTTCTGTCCTGATGTAAATAGTCACATTCTCATTTAAATAGCCTAATGGAGAGGGTATACCAGGATCTAGCCAATTTTGGGGGAAGAGATAGAATATAGTTTCCCAATTTCCATCTGTCACCTAACACACTTCTTGTTTTAATATCTCGCCTTCCATAGATAACATTTTAGGCCTCTTATTTAGTCATGCATTCACTAAAGAATTATTTATTGAATTCCCACAATATAATAAATGTTATTGTAGGCACTGGGGACGTGGCACAGAAGAAACCATTGTCCCCACTCTTACACGGCCTCTGTTCTAACGGGGAAGTTAGGCAGTAGTCACGTAAGGTGTAGTATATTAAATGGTAATTAGTACAGAGAGAAATGTAAAGCAGGGGAAGCAGCAAGGAATTCAGGAATGGGAGTGGTAGAAGTTTAGATAAGGGTAGGGTGAGCCGTGGAAGCTCGCCAGAGAATGGCATTTCTGCAAATCCTGAAAAGTAAGAGACCGTGCAGGTATACAGGGAAGGAGCGTTCTAGGCGGAGGAGACAGCGAGTGCAGAAGCTCTCAGGTGGAAGCTGAGCTGGCAGCAGGTTATGTGACTGCCCAGAAGTAGTAACAACCAAGAGCAAAGAGGAAGTGGCTTCCCATGGCCCAAGGACTGTGTGCTGTTGTAAAGACGCGGGCTTTTCAGGTGGAAAGCCTTTAGAGGGTCTGGGCCTTTTTTTTTTTTTTTAAACTTCTCGCCGTGGAAAAATTTAATCGTATATACACAAAATACTGTAATGAGTCCTGTTGACGACTCATTCAGCTTCAACAGTTTTCACTTTTGGAAAACTTTGAGCAGAGGTGTATCAGGATTTGGCATGACCTGACTTGAAGAGGATCACCCAGAGGAACAGGCCATGGGGAAGTGGGGGAGGCACAAGAAACATAGGAGCAGAAACTTGGGAAACTAATCATAGTGGCCTGCTGCTGCCAAGTCGCTTCAGTCGTGTCCGACTCTGTGCGACCCTGGAGGCGGCAGCCCACCAGGCTTCTCCGAGCGGGCTAGTACTCCATGAAACCAGGGAATAGTGGAGACGGTAGGAAGTGTTTAGTTTGGGGATATCTTTTAAAGATCTGACTACTGCTGCTGCTGCTGCTGCCAAGTCGCTTCAGTCGTGTCTGACTCTGAGACTAGGTACCATGTATTTTATGCTTTGTTCAAAAACAGAATTTGACACTGTACATAGTGCAGCAACAAGGGTAAGGAGATGTAGAAAAAAATGATACCAAAAGACTATTTAAAATTTTATTTCCTATTTAGAAATAAACCAAATTTATCAGCCAAGCCAGCTTCCCCAAAAAACTGGCCTATAAATGAAAACACATTTGAGACACAGTTCATCCATAAATTAAAAACTTTCTATTCTTCTCATATTATTTTGTAATCATGGATAATTGGGCCATGAAAAGGGTAAACATTTATTTGTAATTTATTAATGAGGTAGTGACACCTATTGAGGTACAAATCCCCAACAATTTCTGGAGTTAGCAAGTGTCTTGATTTCCTGAAAGAAGTATGATTTATAACAACTATATTTGATGTAATGAAACTGAAAATTCAAATAAACAAGAAACCAGAGGTTAAAGTATGACCCAAAAAACCCCCTCAGACTTTCTGAGTTTTGAATAGTGATTTTATTCTACTTCCCTTTGTAGTTGATGAAGCCCTCTTTGCCCATTTTGTTGTGTTTAATGCCCCAGTTTGCCCTTCTAATCTCGGGCAAACATCTAAGGGATGTATGCTGGTCAGACAAGTAGGGCAAATAAAAAAGGTGAATGAAAGTGAATGAATTAATGAAAATCCAGTAGCACTACTCAGAAAACAACCGTGTCATCAACAGTGAGTGGGGCAGAGAGGATATTTTCACGTCATTCAATCTTAAAAGAACACTACACCTACATTCAGGAGAATCAGGATGAATTCCAAGGTCCTCTGAGTCTTGACTCTCTGACCTTAGGTTATGTCACTCGTTAATCTGTCTAAATTTCTGTTTTCTTATCTGCAAAATGGGGATGATAGTGCCCAAGTCTGTTTACTTCATGAGGTCTTTGGGAAACCCAGGAGAGAAGCAGCCCCTTTTTATTAAAAAAAAGAGAGAGAGAGAAATTATTGATTCCATGGGACCTGCCATATGCCAGACACTGTAGTTCTCACAGGAGTCCTCTGAGGGAGGTCCCATTATTGGCTCATTTGTAGGTGTGGCGCTTTCCCTCAGAGAGGTTATCTAACTTGAGGAACCCCACAGAGCTGGAAGAAGGAAGAGCTGGGATTTGGTCCCAGATTGGATCAATGTGAAACTCCCTGGCTTAAAAAGAAGGAACTAACTTTACTAAGCATCTTCCTACTCTATGCCAGAAACTATTAGATATGGTTCTGTACTATCTTGTTTGATGAAGTTTATTCTGTACTTCCTGTGTCATCAACATATAATAATAAGGAACAATAACATCTGACTATTTTGCATTCCTAAGAGGAGGTATGTTATGAAAACAATATTCTTTTCTTTCCTCCTCCTGTTCTTCTTTTTCTTCTCCCCTTCTTTTGCCCTCCTTCTCCTTTTTCTTGTTTATAATATGACTTGCACTCGAACAGAGGAGAATCGGTATGTGATTTAGTAGTGTCTGTGGCATGATTTTGCTTATGAATAAGGCTTACAAGGGGACAAGTGCCCTTCTGCCATCTCACAGCTGTCTCTGAGACCTTCTTTCCCACAATACACACCAACAAAACCAAAACAGGTGTTCCAGGGATAACTGTTGTGTAGCAACACTGTGCTACACAAAGGAGAGATATAAAACATTGGGCTCACTGGACATATACAGAAGAAAAAGCGATTAAACCAAGTGGAAGCCAGTGTAATGGAAAATATGAATGGGCTCTGGAAGTGGACAGACCCAAGTTCAAAGGGCTGCCCAATCACCTCAGTTACAGGAATGGCAGCAGCTTATGTCGCCTTAATGGGGCTCAGTTCCCGAGACTGACCCCACGGGGCTGAAGTGAAGATTGGACAAATTAACAAGCCCCCTTCGCTTCCATAAAAACAGAAAGTGAGGAAGTATAGATGTGTGTGCTCTGGGAACAAACAGGAGAGGTAAAACAGTAATTCTTCAGTTGCCAGTTGATTTTACCATCTTCTTATTGCAATGAACGATGTTTTCCTGCCCCATTCCATCACATTCCCCAAGAAAGGACAGGAGCAGAGTCTTGTGGGCTAAAGTGGTGGAGTGTCATGGAAGATTCAGATTTCGGCTGGACCTTGGAAGCATGGGTGATTCTAGAGAGAGAAGAGAAGGAAGGTGCATCCCGTGCGATAGGAACCACGTGAAGGAAGCCCTGAGGAGTGGCAGGAATTATGACTGAGGAGATGAGGGGCAGACTCTCACCACAGAGCGTTTCTGTGTGCCGTTCTTCCTGCCAGGAATACTCTTCTCAGCCTCTGCCCACCCCATCCCTTGTACAGTCTCACTCTCCTTTCAGAGTTTGGCCCTTACTACTCCCGCAGGAAGCTTTCTACGTCTTCACCAGGTCAAATCTCTATTCCTTTAGAAGTGTTTCATGGTTATGCGTTTACATTTATTTGTGAGAGTTTTTAACTCCTATCGGTCCTACTCTTTAATTTCCATAAGAACAGGGGTTGTGTCTGTTTTTTACTCAACTGTGTATCTTCCACTCCCTGACCTACTGCAGTACATGGAACGTAGAAAGGGCTTAATAAATGCTCACTGAAACAATGTATATATTTTGGCTATTGGTGAGGTAATAGGCTGGATAGGAGATAGGGTTTGTTTTTGTTTTTGTTTTTTTTGAGATTGCTAATCCTATTAGGTGCAAGCTCTTAACTCATTTAATCCTTAAAAAGCAATCCTATGAAATCAGGTGTATTGTTACTTTCCTTTTAAAGATGGAGAAGCTGATGTCCAGAGACCTTAACCATCCTTTCCCACTGGCCCAGCTAATAAGTGACAGCAGAGGGATTTTGAGCATAGCCGCCTTGCTTCAGAGCTCTTGGATTTAACCACATTGCTCTGTTGCTTTGGCAGTAGACGCCAAAGTTAGATACACGAGACAAGTCAGGGTAGATTTCTCTTTTAAAAGTGTGAATTTTTCCCTCTTCCTCCTCTCCCTCAAGTATCATCATTATCATCACTTCATGAGAAAAACTCAGCAGAAAAGAACTGCATCGTGTGTCACATCTCACATTCATGTTGACTCTACATTCTGCCAAAGTGATATGTCCAAATTAACTCAGTACATAAACTGGACCTTTTAAAATCTGATTCTTAGAAACTTCTAGGCCACGTACCTTAATCACTGTTAAAGAACCAGTATGTACTTTTCCAGAGCATGACAGAGTTAGTTGCTTTAAATGAAAGGAGGTGATTTGACTAAGTTGGGTATTATCTGAGACCCTTGGTTTCTGTTTCTTACTCAAAAAGCAGATCTAGCCTGTGGCCATCAGTATGTATTGAGTCATAAAGCTTCTGGGAGAAAGGCTTGATTTCATCAAGGAAACCGAGGACTCCTGAGTACCTCCAAGAATGATAGCTGTTACTACAATAACATAGTTATTACTTTTAAAAAGCCCAATAAAATGTGTCACTCTGGGAAAAAGACTTAGCCTAGAAATAGAAGTAGCCTGAATTGATCATTTATTCAAGCCACCTGCCTTTAAACAAAATTTTTAAAAAATCACCTCTCAGCAGTTGCACTATTTAAAGATCTCTGGGTAGAGGAATACATCACAATAATAAGATAGTGGTTAACACTTGGATACTGCTGTTACATACTAGGCAGAGGTCTTAAAGATTTTTATATGTGTCAATGTATGTAATCCTCATAGCAAACCTATGAGGTCCAATTATTATCCTCATTTTACAGATGAGGAGCTGGATGCTGCCCAAGGTCACAGGGCTTGCAGATAGTGGCACTGTCTTCAAACCTGGCTAGTCTGTTCATCAAGTACATGCTCTTAGAGTGTCCCTTGGAAGCTGAATGTCACCTTTGTCTCCTTTCCTCTAATTGAAATGTTAACTTGTATTTAAGCCATTCGCATTTATTAAAAGGCTGCTATACTCAGACTCTTTGAAAAATAACCCATCCTTTCTGGCAGATACAGGTGCTTTCTATAAACTTAATTTTCAAGGGGACTACTATGCAAAGAAGTAGCTGACTGAATAAAAATAATCAGATTCTCCCCAGAACAAATGGATTTCTGAGTCAGCTGCAAATAGCTGTCAGTCACTGTGGCATTTTATGAAGTGTTCCCTCCCCTAAGGTGGAGTTCCATTGTCTTCATGTGCCACAGAGCCTGAAAGTAGTATTTTTTGTGTGTCCCCACACTTCAGCTCTCTGCTTTCAGTTGGCATTTTGGAAAGTCCACAAAACCCAGGGCCCTCCCTGTCATTGCCTTGTGGTCTGTGTAAAAAACCAGATGATGCCATGCTGGCTTGAGCTCTTTCAAATGGATCAAACAGCACATTAGTCACTGGCAAATTTTTCAGGCCCTTTACCTCAGAGACTACCCAGTTCCTCATTCTTGCCACCCTTCAATCATGAAGTAATCGCAAGAAAAAGATGTGAGTACTTTCTGAGGACACCTCCCACCTCTTTCCTTCAGTGCCCATGACTGAGTCCTTCATTGTGGTAATGTTGAAGGGTCCGGACATCCAAAGTGATTGGGCTTTAAAAAAAATTTTTTTTTAAATTATGAGAGTATGATAACACGTTTACAGGAGAGTTGGAAAATACACGGCAAAGTTACATGTAGTTCCACTATATATTGCAGTTATTTTTTAAGTAAATAAATTGAGATTTTTTAGTTGGAGTTTTAATATCAAACTCTCAAAAATTAATAGAATGAATATACAGAGAAGTAGAAGGTTATAGTAGGCCTGAAAAGCACTGTGAATTCAACATAATTAAGATTTATACAACTTTTCACACAACAGTAGGATACAAATTCTATTCAAGTTCCCATAGACTATAAACTAGGAGACCTAGGAACACATCCAGAGATATAAGACCAGGTGCAAACAGTTGATAGCCTAATGGTACTGAAATCATACAGAGTCTGTTCTCTTATCACTGTGGGATTATATTAGAAATGAATATCAAAAGATATGTGTAAATAATCCCCATATTTTCTAGTACAATTTGACTTTTACCAAGAGAGATCTTTGACTTAGCTATTGAAAGCCTCAATAAAGTTAGAAGATTGAAAAAACACAGAGGGTGATTGCAGAGATGAAAGCATTTAAATGAGAAATTAATATCAAAATGAGAAATTTATATCAAAGATATGTTTAAAATCCCATGTATTTGGAAATGAAATGTCCACTTTTAAAGGATGGATGTATCTAAGAAGCCAAAATAAGGGCATAGAAAATATTTGTAATAGAATAAAAATGAAAAGAGAATTTACCAGGATTTGTTGCATGCAGCTGAAGCTGCTCAGTGCAGTTAAATAGAGTGTGGAGTCTTGAATAAGGTATGAAAACAAATAATGGGACACTAGGAGAAGGCAATGGCACCCCACTCCAGCACTCTTGCCTGGAAAATCCCATGGATGGAGGATCCTGGTGGGCTGCAGTCCGTGGGGTCGCTGAGGGTCAGACACGACTGAGCGACTTCACTTTCACTTTTCACTTTCATGCATTGGAGAAGGAAACAGCAACCCACTCCAGTGTTCTTGCCTGGAGAATCCCAGGGATGGGGAAGCCTGGTGGGCTGCTGTCTCTGGGGTCACACAGAGTCAGACACGACTAAAGCGACTTAACAGCAGCAGCAGCATAAAATTTTGTGAAATTTGAACAAAATCTGTACTTTAGATTGAGGGCAGGAGGAGAAGAGGCAATAGAGGACGAGATGGTTAAATGGCATCACTGACTCAGTGGACATGGGGTTGAGCAAACTCCAGAAGATAGTGAAGGACAGGAAACCCTTGGCATGCTGCAGTCCATGGGGTTGCAAAGAGTCGTGGACATGACTTAGAGGCTGAACAACAGCAAAAGTTAATAATACTGTTGCTGCTGCTGCTAAGTCACTTCAGTCGTGTCCGACTCTGTGCGACCCCATGGACGGCAGCCCACCTCGTCCCTGGGACTCTCCAGATGAGAGTACTAGAGTGGGTTGCCATATCACATGTTAATTTCATGGTTTTTTTTTTTTTCTTTTACAACATAGTATTTCTTGATATTCTCAGAATTGGATTAGAGGTTTTAGCCTCATTCACATTTTTTTAAAATCAGTAAGATAATAAACTTTCCAGACTTTTAGCAGTAATACTAGATGCTAAAATACATGGAAGTTTATTGAAGTTTTGAGTGAATGTAAATTAGAATGTGTCATTGTATTTGAACTAAGTTGTAATTGGGCTTTAATTGCTAGATTCCTTCTGTGTGCTACTTAAGTGGCAAGCCTACCTGATTTCACCCAAGTGAAGCATTTCGTCATGCCTTACACTGTTGCATTCCTGTGCTCAGTGCACTTTAAAGTGAAATTACATGGTCTATTTAATGCTCTTTCAGTGTTCATTTACTGCTGAAGAAGTCCCTGTGGAATATGCCATCATAACAAAGGCTGATTTCAGATGTCGATACCAAGACACAGAACTGGCATCAGCAACCCAGGGAGTATGTAGGGACAGCAGCCAACTTTGGAGCAAACCCAGAACTCTTCATCCCCGGATCTGCCCCCAGGGCACTTTCTACCTGTTATAAAAGGGAAAGCACTGAGTTCATAACTGGTTTTATGCCCAGGGGGCTTATTTAAGTGCTTACCTGTTTAAGAAATTATTTATTTGTGCTTCAAGGGGGTCAAAACCTAATTAATCCTAAACATGCTTTGTGATTAGCTTGCTCTGCAAGGACTGGAGGCCATTCTCGCAGATTGCCTTGCTCCTTGGAAAGGGTTGCAAAGCAAGATTTGCAACACTTCTGAGCCAGGGTTCAGGCAGAGAGGCCCTGTATTTCCAGTGGAGCTATGCTACAGACCCACAGGGCTTCTGTCCTTTGCTTAGAAAGGGAACTTCTTTCTCCCAGAAGCGTCGGGCATAATCCCACCTCTAATCAACTTGACCTCAACCCTGCAATGGGAGATTAGATTGGGAAAAAATATCTGTACTGAAAAGAATCCTAACAAAATCATGCCTCAAAGGAATGTAAATCTATGAGATGGCATTTATAGTAGAAATAAATGAGTTGAAAGGGATTCGGTCCTTTTCCAAAAAATTTTACTGGCAAGTATAGGTTCTTCCTCAAGTTTATATCAGAAAGACATCATTCAAGGATCCATGGCCACATGAGATTTGTGTCTCCTTATCTTTTCATCTGAGCTAAGGGCTGCTTGTTCAGATTAAAATATTTCCAATGATTGCATAGTTGGGAGATCCTCAATTTCAGTCATATGCTTCCTCAAGAAGAGATAATATGAGTTAAAGAGATGGAGTGACCAGCTCTTCTCAATGTTAGACTGAAAGTCTTTCATCCCAGAAAATGTCCTTGGTCCCAGGCAAACCAGGATGGCTGCTCACCCTTTGAGGAAACAGAATGCATTTCCAACAGTTTAGGTGAATTTATCCCAGGATTCTAACTTATAATATTCAAGAATGTAAAAATAAGGTCATTGATGTTTTCTGTTAGTATGATTTTGGTATTGTGGTTGTCTCAAGGAAAGAATGTGTGATCTACTGTAGGAGGCTGGAGGGACCAGCTAGAGGAGAAATGGTGCCCAAGCTCTGTTACTTAGAATGTCATTGTCATCATCTCCATAGGATGTCCTTTCTGTTACTATTGTCATCATTTTAAAGGTATAACAATAAAAATACAAATTACTTTAAATAGAGAAATCTGATTTTATAAAACAAGAGCTTAAACAGGTGTCAGATCTAAGGATTAGGGAGTGTGCTACTTAGGGAGCACACTTTTTTTAAATTAAAGAAACAGATCACTGCAGGCCATGGGCTTGGGTGTCCATGGCCAACCCTTGTGGTCTGGTCCCTGGATAAGACTCTCTACTGCCTCATCTCATGGCAGGTTAGGAAGGACTCTTTCCGTGCACCTCTTTCCTTCTCTTGATTTCCATCAGTCAGTCAGTCCCAGTACCGCTTTCATTGGTCTTGGACTCAGCATTTATGACCTAAAATGCAGTATGGATGCAGATGAAAACATGTTCTTGGTTAATAGGAAGAGGGTACTTAATGGCTACACAGCATCCTCCAAGATGTGCTCTTCCTTCCAACTTTAACAAGACGTATATATTTTAAATGGTCTGCTTCTTGAAGAATATCTTTCACATCCAAAACAAATACCACTCGTGTTTTATTTCCATCCCATCATTTGTTCATCACATTTTCACAACCAAGCTGTGGCTGTATACGTACAGATAGGCCTAATTTGATATCATACTTTTTCTACTTCCTAGCTTGTCTTAGCATTTTCTCATGTTGTGATATAGTCAGATATGCTAACTTTGAAATGTGCTTCTTATATAGATCTGCAACTATGTGGGACCTGCAAAAGTTATTGTTCAGTTGGTCACAAATGGAAAAAACATCCACCTGCATGCACACAGCCTGGTGGGAAAACACTGTGAGGATGGCGTCTGCACTGTGACAGCCGGGCCCAAGGACATGGTGGTCGGGTAAGTGAGGGTGTGCGTTGTTGCAGAAGGGAGGAGCAGATCGAACACGGCACCTGCGGACTTGCACTGGACAGGCCGTTTTCGTTAGTGGTCTTTCCACGACCCTCAGAGAGTCTTAGAATGTGAAAATTTGAGCTGTCACTTGCACTCCAGGAGTAAGCTGCCCACTTGTCTGAGACTTCCCTGAGACAGTTCACTTTATACCTGTTGTCCTGGCCTAATTATTTATAGCACTCTTTTTCATTCTCAAAAGTATCCCAGATTGGATGATAAATTATACAGTCAGTTGACCTATGAGGCATTTGTGCCACTTTTAGCAGTATTTTCCTTCTAGAAATAAAGATATGGACAAATTAGAAGAAAACCAGCTATAGCAGAAATCAGTACTTTATGGGTGATTTCATACCCTTGATGATTCATTTAATGAACTATTGACTATAGATTTGCATTGTGAACATTTTGTGCATACAGTGGGTTTTATTTCAGTTCTGTGCTGCTTAAAAAGTATGCACAGAAATGATATGACACATAAGAACTTAATTTCCAAAATATATGAACAACTCATTCAACTCAGTGTCAAAAAAAGCAAACAACCTGATTGAAAAGATGGGCAGAAGACCTGATAGTTCTCCAAAGAAGACATACAGGTGGCCAACTGCTGCTACTGCTAAGTCACTTCAGTCGTGTCCGACTCTGTGTGACCCCATAGACGGCAGCCCACCAGGCTCCCCCATCCCTGGGATTCTCCAGGCAAGAATACTGGAGTGGGTTGCCATCCCCTTCTCCAGTGCATGAAAGAGAAAAGTGAAAGTGAAGTCACTCAGTCTGTCCGACTGTTAGCGACCCCATGGACTGCAGCCCACCAGGCTACTCCGTCCATTGGATTTTCCAGGCAAGAGTACTGGGGTGGGGTGCCATTGCCTTCCCCAACAGGTGGCCAACAAGCACATGAAAAGATGCTTGATCTGGTGAATTATCAGGGAAATGCAAAGCAGAGCCACAGTGAAGTACGACTTATACCTGCAGAATGGCTATCATCAAAAAGAATACAAAAACCAAATGCCGGCGAGGATGTGGAAAAAAGGGTGAGAATGTAAGTTGGTACAGTCACTGTGGAAAACAGTATGGAAGTTTATCAAGAAACTAAAACTAGAACTGCCGTATGACCCGGCAATTCCACTCCTGGGTTATATAAAAACAAAAACGCTAATTCAAAAAGAAACATGTATCCCAGGGTTCATGGCAGCATTATTTATAATTGCTAAGATATGGAAACAACCTAACTGTGTGGAAAACAGTATGGAAGTTTATCAAGAAACTAAAACTAGAACTGCCGTATGACCCGGCAATTCCACTCCTGGGTTATATAAAAACAAAAACGCTAATTCAAAAAGAAACATGTATCCCAGGGTTCATGGCAGCATTATTTATAATTGCTAAGATATGGAAACAACCTAACTGTCCACCAACAGATGAGCGGACTGTGAAGATGTGCTGTGTGCACACACAATGGAATGCTACCCAGCCATAAAAAAGGATGCGCTTTTACCATTTGCATCAACATAGAGAGACCTGGAAGGTATGCTAAGTGAAGTAAGTCAGACAAAGAAAGACAAATACTGTATGATATCACTCATATGTGGAATCTAAAAAATAAAATAGTAAGGATGATAGAGAAGGCAATGCACCCCACTCCAGTACTCCTGCCTGGAAAATCCCATGAACGGAGGAGCCTGGTGGGCTGCAGTCCATGGGGTTGCGAAGAGTCGGACACGACGGAGTGACTTCACTTTCCCTTTTCACTTTCATGCATTGGAGAAGGAAACGGCAACCCACTCCAGTGTTCTTGCCTGGAGAGTCCCAGGGACGGGGGAGCCTGGTGGGCTGCCGTCTATGGGGTCTCACAGAGTCGGACACGACTGAAGCGACTTAGCAGCAGCAGCAGCAATAAGTAAAACAACAACAAAAAAAACAGACTCACAGTTATAGAGAACAAGCTAGTAGTTATCAGTAGGGAGAGGGAAGACGAGGGAGGGACAGGATAGGGGTAGGTATAAAATAAGCTACAAGGATATACTGTAAAACATGGGGAACATAACCAGTATTTCATAATAACTATAAGTGAGGGCTTCCCTAAGGCTCAGATGGTAAAAAGTCCACCTGCAGTGTGAGAGACCTGGGTTCAGTCCCTGGGTTGGGAAGATCCCTTGGAGGAGAGCATGGCAATCCACTCCAGTATTCTTGCCTGGAGAATCCCACGGACAGAGGAGCCCTGGGGTCACAAAGAGTCGGACGTGACTGAGCAACTAACACACAACACACACACAACCTTAAAAAAATTTTAATCACTATATTGTAGGCCTATCACACACAATATTGCAACCATACTTCAATTTTTTGGAAAAGTGTGCACCACCAAGACTTACAAATTTGTTTTGGCTTTCAGTAGACTTGAAATGTAAATACAAAGTGACATATTCACTTAAGATTGGTCAGACAGATAAAACAAGCCATTTTTAATGAATGAAGTATTACAGAAATAAATTCAGTTTCAAAAGAAATTTTCAGTTCAATTTGTGTAATTTCCAGGAAGATCTTTCAGGGCTTCCGGATACTGGTTTAAATAGTTTATGTTAAAATCTCATTTAATCTTGACTATTCACTCAAAAGAATAGAATTGTTTAAATGAACTGTAATTAAGCTCATGGTAACATTTCAGGCTTTGAATTCTGATCAGGTTTCAAGTTGGTTGGTATTGGGGAGGTTGAGCTTTCATGTTCCTGGGTATTTCTTTGTTTGACTGTTAAAATTTTCAAGTGTGAAAAAACTAGAGAGAGAGCTTTCTTTTAAGTCACTAAAATCGGATTCTTTTGATGTCAGGGGAAAAAAAAGACTCTAGATTGGAGGAAGGAGCCTAAATTGATTTGAAAAATTCAGCTGTGCTTTAAATGAACTTGTTTCAACATCCTCTTAAAAGACTGGTCTGTTTCCTGTCGTGTGTCACGGTTGGTTCCTGGTCTGTCTTGGAATACTGTTCCTGACTGACCTCTGGAGAGCTTTGAAATGCAGGGTAAATGTCCGAGTTTCAGACAAACCAGTCACTTAGTATCTCTGCAAATTTACTCTGATAGGCTACTGTCAGTTTGAAGTGCTTATTCGCTTTGGTCCTGTTTAATCTGTGTGATAATCATATGCTTCAGAGGAAATCATAGATGAAGTTCCCTACTAATAATGTTTGTTATTATAAATATTCCAGTGTGTTGCCTGTAATTTGGTGTTTCTGTGGTTTGCCTTAGTAGTCTTTGAGGATTTTAGAAGGAACTAATACTTATTTAATTTGGGGCCTACAGCAGCAGTCAAAGTAAATTCCCTGTCTCCAAGCAAAGTGAGGAAATGCGTTACTTAACTCGCTTTTAGTGCTGGCATAGCGGGTTTGGTCGTTGGAAGAATTCATTCAACCAACAGTTTGAGCATCTGAACTTATAAATATGGTCATAAAGGTGTATGGTCATAGCTCTGCGGGATTTTTTTTAATACTGTGCAGTTTTACTCAAAATGTAATCAAGAGCAAATCCCCACTGGCTGTCTGTTTTACATGTGGTATCATAAGTTTCCACGTTGCTCTCTCCATACAGCTCACCCTCTGCCTCCTCCCCGCCGCCTGTGTCCGTAAGTCTGTTCTCTATGTCTGTTTCTCCATTGCTGCCCTGAAAGTAAATCCTTCAGTATCATCTTTCTAGATTACGTATATATGCATTAGTATACAGTATTTATCTTTCTCTTTCTGACTCAGATGGGGGCTCTGTAACCATCTGGAGGGGTGGGGTAGGGAGGGAGATGGGAGGGAGGTTCAAAAGGGAGGGGACATATGTATACCTATGGCTGATACTTGTTGATGTTTGATAGAAACAACAAAACTCTGTAAAGCAATTATCCTTCAATTAAAAAATAAGTAAATTTAAAAAAATGTAATCAAGAGGATGCTATGAGAGTTAACGTTAGATTAGGGTGGTGGTGGTGTTCAGTTGCTCAGTTGTGTCCAATCCTTTGCGACCCCATGGAGTGCAACACGCCAGGCCTCCCTGTCCATCATCAACTCCTGGAGTTTACTCAAACTCATGTCCATTGAGTTGGTGAGGCTATCCAACCATCTCATCCTCTGTCATCCCCTTCTCCTGCCTTCAATCTTTCCCAGCATCAAGGTCTTTTTTAATGAGTCAGCTCTTCACACCAGGTGGCCAAAGTATTGGAGCTTCAGCTTCCGCATCAGTCCCTCCAATGGCTGTTCAAAGTTGATTTCCTTTGGGATTGACTGATTTGTTCTCCTTGCAGTCCAACAGACTCTCAAGAGTCTTTCTCCAGCACCATAATTCAAAACCATCAATTTTTTGGCTCTCAGCCTTCTTTATGGTCCAACTCTTACATTCATACATGACTACTGGAAAAACCATAGCTTTGACTATACAGACCTTTGTAGGCAAGGTAATGTCTCTGCTTTTTAATACACTGTCTGGGTTTGTCATAGCTTTTCTTCCAAGGAGCAAGCATCTTTTGATTTCATGGCTGCAGTTGCCATCTACAATGACTTTAGAACCCAAGAAAATAAAGTTTGTCCCTGTTTTCATTGTTTCCCCGTCTGTTTGTCATGAGGTGATGGACCAGATGCCATGATCTTAGTTTTTTGAATGTTGAGTTTTAAACCAGCTTTTTCAGTCTCCTCTTTCACCTTCATCAAGAGGCTCTTTAATTTCCTCTTTGCTTTCTGCCTTAAGGGTGGTGTCATCTGCATATCTGAGGTTATTGACATTTCTTCTGGCAATCTTGATTCCAGCTTGTGCTTCATCCAGCCCAGCATTTCTAATGATGTACTCCACATATAAGTTAAACAGGGTGACAATATACGGCCTTGACGTACTCCTTTCCCAATTTTGAAAATGTCCATTGTTCTATGTTCCATGTAGATTTGGTAGCCTTTCCTGTTCAGAGTGCTGTGAAACCTTGGTAATCCTTTCATAATTTGACTTTTAACAGAGCAACTTTTGCCTAGAGTGTTTCCCAAAATGCAGTGTTTCCTTTATGATTCATTTGTCTCTTATTTTTTGTTAAGTTTCTAATATAAGGACCTGTCACGTTTTAGTAGAAAGAGTCTCATGCTAGTGGTCTGGAAACCAGAGTGCTGTTTGCAGTTCTGTCACTTTCAACTGCAGGACGAGGGGTAATATGCATAACCTCTTGGGGACATTAATTTCTTCTCTTATGCAGTCTGGGAGTTAGGCCGCAGAATCTACCTCCAGACCTTTAACATCCAAATTCTATACTGAACTAACATTAGGTAGTCTTGTGAAGTAACATGAGCCGACTTGCACATGAGTATTTAAAGGATGTCATCGATTATTCTTATTTAGTTCTAACTTGTAGGTAAGAATAGCACACAGAGAAATTTAGGAAGATAGCCAGAGTTACTCCTCAGACTTGTCAATACTAGAAATGGAACCCTGATAAGCTGTTTCCAGTGGAACAGTTTAGGTTAAAAGGATAGATTCATAAGCAGGGCATCAATCCAACATAATCAAAAAAGACATATGGAGAATGACCCTGGGAAGATAAATAACCTTTATTACCAAAACCAAATTATCAACGCCAAAAGAATGACCTTTCCTTGGACTGTTTCTCTTAACTCTCAGCCTGAGTTTCTCAATAAAATTTAATTTCTATGTTCAAAGGTATTTTGTCACCTATATTAAAATATTCGTGTTTAGATAACTAAGTCATGATTATAAGTTTGATTGCTTTAATGTGGAGGGGTGAGTAACTTTTTAAACTAATTTTAATTTTGACTTTTTGTCAATATTTCCTACTCCTTTAGTCAGCCCTTAGTGCTTATCCTCATAAAAATAATCTTAGCTTGGTGTTTTATTTTCAATCTTGAATATCAGCAGTTCGTTTCAACAACATTTTCGTTCTCTGAAATACCCATTCACTGGAAACTGTTACTTGACTTTGCTTTAAGCCACCTTCCTCACCAATAATCACCACACCCTCTGCTTGCTTCCTGGCAGCCCTGATTTAGAGAGATGTGAAGTTTTTTTCTTTTTTATTTTTAACTAATATTTCCAGCATATACCAATGGCAAGCTCTCAAAATAGATATATAGATATAAAATGCAGAAGAGAAATGAGGCAAAGTAAGGCAGACCACATTAAACTGCTATTTTTGTAGATCCAGAAACAGTTGACTTGGCTGATTCATGTGGTTCAACCTTAATGCACAGAAACGGAGCTATTTGGAGAAGCTGGACAAGCTCTGGACTGAGATTGGCAGTATCCAGTTTCCAAGCTTGGGTGTGTATTGTGAGTTGAGTTGGGCTGCTTTTAAGTCTCTGGCCTGCTGTGACATCAATATTTTAGAGGAAGAAAGGCCAGATGGAGGAGCTACTTTAGAATCCCAGTGCAAGGACTTAGGGATTTGATCCTAGCGAGAGGGCAGAGGCAGTTCCCAGATGATTATAGTGATGGAAACGTCTGGCACAGTGCAGATTTCAAACTTGCCTGCTAAATAAAGTCACCTTTGATCACTTTGTAAAAATACTGATGCCAAGCCCTGTGTCCAGAGAGTCTGATCTCACTGCCTGGTCATTGTGCAGAGCAGTGGTTCACAAACTTTAGGGGCCATCAGAATCACTTGGAGGGTTTGCTGAAACATAGATGGCTGAGGCTCACCCCTGTTTCTGATTCAGTAGGCTTGGGATAAGGCCCAAGAATAAGCATTTTAATAAATTCTCAGGTAATCCTGCTGGTCTAGAGAGTACACTTTGAAAGCCATTTATGTATGGCATTTTGACTAAGAGGCAGGATTGTAGTTCCAGTCCAATTCACAGTGATAACCTTTCTTCATTAAAATTTTGAAATTAAATATTGTAACATTCACTTTTTAAAGTGTACAGTTCTAATTTTGATAAATACTAGTATAATCACAGTCAAGGTAGAGAATAGTTTCCTCACCTCCTTAAAATCCCTGTGTGACCTTTTAGAGTCCAATTCTTCTGCAACTCTAGGCCCTGGCAACCTCTGGTCTGTTTTCTACCCTTATGATTTTGCCTTTTCCATGATGACATACAAATGCAATAATACAGTGTGTAGCCTTTTTGAATCTGGCTTACTTCACATAGCATAATGTATTTCAGATTCCTCTAGGTTGCTGTGTAGTTTATTCTTATTTATCTGTAGTTTATTCTTTTTAATTATTAGGTAGTATTACATTGTTGCATTGTGTTGGTATATCAGTTTGTTTATCTACCTATTGAAGAATATTTGGTTTGTTTCTGGTTTTTCAGAACAAAGCCACTTGTGTGTGTGAACAGAAGTTGTAATTTTTCTTGGCTTGGGCAAATACTGAGGAATGGAATTGTAGGGACTTGTGCTAAGAGTTCACTTACCTTGATAAGAAACTGCCAAATTGCTTTCCAAAGTGACTGTACCCTTTTGTGTTCTCATTTTTTAACATTTATGATCCTCTCAGTTTTTTCTGTTTCATGAGCTAATAATAATAATGTCTGATCTCATTTTTGTTTTGCATTTTATTATAGAAATTTCCAAACATTTGCAAAAGTAGAAAGACTAGCATGATGAGCCTTCATTGTACCCATCACTCACCTTGAACAATTAATTATTATGTGGCCAGTCTTGATTTAAATACATTCTTACCTAGGTAACTTGGTTATTGATGTCTGATTGGGTTCCACTGAGTATTTGGTATGAGCTGACTCCTTTTAAATGTGTCGAAGCTTGTTTTTTGCATGGAATATGGTCTGTCTTGGTATATGTGTTACTTGTTCACTTAAAAAGAGTGTTTAGCATGATCAAATTGAATACATGTTCTGTAAATATCAATGTTGTTGTTTGTTCAAGGCTTTTGTCTCCTTACTAATTTTCTCTCTACTCTTCTATCAATTATTAAGAGTATTGAAATCTCTGACTATATTCATAGATCCATCTCTTTATCTTTTCAGTTCTATAAGATTGTGCTTCTTATGTTGTGAAACTCTTATTTGATGTGTTAACGTTTAGGATTCTTATGTCCTCTTAAGAATCAATCCCTTTATCATTATGAAATTACCTTTTTTATTCCTGGTAATATTCTTTGCTCTGAAATCTACCTTGACTGAGACTAACATAGTTACTTCAGCTTTCTTTTGAATAATGTTAGCTTGAAATGTTTTCTCCATCCGCTTAGTTTAGTGTTTTTGTGTCTTTATATTAAAAATAAATTTGCACTACATATAGTTGGGTCTTTTTATTCAGTCTGACTCTTTTAGTGGGTGTTAAGTGATTTTTATTTAATATGATTACTGATATGGCGGTGTTTAAATCTACCATCTTGCTGTTTGTTTTCTGCTTATCACATCTTTTCTTTCTTCCTCTTTTCCTCTTTTTCTGCCTCTTAGATTACTTGATTATTTGTTATTTCATTTATCTCCTTTTAGGTTTATACTTCTTTGTATTCTTTAGCAATCTTTTAATGTTTATACTGTACATCTTTAACTTATCCTACTCTGCCTTCAAAGAGCGCTATACCTCTTTGCTTACAGCATGTTAACAGTATACTTTCATTTTCCCTCTTTTGGCCTTCTTGCTATTATGTCATATATTTTATATCTGCATATGTTATTAATATAAATCCCACCATATATATTTTTTTTAATTTTTGCTTTAAATTATCAGTTACCTTTTAAAGAAACTTTTAAATAAGGAAAAAATATTTTATACTTAGCCATGTATTGACTTTTTTTCAATTTTTTTTTAAACTACTGGTGTGCCGCTAAATTCTTTCAGTTTGTACATCTTAAAGTCTTTATTTTTCCTTTGTTTTTCAAAGACATTTTTGAGGAGTGTAGAGTTTTCTTGCATGTCCTTAAAATACACTGCTCCACTGTTTTCTGGCTTTCCTTGTTTCCGAAGTCTGTCATTCTTATATCTTTATTCCTCCGTGCCTCATGTGTCAGATTTTTTCTCTATCAGCTTTTTACTTTTTCTCTTCATTGCTAGTTTTCAGCAATTTGATTATGTTAAGCTTTAGTGTCATATTCTTCATGTTTCTTGTTCTTTGTGATTTATTGAGATTCTTGAATCTCTGTGTTTCAATTTTTACTGAATCTTAAAACTTTTCAGCCATTATTTTTTTAAATACTTTTCCCATACACTCCTGTTTTTTCCTCCTCTTCTAGACCATCAATCTCATGTATTTGGCCATTTAAAATTGTGCCACAGCTCATGAATGATCTGTTCTTTTTCACTTCTTTTCTGTTTCATTTCAGATAGTTCTATTACTGTGTCCTCAAGTTCACTAAACATTTTGTCTATAGTGTCTAAATTGTTCTTAATTTCATCTAGTGTATTTTTCTTCCCAAACATGGTAATTTTCATCTCTACAGGCTTTTGGGGGAATCTTGCAAATATTTTTGAGCATTGGGATAAAGTTAAATTTGAGACTAATTTGGCCCTTTCTAGACTTACTTTTAAGCCTTTTTAGGGAGACCAGAGCAGACTTTAATCTAGGGTTAACTTGAAACCATTACTAAGGCAATGTCTTTCTAACTGTCCACTCTAATCCTTCATGCTTCACGAGATTTCTTGGACCATTCTCGCCCTGTGTGTGCTCCAGGAGCAGTTGGGTCTGTGCTTTGACGGTTCCTTTCCCAGCCCTGGGTCATGTCCTTGCACTCATGCTCTAGGTATCTCTCTGTGTGGGATTCTTTTCTCGCTGGTGTCTGCCCATGAATTCTACCCTCGTTGGTCTCCTGTCTCCTCAACTCAAGGAGATCAGCAGGCTCTATTTAAGCTGCCCCTCCCTGTGCTGCACCCTGGAAGCTCTCTCTAGTTATTAGTGCAGCATAATTTGAAGACTCACCTTGTTTGTCTTCCTTTCCTCTCGGTTCGCTGTCCTAAGCCATCTGTTGTCCAGGGTATGAAAACTGTTTTTTGTTGTTTAGAGTGAGAAGCTTAAATGGTCTTTGTTGCTCTACTGTTACCTAAAGCAGAAGACTGACTTGTATTATTTCATTTGTTACCAGAGTAAATCCATTATTCATGTAATAATCCTGGAGGAGGAAATGGCAACCCACTCCAGTATTCTTGCCTAGAAGATTCCATGGACAGAGGAGCCTGGCTGGCTACAGTCTGTGGGGTCGCAAATAGTCGGACACAACTGAGTGATTAACACTTCATGTGATAACACTGATGTCTTTTCCACAGGGATTAAATTAGATAGCATACATGAAAAGCCCTTTATAGACGGTGAAGTGTAAAGCGCCACACCATTTTTGTCATCGCTGTTTCCTTGGCGTTAGCCTTGTTTTGCTGTCGTTATAGATGTCCTGTATAGTAGTAAGGACTAACAGGCCAGAATATGGAGGTGCTGTTTCTGAGAATCTGACTGTTCCTCCTCACTTACCAGTTTGTCATAGTGCATATTTTTCTGTGCTGGATTAATTCCTGCATTTACTCATCCAACAGACATTTATTAAATACCCAGTGTCAAGCACTGTTCTTGGCACCAGATACCTCTGCTCTCCAGGAGGTTATATTTTGTATTTTCTTTTCTCTGTGTCTCCACTGTCCTGCATTTTTTCATCACTGTGTGGACCCCTGTCTCATTTCGTATCTGAGCCTCTGTCTGAGTGCTCATCTCATTCTGCCTTTACCTCATGTATTTTCTTTGTCTAGTTTATCTGGCCTGCCAGCATTATCTTATTCTTTATTTCATTTGATCCAGTTGTCATAATATTTCTATCTTTCCTTTACTAATATTTTTTTTCCTTCCAAGTAAAAGCCAGAGAAAAAGAAGGGCCCTTACAGAAGCTTACAAGACTTTAAAAGATCTGTGCCATGCTTATTTCTTTGATCTTGTCACATACAGCTGTATGTGCTGATGACTGCTTGCCTGTCTCACTCCAGCCACAGTGGCCTCCTTGCCACTGTTGTCTCGTCGGCCAGCCATGGTCCTACTTCAGGATCCCTGCACTTACTGTTCCTTCCATCTTAGACATGCTTTTTCTACATACCCATGTCCCAACCTTCATTTCCTTGAAGTCTTGGTTCAGTTGATATCTTTTCAGTGAGGCCCTTTCTGGCCTCTCCCTATTTTAAAAAAAAAATTTTTTTTTATTTTTAGAAATATTTATTTTATTTTTAGAAATATTGATTTTGCTGTGTCCAGTCTTAGTTACAGCATGTGAACTCTTAGTTAGGCATGTGGGATCTAGTTCCCTGACTAGGGATAGCACCTGAGCCCCTGCATTGGGAACTCAAGAGTCCTAGCCACCAGACCACCAGGGATGTCCTGTCTCCAAAATTTTAAGTGTTATGCCTTCTACTTCTACCCTTCCTATTTTCCATTCCTTCTTCATTTTTCTCGGCAACACTTTTTACCTTTTAAATTATAAAACTCACTTGTTTGTTTTCTCTCTGTTGTTGCCCTGTTTTCTCTCTGTCGTCACAGCAACATATGAACTTCATAACTCTATGAAGTTAGGGATTCCGTGACTGTTGCCAGAGGCACCCAGGACACTGCCTGGCACTAGGGAGCAAAATAAATATTTGTTGAATGAGTCTCCTTGGTACAGTTTTTTTGTTTTTTTTTTTTTTTTACTTATTTGTTATATTAGATTTATTGAACACACTTCTTTGTTTCATGTACTTTATTTTAAAAAGTGAATTAATTGCTGGAGCACTTCATATATTTTCTCAAAAATCCCTTGAGTTGCTTTAATGAGCATATTTTGTTCTATAGATATGTAACCTTTGTCATATAAAAGTTTCTCTACCCCTGATTACAGGTGAACCTCAAGACTGAGTGCAGGTGGAGAGTAGACATTCTAATGATCATAAATAATTCCCACCTTAGAGATAGCCCAGAAGGAGATGGGGATCTAGGTAGACTTTAAATCCCGTCAAGGCCCAAGGATGATCCACAAGGGAAAAATAATCTTCCAAATATAGTATTTCACGTATTATTTTTTTAAAGTTTGTAAAGTTAGTATACCTGGAATTAAAATTTCCTTTTATACAGCTCTCCTAGAAAATACTTTAAAATGAGTCTAGGTGAAACTTTCTTATTAAGGTATGTATACCCATAATTTGCAAGTCTAATAAGCTTTGAAAACCAGAAGATTTTTCTAAGTTTACCACAGCCTGATTTGGTGGCAAAACCCAGCCTGACCTGACGTGCAGCTGGTGATAGTATGACTGAGGGTCTGTGCCTGTTTTCTCAATCTGCTTTGTTAAAGTAAAACAGGACTCTAGTCTCTGTCTGCCTAACTTTTGGTTGTTGTTGCCATTTCTGTTTTTCCTCCAGCTTTGCAAACCTGGGTATACTTCATGTGACAAAGAAAAAAGTATTTGAAACACTGGAAGCACGAATGACAGATGCCTGTATAAGGGGCTATAATCCCGGACTTTTGGTGCATCCTGATCTTGCCTATTTGCAGGCAGAAGGTGGAGGAGACCGGCAGCTCACAGGTGAGTGTCCCTCCCAGCCTTGGTCCTTTAAGAGCTCTGGTTCTCCCCCTGTGTGTAGACCTGGAGCTCATCTCACCCTCAGTCTGTGCCCCAGGCTGCTCCCACCCTGTCACCACTCAGAAACCTCTGATGGCATTTTGCTACTTCTAGAATAACCTCTGTGCTGTTATAGCTGAGCATACCAAGCCTGACTCCAGCCCCCTTTCCAGCTTTATCTCAGGTTCCACCTGGTACCCACCTCCTCCCATCACCCCCTCAAACACTGATGCACTCCTACCTCTACCTAAAATACCACCCTTCTCTCTACAGCCTGTCAAAACCAGTTCAGAAGTCAAGATTCAAAGAACGCCTCCTTTGTTACAACTCCTCCAGCTCACCTGATCATAAGGAATCTTTCTTTCTTTGTGCTCTCAGGCACATTATAAGCTATCCTCTATCATAAAAAAAATGCTATGACTTCATATTTTCCTGCCGTTGCTTGTGTTTTTCTCTTTAAACCCCAGTCTTTGTCCCTCGGCATGTGCCATTTTGCTTCTCTGTGTTGTCCTTCCGTCGAGCCATCCTGCCACCAGTTCATACTCGGTGCTTCAAAAGCAGGCATCCTCTTCCCATCAACACACTGTCCTCTGATACTCATCCTCGAAACCGTCACGCTGTCTTTGAGGCCCGCTCCTCTCCTCTGCTGCCTCTCCATCTGGTGTCTGATCCGGCTCCTCTGTGCTCTGTGGAGTTCCATTCCTCATGGCAATTCTTTGTTGCTCTCCCTGTCCCTTGCTACTTCTAATCTGGTTTATGTCCTCTGACCAGACGGATCTTGATACAGCCTGCACGTCACCACTATTCAGGGTCTCCCTGTTGCCTACAGAATCCAAATTCCAGACCCTAGCATTTTAGGCATCCCGAGCGCTGGCCCCGGTCTGCATTTCCAACTGTCTCCCACAACACCCCTTCTTGTCAAACTGAACCGCTCCATACAAGCACCATGATTTCTCTCTTCCTCTCCTTGGCACATTCTTCCTCTTCCTGGATGTCTTTATTCATTCTCTTCTTGAGTTCAAGTTCTACCATCCTTTCAAGATTCAGGACAATGTCACTTCTCCCCCAAAGCCTCTGGATTCTCCCCCAAAGCCTCCGGATTCTCCCCCAAAGCCTCTGGATTCTCCCCTCCTTTGAGGTTTTGCATCACTTCAGCTGTAGCTCTTTTGTAGTACGCTTCACGTGAATTATCACCTCTTAGGATATTATAAGTTAAATACAGTCATGTTCATCAACAAGAAAGCTCCATCAGGGGGAAAGGAGCCAAACTCAGTTGAGTTCTTCGGCTCCTTAACTGCACGTTTTGAGTCCTACTTGCTACTGTGCTGGGCGCTATGGGATGAATACAGCTTTGGGGATATTTACTTTCCTTTGTAAATTATTTATTTATTTTTTAACTGGTGGAAAATGGCTTTACAGTTTTGAGTTGGTTTCCGCCATACACCAGTGCAAATCAGTCATGATCCCCTCCTTCCACCCTCACCCCTCTAGATTGTCACAGAGCACCAGGCTGGGCTCCCTCTGTTATTTAGCAGCTTCCCACTACCTGCTTTACACATGATAGTGTATATATATTTATCAGTGCTGAAATATTCAATTTCACGTTCCTCTACACAACTGAGGCATAGTCAGCTTACTCCTTTCTATTTCCATCACACCCTTTGTGTCTTGGGAGAAGTCAGGGGATAATAGGGAAGGAATAAGGTCATTTATCACATACAGGACAGTTTTCACTGTGATCCAGAGACAATGCAAGCCTTCTTCTGATGCCTTTATGTTTGGATGACATAGATAATTCTTAAAATTTTATTAGCAATATGAAGAATTTCAAAAGAGAAAAATGACTTTTACTTTAAGTTGACGTTCTTAATTAGTGCTTTGTAAAAGCACTCAATCTAAAATGTTCATACTTACGCCTTTCCCTGGACATGAACACCCTGTGTTGTCTGGTCCTAGATCGGGAAAAAGAAATCATCCGCCAGGCAGCTCTTCAGCAGACGAAGGAGATGGACCTCAGTGTGGT
Organism: Oreotragus oreotragus; assembly: GCA_006410675.1. Classification (NCBI taxonomy): domain Eukaryota; kingdom Metazoa; phylum Chordata; class Mammalia; order Artiodactyla; family Bovidae; genus Oreotragus; species Oreotragus oreotragus. The sequence continues at coordinate 95,924 of SJYX01015098.1, read as the reverse complement.
ACGGCTCATGTTTACAGCTTTCCTTCCAGACAGCACCGGCAGCTTCACGAGGCGTCTGGAACCCGTGGTGTCGGACGCCATCTATGACAGCAGTGAGTACTCGACTCCTGACCTGAGGCAGCTTGCTGCAAAGTCAGGAACAGACTTCCATCGCCTTCCTGGCAGTTACTGACTAGCTCTGGTTCATGGGGCAAGTAACTTAATCCCTTGGAGCCTCACATGTATCATCTGCAAGATAAGAATACAGAAGTCTAGCTTTAAAAGTTGATGTCGAGATTAAAAGTGAAATATGGTAAGGCGCTCAATAAATCTCCTTCCTTGTGTTTGTTACACTCTTTTACATGCAATGCCAAATTTCTTGTTATTTATAAATTCTTTATAATGAGGATATATTGTTGGTGCTCTTAGATGGGAAAAATAGTTGGGGCTCTGAAGAGAAGTTAATAAAAGATAACTCTTACACTTACCCATTTTCATTCTTACACGTTACAGCTTTATCCATTTAGGAACTTCAGGTTAACTAAATGAGCAGTTCAGATATTTTGATGTTTTGTGGCTTCAAAATTCTATTTCCATCTGTAGTTCCTGGAGTTTTTGAAGAGTTTTACAGTGGTCTTTGGCATTTACCATGCAGATTTCTTATTTGGTATGCATGGGATTTATTAAACAGATAGATATTTCCAAACTGTCTCTAAGGGCAGTATTTAGGCTCATTAAAAGGTCATAGAGTTTAGTCTAAGTAGAAAACTCCATGCCCCAAGTACAGCAACTGATTTCTCAAATTTAAACAGGTTTAAAGGGAAGTGAAAGTTTTATAAAATGTTGTAGGCTTCTATACCAAAGATCACTTTAAAATGCAGCTGTTAGAGTGAAAAAAAAAAAGGAAGCTTTTATACTATTACCACACAGAACTTTTATGTCTTAACCACACAGAATTCTAATTTAGGAAAAGGAAATATAATATCTTCATTTTTCTTTTCTATAGAATAAAAATTAATAGTTTTAGAATACTATACTTTTCCTAAATTTCTAGGACTCTTGTAAATGGTGTATCAGTAGCATGGGTGTAAGTTTGGGGTTAAAGTCTTGACCTAATTGAAATTCCACACATCCTTTAGCTTGGAACTTCCTGAAACATCAGAAAAGTTCTTTCTCTTTCTCTATTAATGTCTCTTACTGTGTTCGTGGGAGAAATGAATACTGCTCCTTTCTGCCTTATCTATTTTGGGGATAACGAATGAGCCATGCCCAAGCAGTGCTCTGAGGATTTCAGAAGGCACTTTTTATCCATATTTTTGTTATAGCAGTATGAGTGAAAGCATCTATTTGAACTTTCTTTTAGTTAAGTATGCTTCGGTTACGGTCCCTCACAGGAGGTTAGCATGTAAAGCTGAGGATAAATCATGATGTTTGTTTTTTTTTCTCCTGTGAACAGAAGCCCCCAATGCATCTAACTTGAAAATAGTAAGAATGGACAGGACAGCTGGATGTGTAACTGGAGGGGAAGAGATTTATCTTCTCTGTGACAAGGTTCAGAAAGGTAAATACATGCTCTGATCTCAAGATGTGAAGTGTAATTCTGAGTGTGTTTGTGAGTCACTTTTTGGCAGTGAGCCCAGTAACATCTCTCCTCTGGCATAGAACTCCTTTTAAAATTTTATGCATTTCATCTCTTCCAAAATTAAGTTGTCCATGTTATTTTTTAACCCAACTAATTCATTTAAAATTTTCAACATTTTAAATGAAGTGAAGTGAAAGTCAAAGTCACTTAGTCATGTCCGACTCTTTGCAATCCCATGAACTATACAGTCCATGGAATTCTCCAGGCCAGAATACTGGAGTGGATAGCCTTTCCCTTCTCCAGGGGGTCTTCCCAACCCAAGGATTGAACCCAGGTCTCCCTTATTGTAAAGAGAAATAAAAAAACAGTGATCATTGTAATCAGTGATATTTCAGTGCTTTTATGCTTTAAACTTTGATTTGTGAACTTTAAATAAATGAGTAATAGCCCATGCTTCACACACACGTGCGTGATAAATGTTTTACATAGTGTAAAATTGTTAATTTTTTTCTCTTACAGTGCTTTGTTGCAACACTGAGAGTTTCTCTGGATATCTTCACATGACACTATGATGTCATTTAAGAAAAAGAAAGAATAAGGGCTATAAGAAAAGTCTCAGAGCATATTTCTCTCATAATTTTCACTTTCAGAAAAGGTCTTGGCATTTATCTCTCACTAGATATAGCACAAGATTTATAAGTTAGGAAAAGCAGAAAGAGATTGTTATTTTCTCAAGCTTTACTCATTTTTAAAATAAAACCATAAAAGGTATACCATAATAAAAATACACTCACTACAAGCAGTTACCCAGCTGCTTACTCTGATGAGCATTTTCAGAGTAAGCAGCTGTATAACTGGAAACTTAGCTCCTATTTAAAGAACTATGGCTTTAAAAAAAGAAAATTGTCCTTTGAGGCCAAAAGCTCTGAGATAAAAAGTCAGAAAAAAAATGAGATCAGATTTTAAGATAAAGGTGTATATCTTTGTCCCCAAAATGTTTACACTTTCTCTGCATATTCTTCTTTATTCAAATGTATTCTTCTTAATGGCTGAGTAATACTCCATTGTGTATATATACCACAGCTTTCTTATTCTTCTATCAGCTTTCTTTTAGCCAATTCTATCCAAGTAATTATGCATTTCTAGATTCCTGGGTATGCATACTATGAGTAAACACAATCTAAGTACCTTTATTTATAAATGTGACTCTTAGCCATCATCATTACATTGAAATGGCTAATTAAGAGAAGTTTTATACCCAGCTTAAAGAATCTGAATAACTAGGTCCAGGGTAGTCCTATGAATGTCTTTACCCAACCCTAATATTTCTAAAATTCTATTTAAATAGAAATACACATTTAGTTTTTGCAAGTCAATAGTGTATACTCCTCCCTGTGAATTAGGAAGTGAAGCCAGGGAAATGCCAACCTGAGTTATATTGTCATGTTTCTGCAGGAGTAGAATCCATGACTCAAGTGTGAAATTAAGACATTCTAATTTAACCCGAAGGGACTAGACCAACACATAATTTAGCAGTTTCTCAATAGGGACTACTAGAATATTGTAGAGAGGTAGCGTAGTAGGATGTTTAAGAGCCTGGGGTCTGAACCTTCAGTGTCCGCGTTCAAATCCTGGTCTCTCCCCTTACTAGCTGTTCAACGTTAGATAAGTTACTTAATCTCTTTGAACTCCAGTTTCTCTTCTGCAGAATGAGGATATTAATAGTACATTTGCATCACAGAGTTGAAGATGAAATCAGTTAATATATGCATATAAAATTACTTAGAACAGTGTATGCCAAATAGTAAACTTTATATAAGTTAGATATTATTATGTAAATCTGCATCAAGGTGAACCATCTTTTGGGATTCTGATATTCTTCACTATCTTTCATGTTCCTGGGGAGTGAATTGGTTTAGGGTTGGAGAAATGGGAAAGTCAAAGATTGATTAAGAGAAAACTCAGATTGAATAGGTAAATCTAGAATTCTGTCCTTGTAAATGAAACTTGGGGCCCATTACTATGGTAACAAAAAAATTTTACTCAATTTTTAAAATAAATTCAGAAGTCTATTTTATATGAATTACTTTCAAAACAGGTTAAATACATACTAGGTAGACTCTTGAACCAGCTTTATTTTTCATCACATTTATGAATGCTATTATAATGTGTGAAATTATACACCTGAATGTAACTGTTTACAGATGACATCCAGATTCGATTTTATGAAGAGGAGGAAAATGGTGGAATTTGGGAAGGATTTGGAGATTTTTCCCCCACAGATGTTCATAGACAAGTAAGTGGATGATGATGGTAAGGAATATGGTACTATGTTTTCTGCTTTGTTGAAATTCAGTACTTAGATCCCAAGGATAAAAAAGGAAAAATAATAAGTATTTATTAACTTTCATCAAAGAGCACTATGTCTTGGAGGTGTTCCAGAAAAGTTACCTAGAATTATGGGTAAAGCTCTGTCAAGATCTGATCGCCTAGATGCAAGGCTGTGACCCTCAAATCCTTAAGCAGACGTGTGTTACATATTTCACCAGTCTGTTCAGACTAATAACAAAATATCATAGACTGAGTGAATAAAACAAAAGCAGTTTTTTGCTTATGGTTCTGGAGCCTATAAGTCCCAGATCAAGGTCTGACAGGGTTGGCTCCTGATGAGGGCTCTCTCCGTGGTTGGCAGACAGCCACCTTCTTGTTATGTCCTAACATGGCAGAGAGAGAAGAAGCTCTCTGGTGTCTCTTCTTTTTATTTTTCTCTTTTTTTGCTGCTTCTTCTTTTAAGACCACCAATCCTATCCAATCAGGACCTTACCTTTATGACATCATTTAACCTTACTTATTTCCATAAAGGCCCTATCTCCAAATATAGCCACACTATTGGGGCTTCACCATACGACTCTGGGGGAAACACAATTAGTCTGTAACGGTATTCTCCCAGAGTAACATGAGGAGACTTGTTAAAAGGGTATTCTAATGAAAAGTGTTGACAGGAGGAATCTTCTAGTTGAGTCTGATATCATCATGATAAATTAAGATCTCCCAGGAACAATCGAGTATATGACAAAGAGATGAAAATGCTGAATCCTCATCTTAACAATTACTCTGAGTGATTGAGGAATACAGTTTTCACACACACACAAAATGGAAATAATCCAAATGTCCATCAGCTAGTGGCTAGTTAAGTAAATGTGAGGGGATATTGTACAGTCATTAACAAAGCATGAATACTCTACAGACTAACATGGAAAGGTCTTAAAGATACAACACTGAAATTTTTTAAAAGATAGATATGAAACAAAGTGTATATAAAAAAAGATTGTGTGTTCATGTTTACATAGCATAAAGAAACTCTGGAAGGTTCTATGTGTAACTGTTAGATTAAACATTAATTTTGTGGATGAAATAACACTAAATCTGACTAGTCCTATACTAGCAGATATCAAGGAGGCTGTCTTAGAGGTATTACAGATGCCCTGTGTGAGTCTAGAGCCTTGGCCAGCCCCACCTCACAGTATGCTGACCTTGTCACAGTATCTCCCTTAAGGGTTTAGTTTTTTGCTGTAGTTGTTGGCTGGCCATCCTCCTCTCTCTCCTTCCATTATGTCTTTATGATATTGCCGTAAATAATCTTGGAGGCTTTTAAGGCTAATTTGGAAAAGAGGATGTATGCAATATATTTTATTCACATGGTTATTTACACTGAAAGACATCTGAAACTTTAGACAAGTGAACTAATGAGGATTTGCAGTACACTGGCATAATCTTATATTTCAATTTCACATTGGCAAGATAATAAAAAATATATGGGTATAGAATTCCAAGGTTGTAACTTTCTCTAGGGTGTTGTTTTTTTTTTTTAAGACACTGTGTCTAAGCATTGGGCATAAAGAATGTGTTTAATGAGTACCACTGCTGTAAAAGAAATGTAGTCCTACTCCAACATTTGGATCTTTGTATCCTGCAGTTTGCCATCGTCTTCAAAACTCCAAAGTATAAAGATGTCAACATTACAAAACCAGCCTCCGTGTTCGTCCAGCTTCGGAGGAAATCTGATTTGGAAACTAGCGAACCAAAACCTTTCCTCTACTATCCTGAAATCAAAGGTAACTCGGTTATTTAAACACTTGCACTTGTTCCAACAAGAGGACAGGCTGTTGAGAAAAGGTCAGGCAGTCACCTCCTTTGACCAGCCTCCTAGTAACTGGCCCGTGGGCCCATGGTACTTCTTTTTAGAGAAGAAAGAAGTAATATATGATTTTAGGGTCATAGAATTAAGTCTAGCTTTTTAAAATAATGTTATTTCCACTGAGTTTTATATGAGGTTGAGCATTTAAAACTTCTCTTTCAATTTGAGAATCTATCATTTATTGAATAACTCAGGGGTCAGGCAAATGTAAGGCTTGCTGTATAGGAGAATCAGCCACTGGCCTCACTGAGTCACCTAAGACTCAGCCTCCATGCAGTGTAGAGCTATAGAAATGGTAAGGCAGCTCTCTATTCCTCACAAAGGATGCTTCAAGAAGGAGAGAAAATAGTCTCCTTAAATTACTATAATGCAAATTATTATTTTGGTAATTCCGAAAGTAAAACAGCCACGAACCACAGGATAATGCCAAGGAGAGAGAACCCTAGATTCTGAAGAAGCCACAGGAAGAAAGCTTCTTCACGGTCATGAAAGTTGGGCATGTCTTTCAGTAGTTGAGTGTGCCACTGAGAAGGAAAGGGTTTCCCTGGCTTAGGAACAGTTAGTATATGTTCAGAGAAAAGTGAGGTTAAGGCGCACCCAGATGGACTCCTGAAGGAAGGCAGGAAGGCAGGGCCAGGCTCTGGGGTGCTGTGATTGGAGCCTACAGAATTGTGCTTTGAAATGGGAAAGGGAAAGGACCAGGCCAGTTTAGATTTAGAATGATGCCTCTGCCTTCTCTACATAGACCCTGAAGACACTGTCTGGGCAGCAGTGAGTCAGAAGAATAATGCAAGAATCAAAGTAAGAAAGGGAGAGGTTAGTGAAGGTCTTAGTGCAGTGATGATGTCAGGAGGACCCAGCTGTTGGCTGGGGTAAAAAGTGAAGGAGAAAATCAGGAGTCATTGATGATTCTAGGAATCCTCGCCTGGGAAGATTGTGATGTGGATGAATTGATGGAGGATCAGTGGAGCAGAAGTAGATTTGAGTGGGCAAAGACAGAGGTCAGTTTAAACCATGCTCCATTTTAGGTTCCTGTGGCAGATTCCAAATAGGCCATTCAAAAGGCAGGACTGGAATCCAAGCGGGCAGAATGGGAAATTCAACTATGAGAATCCTCTCAAAATGAGTATAACAGGCTCCTGGAGCATTTGTTAACCTGGAGTCCACTGACTCCTCTGCAGGTCCATGGCAAGAAAAGTACTTTAAAACAACTGGGTTTCTTTGTAATCCTATTTCGTATTTTACATACTGAAAACTATGATCCTAAGAAGAGATCCAGGCTGCAAAAGAAGCTTTGGCACAAAGCAAATTAGCAGGCCTGGACTAGGGGGAAGTGAGAGTGGGGAGGGACGAGGCACCCAGGTCCTGGCTGAGGTTGGAAGCCGCAAGGTGCTGCAGCAGCAGTGCACAGGCCTGCTGATCCTATGACAGCAGCATGTGATGGCTGATCTTCTAAAAGGGCTTGCTTCTCCTAGAATTCATGTTGTGGCGGGAGCATGTAGAAAATGGTTCCGTGCATTCTTGTTTCTTTTCTGAGCTTGTGACGTCGCCACAGATGGGTCAGGTTCATACTGCATTTTGTTGATGGTTTGAAAACACTGTCAGCAGAGAAGACTTTTTTATCTCCACATAAAATTTTGTGTGAAATTCCAGTGTATAAAGCTGAGCAGCTCTGTGTAAAATGAAGTGGCAAGCCCTGCCCACTTGGCTTCCCCAGGAGTGGTCACCTCTCCTCACTTCCCCGCTCTGGATTAACATCCTTCTATAAAAGTAGACACAAAACAGAAACAGGGCAAATTTTTTGGACTTTCTGAGGGGAAAAAAAAAATAGGTTTCTTCCCTTACAACATGCTCAAATTAATGCCAGTTTTTCCAGTACAGAGAATTGGTCAAATAAAGGCAACTCAGATCACCTACCCAGTTATGAGCCTAGAAATATTCAAAGCTGAACTTGGTTTCTAGGCTGCCTGAGTCTCCTTCCCAGTGGTGTCTGCGCATGGAAACAGCAGGGGCACATCAGACTACTACCCTCATTGCTTCTCTGCTATAGTAGGAGCTGTCTTGGGTTGGGGTCTCCTGAAAGCTCAAAACTTCACCTCTATGCGAGAAGCACTTACCTTCCAGGCTATCACTGACTAAAAGCCCCATCTACACAAGTTGTATAAAGAGAACCACCTGGAAGAATAAGAGTTAATAGTTGAGCTCCACAGAAAGAATGGCCAGCACGTACTGGGATTGAGTTGTGAAACTGTGTGCGTGGTCTAAGTCACTTGAGTCGCTCTCGACTCCTTAAGACCCCATACACTGTAGCCCACCAGGCTCTTCTGTCCGTGGAATTCTGCAGGCAAGAATACTGGAGTGGGTTGCCACGCCCTCCTCCAGGGGATCTTCCTAACCCAGGGACTGAACCCGCATCTCTTGTGTCTCCTGAATTGGCAGGTGGGTTCTTTACCACTGCCACCACCTGGGAAGCCCTGTTGTGAGATTAGAACTATTTTATTGAAGATAACAAATTACCTTAGTCTATAATACCTCTGAATTATAAAATCCCAGGTTGAAATAATCACAGGGGGACATAATCACACCAGACCCCTGTGACTGGCCAGAAAAGTAGCAGGCCATTTAGCATCAGAGTAACTGTATGGAAACGAATCCAAACTGTACATCCCAAAGAATCACTGTCTTCATTTCTCAGAAGTCATTGAACATACCTTCCACTGCCCCAGCTCCTGGAGTCACTCCCTATCTCATTGTCTTATTTTATACTCTTCACCTATTTTTATCAATATGTAAAATTATCTTCCCTATTAATCTGTGTGTCTGTTATTTGTGCTTCTAGTAGGAAGAATGTTCTTGAGATCACAGGTTTGGTCTTTCATGTTCATTGCTACATCTCAAACAATATAAGTCACACAGATGTTTATTAAATATCTGAGACATAAGTTACTGATTGGCCCACTAATTTGCCATCCTTATCCAATACACTAGTAACTTGTTGGGTGCCACCAAGCAGGACAATAGACAAAGCAGTATGTAATACTCCTCTTGTTGCAGAGAATCATCTCTCCCTGAACTCTGCGTCCTTTATGGCCACTGACATTGTGTCTCACTAAAGTGTCATGGAGACAGTTGGGTCCAAGGAAACAATCAAAATAATCAAGAGAGGGGTGGTTGACAAGGGAAGAAGACAGCTGAGGAGCCGTTGTACAAAAGCAAAGAAAGACCAAAATGACTTCTTAGTCTGAAAAGATGGGGATTAGGAAGAAATAGGATCATGATCTTTCAGTTACGAAAGGTATGGTCAGGATAAATGCAGACATCTTTCTTTACTAGCAAACTAGGACCCAGGAAGCAAGAATGAGGTACTTCTAAGGCACATGCACTGGGGAAGGCAATGGCACCCCACCCCAGTACTCTTGCCTGGAAAATCCAATGGACGGAGTAGCCTGGTGAGCTGCAGTCCATGGGGTCGCTAACAGTCGGACAGACTGAGCGACTTCACTTTCACTTTTCTCTTTCATGCATTGGAGAAGGAAATGGCAACCCACTCCAATATTCTTGCCTGGAGAATCCCAGGGATGGGGGAGCCTGGTGGGCTGCCGTCTATGGGGTCACACAGAGTCGGACACGACTGAAGTGACTTAGCAGCAGCAGCAAGGCACATGCACAGCAAAAGGTGGTAGAGGCTAAAAGTTGTACTGACGTTTTGTGAACTAAGCTGTTATCTTAAGTCATCCTTTATTAAAGGAAGTGAAGATGTGTTAGAGTGTTTCCCAAAAAAGTGATGACATAGTGGACTGCTCAGTAGACCTTGTATCTGATCTTCACTCTGCCCTGACCTCTACAAGTCCCTTAACATCCTAGCTTCGGTTTCCTCTTCTGCAAAGAAGAGCTTGTATTGAGCCCTTTTAGAATAGGTTGATGTTTCATAGTACATCCCATGGTCCACCGTCAAACACAGACCACAAGGCTGAGTGAACCCAGCGTGAAAGTGCCCATGTTCAAGTCCATGGAAATTCAGACTGCAGGTTCTTTTATTTTAAAAAAGCTTGTTGTGGAGTTTACTGTATCTGTTTCTTGTCCTTGACATCTTAATGACTGTAGGATAGTTAATATTTTTTAAATTGACTCTTAAAAATTCCCATTTTACAGTGATGTAACCAGTGACTGTCCCTGTTGAATACATAGCAAATACCAAATGATCTCTTTGCTAGAAAGCATGTCAGTGGATATTTATTTCTGAAGATGAATGTGTTGTCTGGTTTGCTCTTGTATTTCATATTACTGATGAACAAATATCTCATGTAAGATCAACAGTTTATAGGATGAGTAATAATTCTGTCAGTCATGATACAAATAAATTTTGTAAATCTGTCCAAAAACTTTTAATAAGGAAATTTGTTCAAGTTTCTCCACTTTGAAGTCACCCTTTTCTAATGGGGGCATGTTTTCATCAAAGTTGACCCATGCTGGCTTTTGCTTTCCTGAGTCTGGACAGGATTTGTTTTTAAAAGATGACTTTTTAAGTATACTTTGCTACCCTACTTTCCCCTGCTTCATCTTTCAACTGCCCTTAGATGTTCACGAGATAATCAGTAAACAGCAGCATTCTTCCTAGCCCTGAGATGGCTGAAACAACCACAGAATTAGAAATTCTGAAGACCTTTCTGAACATAAACAATTACCAGAACTGACCTGAAGAACCAGAAATAGGACAATTGTTATATATATTGCGCTGCTGACTGGAAAAAAAAAAAAAAAAAAGAATACCGTANGAACATAAACAATTACCAGAACTGACCTGAAGAACCAGAAATAGGACAATTGTTATATATATTGCGCTGCTGACTGGAAAAAAAAAAAAAAAAAAGAATACCGTATTAAACAAAACCTGAAAAGCTTTCACTCTTTTGTTTCAAAAGAGAGAAGGCAGGGGGGAAAAAAAAAAAAATATATATATATATATATATATAATGGGAAAATCAGAGAAGGTAAAGAAAGGGAAACAGAAAGAAGAAACAAGAATGCAGTGATAGACCACAAAGGCGCTGGCAGAACTCAGGGGCCATGGGGCTGAGGAGTGAGAGAAAAATAGAGCAATCACACAAGGAATGAGGGGGGAAGGTCTAAATAGTATCCAGACCTGTACGGTCAAAAATCTCAGCGGGCATCACTGTATTTTAGTCAAGCAGTGGTCTTAAACGTTTCAGCCTCACGTATTTCATGAGTCACCAACAGCTACAGATCCCTTTCTTGGTGACTTTCTGGGATCCACCCATTTTCATTCTCCTGGTGACCACCAAGGAGCAGCTTCTGTCACTGTCTGTGCGTGCTGTCTCTGCTTCTCACCTGTGCACTGGTGCCAGAATGATCTTCCTAAAACACCACCCTGTCCACAGCGTCCCCAGTTCAGAAACAGCGGGTGGCTCTCCTGCCTGTAAATTAAATCCCTTAGGTTCACAGTCCAGGTGCTTGACAGTGTGGTCCCATTCAGCCCCGATTCTCACCAGTTCCTTGTAGAAAACTTCCGCCTCAGCTAAACTGATGCCCTGCTTCTCTCATAAGCATGCAGTGTGCATTGGTTCCTTTGTTTCTTTCTCTCTGCATCCCCTCCCCAGAGCATCTTCCCTTTGCCCCCTCCTAATGGGAAGTTGATTCTGGAAGCCTTTCCTGAATTTCCAGCTCATGGGTACTCCCTCGAAGTCTTCCCATAAACTCCTGGAACCCTAGTTGGCACCATGAATTTAACATACATAGTATTATCGTGTCCTGTCTTTCCCCTAAACCTTAAAATTATATTGGAGGGTTCTTGACAGCAAGGACATGATGTCATACTTCTCTTTATCCACAGCACTTAGCTCACTGTAGATGCATAATAAATGTTAGCTGATTAGTAACAGTTGTTTGTATGACCATGTGAAAATGTTGTAATGTTGTAATATAATGCAGTAATGTTTTTCTCATTCAGTTTTTTCAGTATCTTCATCTTTTTGGGGGAGTCTAGTGTCTCACTAACTTGAATGACATGGGGGACTTAATCTATTCCAGAGAGAATTGGGTGTGAACTGTTCTGTGGTCTCTCTCAGGCTAGTTCTTGGTCTTCGTATTCACTGGAATAAATATAATGCTTCTTGAAATCTGGCATCTCTTCCTCCTTGGATGTTTTCTGTTTCCCTTTAAGATGTTTAAAAATACCATCAGAATCAATATTCTTTCTGTGGCTAGTAGTGGAACTGAATCAATCTCTTCTCCTTTGGTTTCTCTTCCTTTAAATACAGATAAAGAGGAAGTGCAGAGGAAGCGACAGAAGCTCATGCCCAATTTCTCGGACAGTTTTGGCGGTGGCAGTGGTGCTGGAGCCGGAGGCGGGGGCATGTTTGGCAGCGGTGGTGGAGGTGGGGGTGCTGGAAGTACCGGCCCAGGTATGAACCCAGGCTGTTCTTTCACATCAGAGATGGTGGATTTCCTTGTCTATGCATTGAGTAGTTGTGACATTATTGAACATGATTGTTATTGTTTAGGGTCTAAGTTGTGTCCGACTCTTTTATGATCCTAGGGACTGTAGCCCACAAGGCTCCTCCGTCCATAGGATTCTCCGGGCAAGAATACTGGAGTGGGTTGCCATTTCCTTCTCCAGGGGATCTTCCCGACCCAGGGATTGAACCCATGTCTCCTGGGTTGGCAGGCAGATTTCTTTACTGCTGAACCACCAGGGAACTCCATTTCTAGGGACTGTAGCCCACAAGGCTCCTCCGTCCATAGGATTCTCCGGGCAAGAATACTGGAGTGGGTTGCCATTTCCTTCTCCAGGGGATCTTCCCGACCCAAGGATTGAACCCATGTCTCCTGGGTTGGCAGGCAGATTTCTTTACTGCTGAACCACCAGGGAACTCCATTGAACATGACGTATTAACATTCATTAAAATTTCCCAGGACTTCCTGGCAGTCCAGTGGGACGGCCCCTGCGGGAGGCAGGGGTTTGACCCCTGGTCGGAGTAAAATCCCGCATGCAGTGCAGCATGGCCAAAAAAGAAAAATTTCCCAGCAAACTTTTTTCAAAGAAACACGTGTTGAATTTATAATATGGAGATGGGTTCAGTTCAGTCGATGAGTCGTGTCTGATTCTTTGCGATTATGTAGATAGATAATACCAAAAACTGTACGAAGCAAAAAAAGTCATGAAGTCAGTTAGCCAAAGAATACCTCTTAACATTTTGGTATATGACCACCTCATGTGTTTTTGAGGGGCAGGGGAGGCAGAGACAGTTGTCTTGGTATTCTTTGGAAACGTAGAAAGGTTGAAAACATATAAAGTCCTGCCATTATAGATTAGCTATTAAATTTTTTTGTGTATATATATTATAATATGTATTTATACATTTCTCCAAGCATAGCTGTGTTCCTCAGTGTATATATTATTTTAATCCATTTAGTTATGTGACCTATTCATTATTCTCACATGATTGTGTATAGAGTTATGTATGCTGTTTTTCCTAACAGTTTAACATAAGCATTCTCCATGGTTATATAAATTTTACATAAGCATAATTTTTAAGCATCATTTTAATGATTCATAATATTTCATCAAGTGAACAAACCGTAGTATAACTTACTTGACACTGTTTCCTAATTTTTTTTTATATAAAATGCACTGAACTCCTCTATCCACATTGCTTTTCTTTTATTCCAGTTTATTTCTGTAAATTAAATTCTTTGAAGTAAAATTATTAAGTCACAGAGTATGATTGATGTCCACTGCCACCCCAAAGAGTTTTTACCAGCTTATGCCTCCACCAAAAGATGCAGGAGAGTAACCAGCGGGGGCGTGTTTCTGTTGAGGAGTCAGTAGATATATTTGGGTTGGTTCAGTTTTTTCTCTCCAGGGGTTAGTTCACCATCTTCTGTGTCCGCCAGTCCGAGTCTGGGTGGTAGCCCCTCGCCGTTAGGCTCTCCCCACCATGCAGGAGTGGGAGGCCTCAGATATGAACTCCTACACACTGCCCAGAGCCTGGCTTCTGGCCAGAATGGAATGTTCATGATCCCACGACCCCCCGTGATGCATCTTACTCACAACAGAAGCGACGTGTCAGGCGCACGGAAGCCTGTGCTCACCTGATGGGGGGATACTAAGGTCTGCTGAGGCTTTTTTTTTTTAATGATCATGAGGTTTCATTTGTTACATCTGCCGTTTCAGGGTATGGCTTCCCCCACTATGGATTCCCCACGTATGGTGGAATTACCTTCCATTCTGGAACCACTAAATCTAATGCTGGGATGAAGCATGGTAAGTAGCATTTTTTTTTTTCCCAGTCATTACTTACACAACATTATCTTGAAAAAAACTGATAAATGCAAATAAATTAAGACAATAACTTCTTTCCCCAAAACTATTATTTCCTGTGGAGAGTAGAAATTCTATTCCTGATGCTCTATTTATATTTATATGTTTACTTTGTACATGGCATGAACAGGGGAAAGAAAAGAACATTAGAAAGGAGCATAAACAGACCTGTTCAAACATAAAGTCACCAAACTTACCTGTTCTCCTTGTTTATCAAATACTACACTTCTGCAGACATTTAGAATTGTACAGGGAGGGACTTTCCTCATCAAATGTGCCCTCTAATCAGCAGTTGCTCCTGAGTTCATGCTTCATATTGCATGTCCATTCCAGTGTTGTTGCTGTTCATTCGCCCAGTCGTGTCAGACTCTTTGCAACCCCATGACTGCAGCACACCAGGCCTCCCTGTCCCTCACCATCTCCCAGAATTTGCCCAAGTTCATGTCGATTGCATTGGTGATGCCATCCAGCCATCACGTCCTCTGACACCCTGTTCTAATGCCCTCAATCTTTACCATTATCGGGGCTTTTTCCAATGAGTCGGCTGTTTGCATCAGATGACCAAAATACTGTAGTCTCAACTTCAACATCAGTCCCTCCAACAAGTATTCAGGGTTGATTTCCCTTAAGATTGACTGGTTGATCTCCTTGCAGTCCAAGGGAATCTCAGAGTCTTCTGCAGCATCACAGATCAAAGGCATCAATTCTTTGATGTACAATTTCAGTGTACCTATTGAAAAAAGAATACAGAAAGGTCTTTTCGTGTGTTCAGCACGTGTTGAACATGTCAGGTGCTTTTACATGTTTTAATCATCTTCTTGATCCCACTGTAAAGAAAATATTAGTTTCTCCATTTTATAGAGAGAGCACATCAAGTTTCACAGATGACCATTCACTCACTGAAGGTACCTATTTGTTAGTGGCAGAACCAGAATTTGAACCAGGTCTGCCTGTAAGACCTCAGTGCTCTCAAAGTAGCTGTCAGATAGTATAGTAGGACCTGAATGAGGATGATCAGAAACTGCACAGGATAGCTCCCACAGTGAAGAATGTGAATTTAGACCACATCTTCATAATTTGCTTGAGCACTGGATGGGGAAAATAGCTGCTCTGCTTTCAAGAATTTTAAAAATGCCACTTCCTTGTAATTCCTAGAAGAGCTTTACTTCATTTTCCTCCTTTCCAAATAAACAGGATAAGATGTACATTTTTAGAAATGTAAAAACATGTTTTTTAAGCTCTTAAAGTTCTCATCACAAGAAAAGAATTTGTAAATCTATATGCTGATAGATGCTAAACTAAACTTATTGTAATGATCATTTTGCAACATATACAAATATTGAGTCATTATATTGTATACGTAAAATTATTACAATGTTATATGTCAATTACACCTCAATTTTAAAAAAGTTTTCTGGAAGTGACTTTAAAATAGCTTCAAACTGGGTTACTTATGACTATTTTTTAAACAATTTTTACCCATTATGATTTATTCTCTGCAATACTGTGTTAAAGAGTTCAATGATTTGCACTCAGAAGTTATATAGCCAAGAGGCAACCAGGTATAATACAAAGAATGGCTCTGAAGTCTTTGCACTGAAGGCTATACAAAGTTTCTTTCTTTAGGAAAATAAGAATGAAAACAAATAAATAGCTCCCTAGGTCCCACGATTTCAATAGAAAATAACATCAACAGTTAGTGAAACTGTAGGTGTTAACATATCCTGGAAAACAGATCATTTGAAAAGGAATTTTAAATTAACTGTTTTTCTTTTCCCGTTGCAGTAAACCTGCCTCTACCTTTGGCTGACCTTCGCTGAAACAGTGAATTATAACTGAATAGATTTTACTGAGAAAAGGCTGATTTTTTTTTTTTTGGCTTTTATCTTAGGAACCATAGACACCCCATCTAAAAATGACCCTGAAAGTTGTGGCAAGAGTGACAGAGAGGTTGTAAATCTCTCCGAGCAAGTAACAGAAACCACAGAACAGGATGGAGCGTCCTGCACGGGGGGCACTGCCGCTAACCTGACGTGCTCGGTAGGAGTGAAAGAAGAGGACTGCAGCTTGCAGGGTGAGCGGGCCCGGGCAGGACGGAGGCACTGGCTGGCGAGGGCTGAGGCAGGTCTGGGTGGGGAACCTGTTTCCAGAAGACAGGTTTATCTTCTGTTGACCTGAAGACTAAAGATGACCCGTCCACATCTGGTTCCGTGTGCTCTCCGGAGCCCTGTATGCCTTGCAAAAAGCCCGCTGGGTCACTTTATTCACATTGGGGTTTCCATCTGCCCAGTGTTATCTCTGACAATAAAGTACAGACATTTACATATGCTTCTCCAGTCATGTCATGCAGTTTTAGGGCATCAGGAGAGATAATCTAAATCATTTCCACCAAAGACAATAGAGAGCAGCTTGCCTAATTTTGACAGTCTCCCTTCTCTGACTGTAGCTTGACTTGTCACACTGAGGTGGACCTGCCTGAAAATGGGAACTTTTCCCTTTATGCTACTGCCTTCTTTGGAGAATTAGGATTAGGAGGGACGGTGCATATTTGGAACCAGTACCCATTAGGGTATGTGTCACGAGTCTAGGTCACCCCAGATTATGCTTGGAAGACTTTTTCTCTAAGAGAAAGATAGTAAATAAGTAGAATTGGGGGCTAATAGGGTTTCTGCTGCATATTCTTTTTTTTTTTTTTTTTTTAATGTACATACCATGCTTAGCTAGGGGGCCATAAAAAACAGGCCACACACAGGATTTGGCCTGCAAGCCACAAGTTTCCTCCCACTGACCTTCAGGAACCAAAGTTTACCAGAACATCGGTGGCTATAAAGCAACTATACCCCAATAAAAATTAATAAAACAAAGTCACAGACGATAAAAATAAAGACCTAACACACAAACACCAGTGGCTCATAGAGAGTCTGTCTGTGGCAGAGACTGGTTTTTGACACTTCGGCCCAACAAGAGAGTCATTTAAGATTCCAGTGAAGGATTATTTCCCCAAGAGATTGATTATTTATAGTCGTGGCAAAATCCAGTGAGCATTATTTGGAGATTGATTATTCCCCTTAAAACAACAGACATTTCTGAATTTCTTTTCCCCAAAAAAATTGTAGACAGGTTTTTTGAGATCAACCTCTATATTTGTCAGTGAGCCAACATCCACTTGTGGTTTTTCCAGTGAACACAATCCAAAAGCACTGAAAGGTGTGTGTGCACGTGCGCGCTCAGTGGCATCCGACTCTTTGCGACCCCATAGACTGTAGCCTGCCAGGCTCCCCTGCCCATGGGATTCTCCAGGAAAAAAGTACTGGAGTGGATAGCCATTTCCGCTTCCAGGGAATCTTCCCGGCCAAGGGATCGAACTTGTGTCTCCTGGGTTGGCAGGTGGATTCTACACTCGGACTACCAGGGAAGCCCCTGAAAGGAGCATTTTCCACTAAATCAGTGTGTCTCAGGGTCTCAGAATGCTGATGCTGATGGTGTTGGCCTCAAGCATGCCATTCCTGTAGAGCAAGTACAGGAAACTCAACTGGGACTGTGATCATTGCCTTGCAGATAACCTCTTTCTGGAGAAGGCTATGCAGCTGGCCAAGCAGCACGCCAATGCCCTCTTTGACTATGCAGTGACAGGAGACGTGAAGATGCTGCTGGCCGTCCAGCGCCATCTCACTGCCGTGCAGGATGAGAACGGGGACAGGTAAGTCAGGACTTCTGTAAACAAGGTGTTTTAAAGGGGCAGAGAGAGGAAAGAATTGTGTGCATGCTGGCTAGAGGTGAGACAAATTGATTGAAGTCACTGAATCCTGCTTCTGCAGCATTCCCTCAAGAGAAAGAATGCACCAGTAAGGCTGAGTGGTGTGATCTGCTTCTCTATCCTGTGGTTCCCACCTGTTGAGTTCTGAAATAGCTGGTTACTCATCTAAGAGTACAACACTCTGGGTTAGAAAACTAAGATGTGGGTGGGAAATGGTACTTTTTGAAAAGCCCTGCTTCATTTGTTGGAATAAGATTTAGAATAATATCTAATAAACATTTTGTTTATTGGAATATTTTTGTTTATTGGAATAATGTAATAAAGTTTGGTCTTACCACATGTCTAAAGTGCTTATTATCCCAACTGCATACCTGTGGTAACAGTAATCTCAAGGAAAAGCCCAACAGAGAACAGCGCAAGAGCAACAATGACAAAATGATTAAGAGGCCATCGTTCCAGCAACACATGAGGCAGGAAGTACCACTCTCCCTATGTTCCAAGTGGGGAAACCGAGGCCCAGAGAGATTTTAAAATAACGCCCCAAATTACACAACTGGTCGAGGACAGCACCAGGATACAAAGCCAGGCAGTCTGGCTCAAGAGACGTTCTGTTTAACCACCAACCTGCACTTTCGATGACAACGGTAGTCATGACAAATGTGTAACACATGAGAACCGAACCTAGCAGCAGCTGATGTGATTGGGCCAGCTATGTCTCAGGCCCTGTGCTGGCTGCTTCAAACCCATGGTGTGGGTATATCCTCGCAGCCTTGGACCGCAGAGTCTATCTTCACCTCCATTTTACAGACGAGGAAACTGAGCCTCAGAGAAACTAAGGAGCCTGGCGGAGACCACACAGCTGGTTAGTGGTGGAGCTGTGACCTGGACACAGGCAGTCAGAGGCCAGAGCCTGGATATGCTGCTCACCAGATACCCCCAGGGGGGCCTCTGTGGGGCCTTTTCTGCCTGGTGTCTGGCAGGGGCTTGAGAGCCGAATCAGTCCCTGCACATGGCTAGAATTATCAGGCTCAGTGTAGGAACCACACGTGGCAACATTCTGCCTTCAGCCTGGGAGCAAAACCATCAGGTCTTTAGAAAGTGGAAGGAGTGACAATATGGGGCAAAAACTCCATGGGACAAAATCAACAGGGACTCCCAACTGCCACCAGCTACCTCCACCCCACCTCCAACCACAGTGCCTAGGTATCCCCATAGTGGCCTCCTCCTGCCCTCACCCCAAACCCAGCCAGAGAGTGAGAGGCATCACCACTCTCCTCAGCTCAGGGTCAGAGTCCTCCCTGGCCCACAGGGCCCCACACCATCTGGGCTGACCCCTCTCTGCCCTCAGCAACTGCCACCCACCTCTCACTCATTCTGCTCTGGTCACATGGACACTGTTCCTCAAACACACCAGACACACCTCCACCCCAGGGCCTCTGTACTCCCCTCGCCCCGCCCCATGATCTCTGCTTGGTATCCTCCTTCCCTGGAGTTTCTGGAGATAGCCTGAGTTCCTCTTCCCAAGCTGACAGTGACTCTGAGTAGGTGTCTCCCTTTGACCCTGGCTTCCCAGCCTACACGGGCGGGGTGGGGCCCAGTGGACCCTGAGGGCCTCATGTTACCTTTCAGGGCTGTGCCCCAGGAGGGGATCCCGGAGACAAGGGCCCTGCCTGCGGAAGCAGGGCTGTGGCCTTCCTGCCTGCCTGTCCACCCAGGAATGCCTGGCCGCGTCAGCTACATGTGGAGCTGAGAGCCTCTCACCGACAAATTGCTCTGGAAACCCAGGGGGCTCTGGAGCGTGTGCTGCCTTGAGAGAGGGCTGGGGGCCAGGTGGCTGCCAGCCTGGGATCGCTCAGCCCACTGCCGTGCCTGCAGCAGGCACTGGCGCCTGGCCCCGTGCCTGGAAGCCGGGCTCCCATGACGAATGTCTGGGGGCAGAGTCTGTGAAGTCACTGGAATCATCCACGGGCACAAGCTGCTACAAGCTGCAGCGGTTTCCACGGGAGGGCTAGAGCGTGTGGAGGGAGTGGGTGGGGGGTTTGGGCATGGTGGAGCCCTTCCCTTTCCTGGCAGTCAGTCAGTCCTGGAGTTGTTGCAGGCAAACTCAATCCCTACTACCCGAGACAGCCCACGTTCCCCTGAGGAGCCCACAGTGATCTTAAAACACAAGTCAGATTATGTTCTGTGGCTCCCATGTCTCTCAGAAGGAAAACCCAGCATCTGACCATGGTTGGTAAGCCTGCCTGAGCTGGGTCCCTGCCCACCGTGCAAATCAGACCTCCTGCCATTCTCCCATTCAGCCTGTCTGGCCAGCAGAGCATCTCCAGAACACTGCAAATGAGTTTACCTTCAGGGACTCAGCATCTGCTATTTCCCCTGCCTGGATCACTTCCATGCGTCCTGTGAAATATCACCTCCTTCAAGAGGCCTTCCGGGACCTCTGCCTAGCTGGGTTTTCTTTCCAGACCTTATCTCCACCTGGCATATTAACAGCATATGGCTGCTCAGCTGTCTGTCTGCCTCGCTTTCGCTCCAGGAGAGTGTCAGTTCCACAAAAGAGGGACTCGACTTTGTCCATTGAGTTTGAAATGGTACCTGGCACACAGTAGGTGCTTTAGGGTCAGTAAACGTAAGAACAGGGGTTTCCCCTGCGGTTCAGTGGTAAAGAATCTGCCTGACAATGCAGGAAACAGGTTCTATCTGAGTCAGGAAGATCCTCTGGAGAAGGAAATGGCAACCCACTCCAATATTCTTGCCTGGAGAATCTCATGGACAGAGAAGCCTGGTGGGTTGCAAAGAGTCAGACACGACTCAGAGGCTAAACAACAATAAACATAAGAATAACATTCCTGGGGACTTCCCTGGTGGTCCAGTGGTTAAGAATCTGCTTTCCAGTGCAGGGGACATGGATTTGATACCTGGCTGGGAACTAACATCCCATAGGGCACAGGGCAACTAGCCCACGTGCCACAACTACTGAGTCCATGCGCTCTAGAGCCCGTGCGCCACAACTGGAGATAACAACAATAAACATAAGAATAACATTCCTGGGGACTTCCCTGGTGGTCCAGTGGTTAAGAATCTGCTTTCCAGTGCAGGGGACATGGATTTGATCCCTGGCTGGGAACTAACATCCCACAGGGCACAGGGCAACTAGCCCACGTGCCACAACTACTGAGTCCATGCGCTCTAGAGCCCGTGCGCCACAACTGGAGAGCCTGTACATCACAACCGGAGAGTCTGTGCGCCACAACCGGAGAGCCCGTACATCACAACCGGAGAGCCCGTGCCTCACAACCGGAGAGTCTGTGCGCCACAACCGGAGAGCCTGTACCTCACAACCGGAGAGCCTGTGCGCCACAACCAGAGAGCCCGTGTGCCACAACCGGAGAGCCCGTACATCACAACTGGACCCGTACATCACAACCGGAGAGCCCGTGCGCCACAACCGGAGAGTCTGTGCGCCACAACCGGAGAGCCCGTACATCACAACCGGAGAGCCCGTACGTCACAACCGGACTCGTACATCACAACCGGAGAGTCTGTGCGTCACAACCAGAGAGCCCGTACATCACAACCGGACTCGTACATCACAACCAGAGAGTCTGTGCGTCACAACCGGAGAGCCCGTACATCACAACCGGACCCGTACATTACAACCGGAGAGCCTGTGCGCCACAACCGGAGAGCCCGTGCGTCACAACCGGAGAGCCCGTACGTCACAACCGGAGAGTCCGTGCGCCACAACTAGAGAAACCCCCGCAAGCTATAACAAAGAGCCTGCATGTCACAACCGGAGAGCCCGTGCGCCACAACCGGAGAGCCCGTACGTCACAACCAGAGAGTCCGTGCGCCACAACCGGAGAGTCCGTGCGCCACAACCGGAGAGCCCGTGCCTCACAACCGGAGAGCCCATACATCACAACCGGAGAGTCCGTGCGCCACAACCGGAGAGCCCGTGCGCCACAACTAGAGAAACCCCCGCAAGCTATAACAAAGAGCCTGCATGCCGCAGTGAAGACTCAGCACAGCATTCCTATTGGGACTGCTTGGCCCCAGTCTCCTCTACTCTCTCACGAATCTCAAGACCCCGGTCTGCAGTAGCCTCCTGACATGAGCAGTTGCCAGCACTGTCCCGGACCTTTGTTGCCTCCCTTCTTACGTCCTGGCAGTACCACTGCTGACACAGCCACAGCTGCTCTGCCCTCTGGTCCAGGCCCCCTTCTTCCCTTCTCACTGATGTCTCAGCCTCAGACCCATCCCTG
This sequence comes from Oreotragus oreotragus, assembly GCA_006410675.1. Lineage (NCBI taxonomy): Eukaryota > Metazoa > Chordata > Mammalia > Artiodactyla > Bovidae > Oreotragus > Oreotragus oreotragus. The sequence goes on along the minus strand of SJYX01015098.1, from coordinate 73,802 downwards.
ACACTTCTCCTCCAATCCTGCCTCCAGCACCATCTTGCAAAACATCTATCTGTCTATATCATCCTTTCTGCTGAAACACTTCCTTGCTGCCCACAGCTCTTCGGACTATGTCCAACCTCTGCGCTGTGGCTGACAGGGCCTTGCATGGTCTGGCCCCTGCCAAGCTCCTCAACTCCACATCAGCTGCCCTCCCAATTTCCATCCTTGAGCCAAGGGCCCTGTGACCTGCCGGCACCCACCCTCCTCCCCACCCCAGGGCCTTTGCACTTGCTATTTCTGTTCATAGGGATAATTTCTCCATACATCATCTTTCCGTTTGCTTTTAAAAAAATATGTAAGATAGCCCACATATAGCAAAGTGTACAAAACATATACATACAATTTAACAAACAGTTACAAAGCAAACACCCACGTAACAGCATCAAGATGAAATCATCGGTTCCCCTAAAAAAAAAAACTTCTGGTACTGGGGAAATTCCCATGAGGGTGTGAAAATTTATGGGGGAGGGGGAATGTACTTCTGCTCTGAAATGCTGAGCTACACATGGAAATTTTTAGGCAGTTTTTGAAGTACGACCTTTTTCTTGGTATACATACATCACGTCTGCATCAGACTTCAGGACCTTTTCATCCATCTTTCAGTCCTAGGTTTCAAAAGACAGTACTGAAACCCTGAGATAATTCATTTAAAAATCTCTCTCAAATAATGATGCCACAGTTTAGTTCTTCAGCCTCTCCTATGTCAGTGTTAATCCCATGTAATACACACTTGCTATTGCCAAGAAAGTGGCCTGAGTAAAATGACACCTGCCATGTTTACAGAAAATGCAGCCTGTGCTCCAATCCCGTATGTGCTGCCACCACGGGATCCTCCGGGTGTGCACTGCACCGGGATCTGTCCACACCTCGGAGGGCTCATCATCCTGGAAGTTCACCACCACCCCACAGAGCAGCGCACACGTGCCCCCTGAAGCAGGAGACCTTAAGGAATTGAGGGATGGCTTTGGAGCAAGACCGTCATGGACTTAATATATGACCTGGATTGAGTTCTCTTATACCCATAAGCTTCAGTTTCATCACCAAAAATAAGGATAATATTACCTAGCGTGTAACACTATGATTGATATGATAATGTATGTCAAATGCCTAGTGTAGTCTGGTATTAAAAGCTCTAAACAAACAGTGGCCATTTTTTATTCTTGTCGTGTCATTTCCAATTAATTTTAATAGTAAATTTTTTTAACAATTAAACAGTTTTGTTCCTGGGAGTGATGCTTGGCACCTGCCAGTATTTTCAGCCTCATTACTGTAAGACCTCAGTTTGTTCGGTCATCCTTATTTTAGTGTCTAAATTGTACAGCCAGGGCTGTAAGGCTGACCCAGAGAGAAGCAGCCTCCAAGAGGCTCAGAAGACAGAGAGGAGGCACAGAAAACTGTAGTTGCTCAGCCGAGCAGGAAACTTGAGCAGGGGACAGCTTGCTCTGCCTTGGAGACTGAGAAAGTCTTCTCCGAGGATGTAAGTTTTGGACTGGAGCATGAAGGATAAAGAGGCACACTGTTGAGGCAGACAGGAGCAAAACCATTGCAGGCAGAGGAGAGAACTCAGGGGAGAAACGCATTGTTCCTCTGGAGGTCTGCTTCAAGGCTTCTTCCTGTAGTCACGAGGCCAGCTCCCCTCTCCCTTCTTGGGTTCTAGGAAGCTCTTCAAGAGCCATCACCTGGTATTTTGGAAGAGGGGGCAGGGCTAGGTGAGATAACTGTGTTTTTCTGAACAAATCCTAGTTCAGGCATTTAACTCATATCATCTGTGTGTCTGGGTAAGTCAGGGAAAAGTTAGAGAAGATAATGCCCTGAAACCGTAGCACAGAGGCAGGGCTAGGATTTGAACTTGGAGACCTCTCTGCCTCAAAGTCCAGGCTCCTTTACACATCAAGGAGTCTGAACTGAGCCCCCAGAGGCCAGGCAGGCTCTGTACGTGAGCAGGCAGTAGCGCACACCCACCTCAGATTCAGGATGTTTCACAGGTTCCAGACATTGGAGCACCAAAGGAAACTAGGTATGAGAGCCAAATTCAGTTTACAAATCTAATCCTATAGTGGGAACCTGTTTTCTTTTTTTTCCCATTAACACTTTAGCTGATTATTGCCACTATATTTTTATTCCAGTGTCTTACACTTGGCAATCATCCACCTTCATAATCAGCTTGTGAGAGATCTGCTGGAAGTCACATCTGGCTTGATTTCTGAGGAGATTATCAACATGAGAAATGATCTCTACCAGGTAAGCAGAAATATATGTAGGAGACGACTGAAGAAAAATCCATGGTGTGTGCCTGTGCTTGTGTCTATATTAACAGTAACATATAATGTTAACAGTAGCGAAAATAAAACTGTCTCTGTAGGTAATAGCAAAAAAGCCCATTACATAGGAATGCTCTTTGATGAATGAGGATCCTTTGATCTATGGGTGTACTACCAGTCACCCCACAGTGAAATTCAGCATCCTGCCAAGAGATTGCAAACTCGAAGCTTCAGAAACTTGCCAAAGCAGACAGTCTACTGCAGGATAAATACGTCACTCGTGTCGAGAAAAAATAGAATTGAAACAACTTTTCAGTTTGAAAAGCCAGTGATTTACAAGAATTTTTAAGTGTGCTGAACAGGTTGACAGCATCTAAATTAAATGGTTGTCGAATGGAGGGGTGCTGAGTCAAGAATAAAGAAAACTAAAAAGGTTGCTTGAGAAGGAAAAAGTGTCTTTCAAAAAACAGAAAATTCAGAATACAAAATAATAATAACGTTCAAGGTGAAGTAAACAGGGAGCACTAAAGAGATTTGCCCAAATCAGATTCACACAGAAATTAGGTAGACTTAAAAGCAGGCTGAGGAACTTTTGTTACGGAGGTAGTCAGGTATCTCAGAGAGCAGAGCTGACTGGGGACCCAGTGAGGCTGCCCGGTGGGTACACGCAGATTTCAGGTGGGGAAAGCAGACTGCGGGTGTCAGAAGCAAAGCTGGGATGCTGGTGCAGGGAGCCGGCAGACCCCGGGCAGCCTCCCAGGCCAAGGGGCCATGCTGGGAGGAGGTGAGGGGGTCTGCGCCCCCCCTCTCCTCCTGGTGCTCTCCCTTCCCGCTGTCTTTCCCTGGCCCCACCAGCCTTCTCTACAGCCTCCTGGTCTTGTGCCCTTCTCAGATTTTCTGTTTTCTCCTTCCCTCCAAGACTCAAAATGACTTCCCAGTCCTCCTGGGCCTCCACAGCATGCCCAGATGTCTGACTCAAGCCTATCCCTCCCTCTAAAAATACAGACACCCACCCTCTACAGTTATTTATACAGTAAAGGTGCTTGTTCCAGTTCTCAATTTTTAAAGCAGTGATGTGAGTCGTTTTCTAAAAGCAATAGCACTGAAATGTTTACATGTAGCTCCCAGTAGATGTTTATCTGTGAATAGATAGATCAGGTTGATCTGTGTCTCCTGATAAGGGAAAGTAAGTTTCCCATTGGATATTAAGGCATTAGGCCACGTCTTTGGCTGTCAGGCTTAAGACTGAAGGGAAAATGAAGCTGGGGACTTCTTCACTGACTCATAACTAGGAATGAGGTCTAATTTTAGGGATGTATTTAAAGGATAGCTTCTTCACATTTTCATACCAGTTTGGGTGTTGCTGGTATTTGGAAAATCACTTGGCCCGTAAAGCCTGACAGTCTCTCAGGCTTTAGGGCGGACTCTCCCTTTCACCATCACAAGTGTACAGATAAAACTGGAAATGGGACCTTCAGTTCTGTCCCCCTTTCAAAGAGTGATTAAGTTCAGTGCCTGTATGTCAGGTTCAAGGAATTGTTTTTCTGTTTATAAATAGGACCTGCAAAGGACACTGTACAACAGGCTTAGTAGTTGTGATTTATTATGTGCCGAACTCCTCACTGTATCATTCGGGTACACCTATTGAGACTCTCCACTGTGCTGGGACAGAACTCTGAAACCACCCCCTGTGATGCTTTCTTGCCTTCTGATGTGGGGGCTCTTGGGGGCATGCCCGTCCACTTCTCCCACCCTATTACCATCGTTTTCATTGATGGGCAATGATTTGGGACCCCTGGCTGGCCTTTAAGGTGTCAAACACACACCCAATGGTGACTTTTATTTGGGAACTAGAAACCCACTAATATTTAAACTTGCATTTTTCTGTTGTAAAAGTTCTCTGTTAGCTATTCTTGATGGGAAATTATACAGTTCCCTAAATAATTTGGATTATTTGGCAATTGTCTGAAACATCCTTCCAAAATACCTTTCACTAATCTTAGTACATTTCTGTGGCCATCTGTCATGATCAAATCTCTCTTCCACCCACCCTCTAGAGAAAGCCACACTCAAAATAATATAAATACATAGGGTTAAGATTTTTCTGAAAATATTTCTGAAATCTATTCCTTTTAAACTATTTTCTCTTCTCCCATTCCTCTCCCTGCAACATAAACAACCACTCTAGTTTGATATGTTTTATTTGCACATGTTCCTATAAAACATGAGTTGGGGGGGGTTGTGCATGTATTTTTTGTTTTTAATTATCATATATATGTTTGCAGTTTTTAAAATAGTACGTAAGGATATGCATTAGAGAATCAAAGTTATCCTCCCTAGCAGCATACAAGTTCTCAGCCCCACTCCCAAATATAAGTATTTCCCTAGGTATTTGCTACCTTAACATATATAAAGTAGACAAGATATTTTAATATACCTTTTCAAAATTTATTTTTAATTGGAGGGTAATTGCTTTACAATCTTGTGTTGGTTTCTCATGTATAACAGCGTGAATCATCCCTAAGTATACGTGTGGCCCCTCCCTCCCAGCCTTGTACATTGTCAGAGCACCAGGCGGAGCTCCGTTACACCGCAGCTTCCCAGTAGCCACCTGGTTCACATATGGTGGCGTACATGTTTCAGTGCCGCTCTGTTCGTCCCACCCTCTCCTTCCCCTGCCGTGGCCACAACTCTGCTCTCTGTTTGGGTCTCTCTTCCTGCCCTGCAAGCAGCTTCATCGTTCCCATTGTTCTGGATTGCACATGGATGCATTAATGTACAATATGTGTTTTTCTCTTTCTGACTTCACTCTGTACAGTAGGCTCTAGGTTCATCCATCTCACTAGAACTGACTCACATGTGTTCCTTTTTGTGGCTGTTTGTAATAGTCCGCTGTATATATGTACCACAGCTTCTTTACCCATTCATCTGTTGCTGGCCATCTAGGCTGTTTCCGTGTCCTAACTATTGTAAATAGTGCTGCAGTGAACATCGGAGTACATGTGTCTCCATAGTGGCGGTATCAGCTACATTCCCCCGACAGTGCAGGAGCGTTCCCTTTCCTCCACACCCTCTCCAGCACTTACTGTGTGTAGGTTTTTTGATGATGGCCATTCTGACCAGTATGAAGCAGTACCTCACTGTAGTTTTGATTTGCGAGTGATGTTGAGCATCTTTTCATGTGTCTGTTGGCCATCTGTCTGTCTGCTTTGGAGAATGTCTGTTTAGGTCTTTTGCCCACTTTTTGATTGGGTTGTTTTCTGGTATTGAGCTGTATGAGCTGCTTGTGTATTTTGAAGACTAATCCTTTGTCAGTTGTTCCATTTGCAATTAGTTTCTCCCATTCTGAGGGTTGTCTTTTCATCTTATTCATAGTTTCCTTTGCTGTGCAAAAGCTTTTAAGTTTAATTAAGTCCCACTTATTTTTGTTTTTATGTCCAGTATTCTGGGAGGTGGGTCAAAAAGGACCTTGCTGAGATTTACGTCAAAGAGTGTCTGGCCTGTGTTCTCCTCTAAGAGTGTTATAGTTTCTGGCCTTACACTTGAGTTTATTTTTGTGTATGGTGTTAGGAAAGTTTATTCTTACATGCAATCCATGGTATATTATACATATTCTTCTGCTTTGCAAAAAACTTCCTTAAATTTTTAATTTTAGATTCATAGGTGGTTGCAAAAAATGTACTAGGAGGTTGCATGTACCCTGTGCCTGGTTTCCCCAGTGATAACACCTTGTATGACTCTAGTCCAGTATGAAAGCCAGAACTTGATGTAATCCACAGATCGTACTTGGGTTTTGCCAGTTTTACATGCACTCGGGTGTGCGTTCTACAGTTCTTTGTGCATGTATTTTTAAGTTGCCTGGGTGGCTTTGTCCTACATGTCATGGTATCTCTGCCTTCACTGTCTGTGGAATTTATCCACGCACCTCTGTTTACAACTAGTTCATTGTTTCTACCCCTGAAGAGGATCCTGTTGTGTATATCTTCGACCTATTATGTACCTATTTTCCAACAGTTGACCCTTAGCCAGCCTTTCACTTCCTACCTCCACAGACAGTACTTCAGTGAAGAGTCTCACTCACGTGCCCTTGTGGATTTGTGTCCCTCAGGCAGGAATTGGGTTGCTGGGGTATTTGTTTACTTGGTTCTGCAAAATGTCTGCCTAAGTCCACATGCCAGCAAGCATGGTATTAAAAGTTTCTAGATTCCTACATTGTATAATTACTTAAGATATAATCCTGGGGTTTAGGATCTAAAGCCTAAAATATCATAGAAAACCTTCCATGAGACCATAGAGAGAAAAAAAAAACTTAATAAAAATTTTTTTTACTAATGGTAAGAGATTTTATATGATATGAAAATTATATTAAAACTACCGATAATGTTAAATCTCTGAATGGTATAATGTGATTTCAGGCCTTTTTTCCAATCTCATTCTCTTTCCTTTCCTCATCTCCCCAAATGGCATATATGATTATTAAACACAGTTTATTTTTTATTTTGAGAGGAAGGCTCATGGCTATAATGTCTGAAGTTCCAAGGACATGATTCATTTCAAGCCAGGCTATAGTTCTAAAGGATGAAAAAAAAAAGGGGGGGGGGTAGAAAAAAAGAGCAGAAATTTGGGGAAAAAAAATCCTGTTTTGTTTCTGTTTTATTAAATAATCACTATAATGACACAGCACAGTATCTTTCATCCCATTCTTACCTGGTGTGCCTAACAAGGATGTTGGTGGTCTACCTGCTCTCATGGCTACAGCCAGTAACTGCTTACTGAGAAGGAAAGTGTAGGCAAATTGTCCTCAGAGAGACTGGATTTCACAGGCTACTATGAAATAGACTGGTCTGTATAAAAATAAACTGCTGTTCTGGCAGTGACCTAAGTTCTTTGAAAGATATCTTGAGTGTGTTTGTCTTACTCATCTTGAAAATGCAGTTTTCAAAACATCTCATTTGCATTCACTGAGGTGCCGGTTTGTGGGCAGGATAATCAAATGGACAACTTATGCACCTGTTACGTGTCAGTAACTTGGCTTGTTTGTCCATCTGAGCCTTCTTTGTGAGGTGGCTCTCTTGTTCTATTATGCCTTTGAGAATCCTTTTATAAAGTGTGGTGGCAGAATCCTGTTGATTGGTCTCATGGATCCTGTCCATGAAACAATATTTTTTAATTTACCAATTTTTTTTGCATGTCATTATAGAATGACAGTACTTTTGTCAATTGGTTTCTGCTGGGTAGTTTGTTTAAACTTTTTCAGTGAAACCATAAGTTGATTTGGTTCGTTAACATATGATTTCTAGGCTGAAGGTAAGACTCCTACTAGAAATTCAAGAAAACCAAATTTACTAATAGGAGTTAACTGTCAAAAATCAATTGACTGCAGCCAGAAACAAAGCTATTAAGAACTGTAAAAAATAAATAAAAATTTTTAAAAATAGAATTGTAAATATAAAAAGTAGTTTTGCTAACTGACTAAATGTCAGTCCAGTGTATATATATGTTATTAGCATATGATATGGAATGGAGAGTAATTCATTTGCACAGGTGAGAACTTAATCTGGGAATGAGAAATGGCCCCTCAGTATGATTCCACCTATTGCAGTCACAGCTAAGCCAGTAGATTACAAGTGTCTGTGCCACTGACCAGTGTCACCTCCTGCCTCTCCTCCACTCCCCAGACACCCCTGCACTTGGCAGTGATCACCAGACAGGAAGCTGTGGTGGAGGACTTGCTGAGGGCTGGCGCTGACCTGAGCCTCCTGGACCGCTTGGGTAACTCTGTTTTGCACCTCGCTGCCAAAGAAGGACATGATAAAATTCTCGGTATTTTACTCAAGCACAAAAAGGCAGCACAACTTATTGACCACCCCAACGGGGAAGGTAAGAGACAATCAGGCATCGCGGTGTAACCTCTGTCTGCTTTCTAAACAATAAGTAGCTACCAGATAAATGTGCGTATTTGATCTGCACCCCAAAGTGCTTTCCTTAACCACTGGGAATTCGTCTCATGGAAATTTCCATTGCTGGCTGCAGCTAATTCCTTTAAAGATGATCTGGAATAGTCAGTAGGCGGGAAAAGCAGAGGCCTGAGCAAACACCATTCTAGACATGTAGAAAAAGTATTAGCTGCTCAGTCACGTCTTACTATCTGCGATCCCATGGACTGCAGCCCGCCAGGCTACACATTCTCTAGGCAAGATACTGGAGTGGATATCATTCCTTTCTCCTGACCCAGGGGTCAAACCTGGGTCTCCTGCATTGCAGGCAGATTCTTTACCATCTGAGCCACCAGGGAAGCCCCCTCGATATCTAGAAAGCATCCTTTATTCAGAGAGTTTATGTGCTCTCATTGTCTCTAGAACACAAAAGGAGTCTGGGGTTTACAGGCAGGACAGCTGACTTACAGCACCTGTCAAGACTGGAGTAGAGATCCATACTGACCCCCAACAGCCTTCCCTCCCCGTGACCATCCCTGTGCTTGGGCCGTAGGTCTGAATGCCATACATGTAGCCATGATGAGCAACAGCTTGCCATGTCTGCTGCTGCTGATGGCCGCGGGGGCCGACGTCAACGCCCAGGAGCGGAAGTCGGGGCGCACGGCGCTGCACCTGGCCGTGGAACACGACAACATCTCCTTGGCTGGCTGCCTGCTCCTGGAGGTGAGGGATGCACTTACCTGCCTTCTCATTCAATTCCCAAAGGGTATTTAGGGAAATCTTTTCAAGCAACAACTTCGCTAACAGCTCATCTCCCTACGGTCGGCTCTTCCTGTGTAGTTATCTACCGGAGGCTTCAGAATAGCCGCTCAGGCCCTCCAGTGTTCCCCTGGCCGGCATCTCTGAGGATCTCTGCACTGGCAGAGCCTGCCTAGAATACAGCTGGGCCGGTAGCATGACCTGGAGAGCCACGCAGACAGGGGAGGTGGGGACAAAAGGGCGAGGACCTTGAACTAACCCTTTTCTGTGTGGGCGGATTTTAGGGTGATGCCCACGTGGACAGCACCACTTATGACGGAACTACACCCCTGCACATAGCAGCCGGGAGGGGGTCCACCAGGCTGGCGGCTCTTCTCAAAGCAGCAGGTAAGGCAGCCTGGTAGTCAGCCCTAGCAAATGTCATCAGGAAGGCAAACCCAGACCACTAGAGCTCCAGGCCACCTCCTTAGCCTGCGGATGTGCTGCAGAAAGGCACAAGTAAATAAACGTTTGCTGCGGATCCCACTTAGCAACCGTGAATGCCCTGTTTGTATGAGTAATCCTGGGTGCCATGCTGACGGTCGTGTTAGTTTTTACTCACCTGTTTTGGATTTGGATTAAGTTGAGTCCCATGACAGGAGATCCTAAGGTTGAACTGAATTCCTTGTAGGATTTGGAGCAGTATCAACCTTAAGGTCCCATCACAGGTCCTCAGAAGGAAGCGTTTATTGGTATAATAAAGCATTTGAAGACTTCCGTTTGTAAGAAAGGTCTCTGAGAAGCCAAAATGATAGGGACAAACACATGGGCCATGTGTTGAGTACTGTCATGTACCAAACCCTAAAAACTGCTAGCTTCTGTTGGGCTAGGTACTTCACACTGTCTCATTTAATCTTACTTAATCTGCAGTGACCCTTTGAGACAAATTCCATTACTATTCCCATTTTATAGCCAAGGAAACAGACTGGTGAGACTTTTGCACCCCAGTTCCTGGGCCCCAGTAAGGGCCAGAGCTTGAGTCACATCTTGTCACCTTGATCTTCCAGATTCTTCTCTATTTCTCTCCCCTGCTATGCTCAAGGATGTAGAGTGTTATTCCAATTCAATCCTTTCATCCTGTGAGATATAGGAAAATTATTCCTGCTCATCTTTGAATCTCCGCTGCCTTATACATTTAGAACCTCAAAAATGTTTAATTGTAATTGGTATCTCAAGCCTGTCCTAGCATATTTGATTTACTTATAAGGTTATTGTTTTTAGAAAATAAATGCCTCACAAATTCAAGAAAATAGCAGATTAAACACCTTCTTTAAAGAAAAAAAACTGAGACCAGAAAAATATAAGAACCTTTTCTTTGGCACCACATTTTTCTGACATCATATCCCAAATAAGCAGCAGCCTTCTCTTTTCCCCTTTGTCAAGCTGAACATTCCCATGAACAAGGCACGGTGACTGCAGTGTTTATGACTGGTTTGGGGAGCCACTGGTTATGATAATAAAATGCCTTCAGACTAGAAGCTATAACCTTTCAATAACTACACATCCTACCAGGTCTTCTTGGTGTTTTGCATTTAAGGATCAGTGCCATCACCCAGGAGTAAAACAGAACAGGTTGGCACTAGACAGAAAGCAGCTTTGCTCTTTTGAGCAAGCAGGTGAAGATACTGGGAAACACGAGGTGCCAGGCATCAAGCTGAACACGCGGGGCCTTATGCCTCAGGGTGTGCCCTTGTTTAGTTGCTAAGTCATGTCCGACTCTTTGTGACCTCATGGGCCGTAGCCCACCAGGCTCCTCTGTCCGTGGGATTTCCCAGGCAGGAACACTGGAGGGGGCTGCCATTTCCTTCTCCAGGGGGTCTTCCTGATCCAGGGTTGGAACCTCGTCTCCTGAGCCACCAGGCAGCCCCCGTAAACCACCACCTTCTGTCCTCAGGTTAGAAGTGCGTCGCTCACAACTAGCCTGTGGAGTCAACTGTGGGCGTCAGTCCAAGTCTGTGTTTTTGAAAGTATCCTTGGCTATACAAAGGTGCCATTGGTCACCTTTACAGTCAAGATGTATTAGCGTTTAAAAGCAGGTTTCTGGATATTTCAGTGGAAATGTGTTCTATATATTTATAGAATCTGACCCCTGCGGGCAGTTAGGAGCTGGGAAGATGTGAGTTTTACCTAATGCTGTGTGACTTGGTTCTGCAGGAGCAGATCCCCTGGTGGAGAACTTCGAGCCTCTCTACGACCTGGATGACTCCTGGGGTGAGGATGGAGAGGATGAAGGGGTCGTACCGGGAACCACTCCTCTGGACATGGCCTCCAGCTGGCAGGTGAGCCCCGCTCCGCCAGTGTGCTGGCTGCCTCTGAGGCGGCAAGTGGTCTTCCTCAGTCTTTATTCCCCGAAGCCCGCACCTGGTATTTTTAAAAGAGAGGCTGCTTGTCACGAGCTGTATTTATCTTGAAAAGCCTATCCGCTAAAGATCTAGGTCAGCAGAGTTCTGAACATAAAAGCATATGCCTAATCAGATCAGAGTTAGATGAGAGAAACTCAGAATTCACAAAGTGTGTTGCCCATTCTGAACTCACACCAGAATCCTTCCCATCTGAGTTTCTGAAGCCAGGATGCATGGCATGGTTTGCCTGAACTTCGGTAAGTAACTGCTGAACATGAGACGAAATGGAGATTCTTCTGGGGGTTTTCATCAGTGGAAACAGAACAGACTTAAAGCCTTCCTCAGAACTCTGCTGACCCAAGATCTGAAGGTGAAAGCGGTTACCAGGTCCTTGGGCCCGGGGAGGGGAGCCACGGGAGGAGGTGGGCAGCGCACAGCTCCAGCCCAGCTAACTAAACTCCGAGGGGCAGGCGCTGCTCCCTGGCAAAAACTGCGTCCCAGGCCCTTGTGGCACGAGCTGAGTAACCCTGCAGAGAGCCCACTAGGTTGAGCGCCTGGTCTTCCCAGAAGCCTCACCACAGAACACAAAGATACGCCACTGGGTGACCCTGCGCGGTCCTCACCCAGGCCAGTCAGCCAAGTGACTGCAGGGAATGCAGCAGCGCCTCCATAGCCATGGAGCTTTCTTTTTCTTTACACATTAACTTTTATTGGGGGTATAGTTGATACACAGTGTTGTGTTAGTTTCAGCAAACTGAACCTGTTACACATATGTCCACTTTTTTAGATTCTTTTCCCATATGGCTCATTACAAAGTATTGAGTGGAGTTCCCTGAGCTATACAGTAGGTTCCTATTAGCTATCTGTTTTCTTTTCTTTTATCCTAAGACTTTTTTGGCCCCTCAGTTAAAAGGTGAATGGTGGCACGAGGCTATCCTCAAGTCTTTTTTTTAATTATTATTTTTTTTTCCTCCTCAAGTCTTGTGAGCATTTGTCCACCTCAATCTGAGCAAGCTTAAAAAACGGATTCCCATGAGCCTGCTTACCAGGAGAGGGGCAGCCAGGCAGCACAGCTTCACAGCACGACGTGGGTTCAGTTCCTGCCCTAACTCTCAGGGAGACGTCATTTACCATCGACTCTGACCAGCATGTGGCTGCTTGGGTGGCCTGGACCACCTTTGTCCCTCAAAAGGGCTGTGGCCTGGCTCTCTGTGAGGCTGGGTGGGTCTTCCTATGTGGCTCAGACAGCGCTTGTGGGGCACAGCCTCCTGGGCCCAGAGCGCAAACAAGTCTGCAGGCCAGGGCACCAACGCCTCTTCCCACTCCATCTTAGGGGGGTACAAGCCCCTCCTGAGGAAGACGGGCTGAGCTCCTTACCACAAAGCAGCTGATTTCCCTGGTGGTCCCTGTAACTTCCCCACGTTTTTCTTCCCAACAGGTATTTGACATATTAAATGGGAAACCCTATGAGCCAGAGTTTACGCCTGATGATTTGCTGGCACAAGGTGAGCTGTGGGAGAACCCGGTGTCCTGAGCCAGTGTCACCTCCATCCTGACCCTGAAAGGGGCTGAGGGAGAGCCGGCGTTACCCAGACTCTGCTGTGAAAGGCGGGGGCCTCTCTCAGAAGCGGGGGGGTCCTGCCACGGAGAAGGTCCAGCTGTGATCGACCACAGCGGGGCTGTTCTTACTCACCTGGGTGGCTGCTGACTCTCCGGTGCAAGAGCGCGACTGCTTCCCTGGGGTGGGAGGGGAGCTGTGTGGCAGTGACCGGTCCCTGTGGAGAGTCTGATCAGTTAGGATGGTCATGTTTCTTCTTTATCTCCTTCAGGAGACATGAAACAGCTGACTGAAGATGCAAAGCTGCAGCTCTACAAGTTGCTAGAAATTCCTGACCCAGACAAAAACTGGGCTACTCTGGCACAGAAATTAGGTCTGGGGATACTGAACAACGCCTTCCGGCTGAGTCCCGCTCCTTCCAAAACCCTCATGGACAACTACGAGGTAATGTGCCACCTTACGTTGTCATTGTAGTTCAGTCGTTAAGTCATGTCCAACTCTTTGCGACCCCCTTGGCTGCGTTTATCTGACTGGCCAGAGCACAGTCCCTCCCCTCTCCCTCAACTCTGAGCAGTGAAATCTTAGTCACTCCCCATGTCCTGGGAGGGTGACCCAGGCCAGGAGGAAACCCACCTTGGTTGTATTCAGATACTTTGAGGTGTGCTGCAGAAATGCTACTTGGAGGGTCAGGATGGTCATAGAACGCCGATCTCCTGAACAAGAGACTGTGGTCCACATTCGTGCCCTCCTCTACCCCAGCACAGCCCTTGGTCTCATGTGAGCACATCCCGGAAGCAGCTCTCTGTGAGGTCACTCCTAGCAGAGCCATTACCTGGCGATGCTTTTAATTTCTAAAATAAATGCTGAGAAACCATGGGGTGAAGTTACTTTCTGTTGAAAAGTCCATCATTGCTCATCTCTCAGTGGTCTTCAGAGCTTCAGGGAGACTGTGTAGGTTTCACTCTAGAGCTTTACTGCTGCGGCAGTCTCTCTGCTCACTATGAAGTGCTTCTCTGTGATTTCCTGAGTGGCCTCTGAGCTGAAACAGGAAACTTGATTCAAAGATGATGTTGAGGCTCCCTGCTTTCTTTTTAGAGGCTCTCCACCAGACCTTCCATGCCCCCTGGCTATCTCAGTGAGGAGGCAGCCTGGTAGGGGGACGGGGTGTGGTGTCGAGTTTACAGCCTGCCTGCTTATTTCCTGCACAGGCTGGAACACAGAAGCACACTCTTCCTTCATTTCTCAGGTCTCCGGGGGCACCATAAAGGAGCTGGTGGAGGCCCTGAGACAGATGGGCTACACCGAGGCCATTGACGTGATCCAGGCAGCCTTCTGCACCGCAGACAGCAGCCCAGCCAAGACCACCTCCCAAGCCCACTCGCTGCCATTCGCCCCCGCCTCCACAAGGCCACACATAGGTAACGAAAAACAGACACAAAGCAGTTGAGACATGCCTCTGGTCTCCGGGGATGTGGCCTGTCCTTCCCACCATCGCTCCTGAACACACTGTCCCCGCGTTCGTGTCCCTCTCGGACCCCAGGTGTGTCATCCCCCCCTCCCGCCGCTACTGCTCAGGGAGGGGCTGTCCCCAGCACAGTCACCTTGACACACGAGTTACTGAGGTCCGCAACAGACGACCAAAACACCATGATACGGGTGGTGAAGGTAAGCCCAATCTCTCTCACTTCTTAAATTTATGAAAGGGATGAGCAGCCCAGTGTCTGTGGAACCAGGACTAAGCGCCCCAGACTGTGGGCTAACACCATCAGCTGCTCAGCGTCTTCCCTCCAGGGGTCCCCTCATTCCTGCTCCCTCAGCTGCCTCCCCCCCGCCAACCTCCACAACACTGACCTGTCACCCCGCCTAAACACAGAAGCACAAGAGTCCTCCATCTCCCAAACCCTCCATCTCAGCTTCTCCTTCCAAAGTGCCAGCACATCTTCCTGCGCCTTCCTCACCTCGTGTCCTCACCTCACTGCAGAGAACACAGAGAGAGCTGGAACCAACCCTCCAGCCCACCTCTCACCTGTCCAGACACTCCTCTGATTCTTGGCTCTCTCACGTGTCAGCCTTTTCTCCCTCCCGACTGGATCCCCTGGCAAGCAGGTGTTGTTCCCCTCATCTTTTCAAAATAAACAGAAAACAAACATTCCCTTGATCCCCCAGCTGCAGACCAATGTCTCTGATCCAACCAAGCTTCCTCGAAGTCTGTAGCTATTCTTCACACCTCGTGACGTCCTTCCTTGACCCTCTGTGGTCAGCTCTGCTGCCCCTGCGCCAGGAGTCCTCTCACCACGAGGACCCACGTCCGCTCAGATCTGCTCACCACCCTCCTCAGCTGCCCCCGGGGGCACAGGTGACCACCGCCTCCTGCTTCAGGCCACCTCCCCCTGGACTTCTCCACGCCATGCCCACCCCCACCTTGTCTCAGCTTCCAGAGCCCCCTCCTCACGGCACAGGGCTCGGATCCCCTCACGCCCAGACCCAGCACTGCCACGGCGCTTGTGGGCAAGGCAGTGCTCCAGGAGGCCGCGATGCCGTGAACACTCCCTGGTCCCAGCACCTCCCAGCGTTCCCTCCAGCCGCCTCCTCCCTGTGAGCACCACCCTCGACCCCCGCCCCCATTTCTTACCTCGTTTCTGCGGCAGCTCCCAGCTGGCCTCCCAGTTTCCAGGCTGTCACTCTGTCACCACCTGCAGCCCATTCTCTACACACAGGGGGCGTGATTCTCTTTAAAAATGCCGAGGCTCTGGTGGTGCGCGCTCCTGTTCAGGCATCCACTCAGCCAGCCTCCGCTGAGCGCATCCTGCCTGCCCAGCACTGCTGCGGGCGGAGGCGGCAGGGGCTTGTCTGTCCTCCCTCCTACGTGGCGTTCACACGCCCCCTCCCGCCCCCTGCCCCGTGTTCCTTCCGCTCCCCCAGCGCGCTGCACTGATCCAGACCCAGGTGAGCCTTCTCTTCCCCTTCCCCGCACAGGTCCTTACTTGGCGGGCTCCTTCTTGCCATCCGTTTCAACACCAGTGTCTCCTCGTCGGGGTGGCCATCCTAAGGGAGTGAGGACAGGTGTTACACACACTTTAGAAGAGAGCAGGGTACCCCCAGAAAACCACCCTCATCTCCTGTCTCATGACCTGATGCTCCTTCCACACTAAGAAGGAGGTAGACACTTCTATTTTAAAAGCACCAAGCCCTCATTTTACAGTTACGTTTTAAATACCTCATAGTTCCTAGCACACGACAGAAACTCATAAATCCATCAGTAACGGCACTGCCATGAAGGTCTTACTATTTCAGCGTTGGGATTTCACACACAAGGAAGAGCTCTCTGACTCAGGTATGGCAGACTTCTGTTTTCCTTGGTCACTCTCTCCCGACGGGAAATCATTCACACGCTTCAGCTCCCGAGAGACACTTCTCAAAGGGAAATCAGACCTAACTGCCTAGTAAAAGCACATTTTCACTTTTGGGTTTGTTTTTTTTTTTGCTACCAAAATGTTCTTGAGGCAGTGTATGGTGTCGAATAGCATGTACAGCCCAGAGAGCTCATTTTTAGCTCCTACTTCTGTCACCAATTTATTTTGCTTACATTCAGCAATTTCCTCTGCTCTACAATAGGCAGTAGGTGGAAAAATACACCTAATTTCTAAGAAAAAAAGTACACTTTGAGTCAAGAAAATTCAGAAAGGATTCTGACAAACACAAGGCTAGATAATAAGAAAGAGAGGTGAAAACACTTGGCTGAATCTGATGTTTTCACAGCCTTCGTATCGCTCGGTGTTTTCTGCCCCACCCCACCGTGTGGGTTGTGGGGATGAGTGGAGGACCACGACGCAGCCCACGAGCCTGCCTGACGCACAGGGAGCCCCGCTGGGGTGGAGGCACCCTGCAGCCCGGCCTGGCCATGTCGGGTGCAGCCCCGTGACCCGTGCTTTCTCTCTGCAGACGAGCTCCGGGACGACAGCATCTGTGACAGCGGTGTAGAGACCTCCTTCCGCAAACTCAGCTTCGCCGAGTCTCTGACCAGCGGCACCTCCTTGCTAACTCTTAATAAAGTGCCCCATGACTACAGGCAGGAAGGACCTATAGAAGGCAAAATTTAGCCCGCTGGCAGTTTCCAACACCGAGGACACCAAAGCTCGGAGACTCCGCCGTGTCGCCCAGAGGAAGGAGGCACACTCAAGGGTGCTCCGAGGAACACAGGCCGGCCTGGATCACTCTGGATATAGCTCCAGGCCTTTTAAACGTGGATTTCTTCTTTGGTTCTGAAATGAATTTTAGCTCAGTTGATGGCTGGGCCGATAGCCCCGCTGGGAGCGCAGTAGCTTGTCGAGCTTCACCAGCTGCTTGCCGCTGTCATTGCTGCTGTGCCTCTGCTGCTTGCCCACTCTCATTACAAGCTGTCACACCCCACCCGGCCTGCCTCCTGGCTGCCCACAGCACAGGCGTGCACTCAGACCAAGGCTTAGGGAAAGGGGTGTCACCTTGCACCTTGCTATGATTTTAAAAGACTCACTGCGACTTCCCTGGGGGGCCCAGTGGTTAGGACCTGGCGCTTCCACTGCAGGGGCATGGGTTCCATCCCTTCTTGGGGAACTATTGATAAGATCCTGCAAGCCAGGTGGCAAGAAAAAGGAAAAAAAAAAAAAAAAAAAGCTCACTGCTTTTTCTAATTGTGTCTGTGATTTGAAAAAGGAACATGTACATGCCAATATTTAAACATGATTACAATCAATGCTGAAAATGGTATTTCCTTCCTTTTCTGCATTTTGCTATTGTAAATATGTTTTTTAGATCAAATACTTTTAAAGGAAAAAATGTTGGATTTATAAATGCTATTTTTTATTTTACTTTTATAATAAAAGGAAAAGCAAATTAATGACCTCATCTTGTTTGATCTCTATAAATACTTTTCTAAAATTATTCTTTATAATCATAGGATCACTCCACAGCCTGGTTCTCAGATTCACAGCTCGCTCTAGAATCAAGTTTTTGATCCAGAAATGAATAACAACAAAAATTATCAAAAGTGTTTCAACTGGAGATGAAAGCTTTCGGTTTGTCAAATCCTTGCTAGGCTAGTTTAATGTAGGCCATATCACCTCATCTTCCTCCACATCAAGCACTGTTCTTCAAGCCTCTGTGTTCCCCGTGCCTCTTGTGATGAAGACACATATTAGCACAACAGAGGCTCTGCGACAGGAAGACTTCCAACACGAATTTACCTTATATCTTCTGGATCTCAGATCTGCTGAACAACCCGCTGCAGCTTCTGCAGCCCTTGCTGTCTCACCTTGGCACTTTTATGCCATGGAAATGCTGCTTTTCTTCAGCCTCGTGAACCAGCCTCCGCTGGCTTCAGACTTATTTTCTGCAGCTTGCCTCACCTCTCTCATCTTTACAGAATTGGAGAGTTAGGGCCTCGCTCTGGAACAGACTCTGGCTTAAGGAAATATTGTGGCTGGTTTAGCTCGTCTATCCAGACCACCACAACTTTCTCCACATCCTTAATAAGGTTCTTTTCACTCTCATCATTTGGGTGTTCGCTGGAGCAGCACTTTTCATTTCCTTCAAGACCCTTCCCTCTGCATTCACAATTTGGCTAGCTGGTGCGAAAGGCCTAGCTTTCAGTCTGCCTTGGGTTTTGATGTGCCTTCCTAAGTTTGATCATTTCTACCTTTTGATTTAAAAGGAGAGGCGTAACTTTTCACTTAAACACCTACAGGCCACTAAAGGGTTCTTAGTTGGCCTGATTTCAAGCTTGTTGTGTCCCAGGGAACAGAGAAGCCTTAGAAGAGGGAGAGCGACAGGGAACGGCCGTTTGGCAGAGCAGTTGGCACATGCACACCATTTATCAAAGTTTACCAACTTGGATGGATCGCATGCAAAGCAGGAAACCCAGGTTCGATCCCTGGGTGGGGAAGCTCCCCTGGAGAAGGGAATGGCAACCCACTGCAGCATTCGTCCCACTGGCTATAGTGCATGGAATTGGAGTCAGATACGACCTCAAGTGATCAACCAGCAGCACCACCACTGACTTGTAAGGACGTGGTTTGTGACACTTCAAGACAGTTAACAATAGTAACATCAAAGATCGCTGATTACCACACCAAATATAATAGTAATGGAAAAGTTCACAATATTTCAAGAATTACCAAATTGTGACAGAGACATGAAGTGAACAAATACTGCTGTAAAAATGGCGCTTGATAGACTTGCTCCACACAGGGCTGCCACAAACCTTCAGTTTGTTAAAAAAAAAAAAAAAAAAAAAAGGCAATATTAGCAAAGCACAGTAAAGAAAAGTACAATCAAATGAGGTATGCCTATATTCCAGTTTTTAGAAGTGATTTTTCTAAACTAAAAATAGCTCTGAGTCTCCTTAACTGTCCAACACCAAGCATATGCCTCCACTCCTCCCCCAGTTCCATGCTCCTGTGACAAATAGTTCTTTTCCAGGTGGCCATGACAAGGTCACCAGTTTTGCAGGCCATATCATGCCAACACTCCTGAGGGGCGAGGCCTGTGTCCCGAGGGGCGAGGCCTGTGTCCTGAGGGGCGAGGCCAATGTTGCTCCCTGCACGTCTAGCAGGCCTGTGACAAGGGCAGAAGTGATGGTAAGTGACTCCTGAAAGGGAAGTCGCTCAGTCGTGTCCGACTCGTTGCGACCCCGTGGACTGTAGCCCGCCAGGCTCCTCTGTCCGTGGGATTCTCCAGGCAAGAGTACTGGAGTGGGGTGCCATTTCCTTCTCCAGGGGATCTTCCTGACCCAGTGATCGAACCTGGGTCTCCTGCATTGCAGGCAGACGCTTTAACCTCTGAGCCACCAGGGAGGTTAGGTAAGAAAATGCCATACAGCTTCTTCCCAGTCCCTCAGGTCAGGTCTCGTCCTGCTGGGAGCCAGTTAGCACACATGCTCTGAGGAAGCCAAGTGGCCACGTGGGGAAACCACCAACAGAAGTGGCAGCCATGTGCAGGAGTGAAGCTTTGAGAGGATCCCAGCCATCAGTCAACCCTGAACACTCACTGTAAGGACTGATGCTGAAGCTGAAGTTCCAATACTTGGGCCACCTCATGCGAAGAACCAACGACTCATTGGAAAAGACCCTGACGCTGGGAAAGACTGAGGGCAGGAGGAGAAGGGGACGACAGAGGATGAGATGGCTAGACGGCATCACCGGCTCGATGGTCTTGAGTTTGGGTGGACTCCGGGAGTTGGTGATGCACAGGGAGGCCTGGCGCGCTGCGGTCCATGGGTCCGGGAGTTGGTGATGCACAGGGAGGCCTGGCGTGCTGCGGTCCATGGGGTTGCAAGGAGTCGGACTCGACTCAAATGACTGAGCAGCAGCAGCCAGGAGCCTTCACGCTGCTGCGGGCGACGCTGCCGGAAGAGTCCAGCCCCGGGGGCAGATTTACCAGTAAATGAAGCAGCAAGCTGATGCTGTGAACCTTAGGCGTGAGGTGCTTCTTACTGTTCCAACAAGTCCCATACCAGGAGGTCACGTTAAAGAAAAGCTGACTCCAGGAGGAACAACGAAGAAACACACGCTGGAAGTGAAAACAGCATTTCCCTTCTTTAACAAGAAGCCCTATTTCTGTTCTGTTCCTTTCTCTCCTCCCAGATCACAGTGGCGTCCTGAGTGCGCGTGCTCGGACAAAAGGCCACCAGTGCCGCCTGTGCCTCTGAGGAAGGCGCGTGTCTCATTCTGGCCCGGCAGATGGGGGTAAACAGCAGAAGGAATGCAGCGGACAGGTGGGGAGCTACAATGGGCCTGAAATAAACCTTCCCCAAAGCCCGTCTCTCAGCAGGAAGCCGTTCAAAAATAGCTTCCTTAGAGGCTTTGTCATCTTCTCAGCCTTCTACGCTCTGCAAGCACAACCCCGATTTTTTCAGGATCTGCAGTCTTTGTCTTTTGGCAGCAGGAATCCAGGCTGCTGCCCGTTCACCCACCCGAGCCCCCTGTGGTGGTTGGATGTGGTGAAGCTGTTCTTGGCACCACCATGGAGAACACCCCCTACAAACCCACCCTCTGCATCTTAGCCAGAATAAAGAGGCAAAGGAGACAGGCAGACCTGAGCATCTGTGATGTGTCAACCCTTTTAATGTAACGAATTCTAGTCATAATTCTCAAGACATCCCTATGGGTTCATATTTAACCCCAATTTTACAATGAAGAAACAGATAATCTGAATATTAACTCCTCACCCCAAATTCAAATCCAGGAATATCTGATTCCACAGGTTAGTCTTCAGCCATGTCTGAGTCTGAAGTCCTGTGAAGTTCTATATTTTCAAAAGAAAGGAAAAAATACTTACAAATATGTATAAAAACAATGGAATCATAATGTCATACCCCAGCCAACATGCAAAATGAACCCAGAGTACCCCTAAAAAGATATGTTGATGAAATGTTCACATGATTTCATTCTCCTCATAATAATAGGCTAAACTGCTTAAATATGAATTATTCATTGATGGGAGGTCCCTGGGTTGTATATCTTTCTCCTCATTTTGTGAGTTTTTGGGGAACCTTTTTTCTGAACTGTGCTTTCTCAGGTAATGGATTTAGGGAGGTATGGAGTCAAAAGAAGATGTAACTAAAATTCTTTCATTTTCTCAAGGCTGGACAATATCTTGAAGATCACCCAAGTAAATTATCCAAATTGCCATCTTTTTAAAATCCCTACGATGTGATAGCACCTCCTTCCTATAATCCTCAATATGGCTGCTGCTGCATTTCAACACCAATTCCCAAGGCTACATGTAGGTTCACCCGTTAGCACAGGGGTTGGGGGAGATACTGAGGAAGGGCTCATCTTAACCCAAAAGAAACATCCCATCTCCTTCCTAAGCCCCATCCCCTGCATCCACCACCACCCCACCTCCATCACCACCTGGGCCCTAGCACCAGAGGGCATGTTACCGTTCCCACTGGTGGGGATGTACACACTCATATGCTCATGGACCCCTGGGCAAGTCAGCCCAACGCCAACGCAGCCCTTGGCTGTCTTCTCCTTCCCAGTTTTGCTCTGGGAAGGTCAAAGCCACCACTTGGCCCTGACTGCTTTCCTGCCTTGCCAAAAGCACATCTTGAATGATGATCCACATAGGCACACAGCAAATGCGCTGGGGGCCATTGTGGTTCTGAAAGGCAAAGAGACTCCAGATTTAAAATTTCAAGGAAGAATGTGTGGCACATCTGAAAGTAATACAACATTGTAAATCAACTGCACTCCAAAAAAATTAACAAAGAAAGGAAGTGTGGGCAGTAAGTCACACGTCCACCCCCCTGCACCAGAAGCAGCTGTGC
Organism: Oreotragus oreotragus; assembly: GCA_006410675.1. NCBI lineage: Eukaryota > Metazoa > Chordata > Mammalia > Artiodactyla > Bovidae > Oreotragus > Oreotragus oreotragus. Next base: position 51,561 of record SJYX01015098.1, on the reverse strand, counting down.
TGGACCAGGGAAGACCCGCCCTCGCTCCCTCCATCACCAGAAGGTTGGCCCTTTCTTGAAGCCATGCTGTAACGTTCAGTTCCGGTCCTCGTCACTCTCTGCTACTGTGCCGTTTAAGAGCTCATCTGACTTCGCTACCAGCAATCAGCTACTCTGGGGGCTTTGTGCCAAGTTTCCATAGATCCACAGCAATTCAATTACGATGAAAAATCCTTGAGATGCCACCCGTTTGCCAAGGTAGCAACAATGAAGGGAAACGAAATAGACTGAAAAACAGCAGGAAGGGTCACCCTGCAGGTCTGACCCTGGAGATGAGCCTCTTGGACGCCCTGCCTCTGAGCCCTAGAGTCAGAGGAGCTTCAACAAGGCTGCTCTGTTCTTTCTTCCGCGATCCCTCCCCCTCCTCCCTGCTTTCTCTCTCTATCCATCCTTCTTTCTGCCTCTCTCCCTCCCTGTTCTCTCTCAGCAAAGCCTCGAGCACTCCAGGGCACTGGCAGCCGGTTCTGTGAAGGCTGGACACGGGACGGGATGAGAGCAGAGGGCCGCGAGCCCTCCCTGCCTTACTCTGGGGAAGCCTCCAGGAAACCAGCGTCCTGACCCAGGGTCCCCCTCCAGCCGCCACCAGCCTCATTTCCTGTGCACAAGAGGCCTCTGCTGGAAGAAGCAGAACTTCGCGTGATCACCCAACAGCTGGCACGCCTCCTGCTACTCAACTTTTTTTGCGTCAGTAAAACTGGAAAGAGCCTTACCAGAAGTAGGGAATTCAGAAACGTCTTCAGCTTACTGCCTGTTGATTTCTCCTCCAGCTCGGGTCACAGGAGTCTGATGATTACTTTCCCTTGTTAGAGGAGACTTAAACTGTTCTTCTTCTTTCGTCCCCTTAGGCCTGATCATTCTAGCCACAGCCAACCCTGTTCTTTGAGGAATAATTATCTTAAGCCAGCATTTATGACTCACTTACCCATCCTAGGCATTGTACACCCTTTATTTTTTGTAATCATCACAACTCTATAAAACAGTAATTACTGCTAACCTCGTCTTAAAAGATAAGGAAACCGAGGTTTAGAAGTTAAGTGGTCTGTCCAAGTTCAGTACACGTTACAGCCAAACTCGCATGCTGAAGGTTTAACTTCAGAGCAAGAGCCACACTGCCCTGCCATAGGCCCACCTACGCCTCACCCCCAAGCCTGCCTTTGTCCACAAGAATGCTTTTGATGATACAAGTGGATTCAACAAACAGGGGCTTTCTTTTTAAAAAAATATCCTAGTAAGATCAGAGATCTACATTTTACATGGAATCTTGTCTTTTCTAATTTAGTATTCAACTTTGTAAAACTCATTGCTTGGGCCTGCAAAGTCATCTGCCGGCCACATACAACTTGGGCATGGCCGAAACCACACTTTCTGCAATTGTACCTTCAAGGTGATCAGGCGGGGTGACGAGCTGACAGTTCTGAGGAGGAATCAAGGTATTCACATCTCTTCTCTTCCAGGTGCCACTGCCACCCCCTCACTCCCTGGGGCTCCCCTCCTCAATGATGCTGTTCCCAATGCCTGAGCAGGTACCCATTTTGCCCACCTCCGTAGGCTTTCTTTGATGACTTAACATAGAGGCAATGATAGTGATAAAAACATTTGTTGACTAGCTATTGCGTGCTCTCAGTATCTATCCACCATCTCGTTTAGCCCTCACAATTAACCCAAGTAGTATGATTATTATTACCCCATGTGTACAGAAAGACCCAGTAACTTATATGCAACGTCAAACAGTCCCCTAACGGTAGATCTGGAACTCAAACATATGTATGTGTAATTTCAGAGCCCATAACCTTTAACTGTTGCATCAACTAGGATGCTTTTGATGAAAACTCAGAATACCTGACTACAACTAGATTAAAGAAATAGGCCTTATTCTTTTTAATAAGACCAGAGTGAGATGATTACAAGGCTAGTTCAACATCTCAGACATTCCCTCTGTGTCAACCGTATTCACTCGGACTTCCCTGGTGGTCCAGAGGTTGAGAGTCTGCCTAGCAAGGTGGGCGACAGGGGTTCAGTCCCTGGCCCTGGGGGATTCGACATGCCACAGGGTAGTTGAGCCCACACACCGCAACTACTGAAGCCCACGCAGTCTAGAGGCCGTGCCCTGCAACAAGAGATGCCACTGCAATGAGGAGCCCACACACCACCACTAGAGAAGAGCCCCTGCTTGCCGCAATCAGAGAGCACCCGGGCACAGCAAAAACCACCCAGTGCAGCCAACAATAAACAAACAAGTTTAAATATTATGTCCTCAAGGACACAAAAAGGTTGCAGAAGCTCCAAGTATCAGGTCCTCACACAGCAGCTTCTCAGTTTCAGCAATAGCCAAGGATTCCTGCACAGGTCTCTTTCTTATCAGCCAGGAAACCTTGCCCACCCCAACCCCGCCAAGCCCCACATTAAGTATCACTTTATGTTTCATTTGCCAGAATTAAGTCACACGCCTAGGTGAATCACTGAAGTGAAATGAAGTGGCTCAGTCATGTCCGACTCTTTGTGAGCCCATGGGCTGTAGACTACCAGGCTCCCCTGTCCCTGGGATTTTCCAGGCAATAGTCCCGGAGTGGATTGCCATTTCCTTCTCCAGGGGATCTTCCCAACCCAGGGATTGAACCTGGGTCTCCCGCACTGGCAAAGGAGAATAGGATTAGTATAACCAGTTATGACTCAGTCCCTGGGGCGTGTAGCCACCTCTATGAGTACAAAAGAGGACGTAGCTGTAGAATGCCCTGCCAATAATGTCTGCTCCAACTACAGGGAGCACGTGAACGGTCTCTCAGGACCCAGTCAATTTTACAAAAGCCCTAAAGAGTAACCATAACAGAATAAGAACTAGAGGGTTGTTCCCACATACATTATGAGACAGGAATGAGTAGCAGCTTTCAGCCAGAAATTTCCATGATCCCGACATCCCATTTCCCCAGATTTCCAGGCCACTTTGGTGGTGTTGTCATCCTTTGTACTCACTCATTGCATACATGGCACAAGCTGGTACTCAATAATCCTGTGCAAATACTAAAACCTGACCTAAGGAATTCAGCTGCATCACTGCTGCAAACTTTTATTTCCCATGGCAGGATTCAGTAACCCACGTCTAAAGAAAAAGAGGAGAGACAGTTATAAAACATGATAATACAGTAATGTGATGCCCTTATTTCTGCAAAGCCTGTTCCCTGTTTGGCCCCTATTCAAGGGCTGAGAGATGTCATGGCAGCCAAGCTCCCTTCAGCTTATTGATCACAAACTTAAGAGACCCTCCTAATGGACCACCTAGTCCTGTGTTTTTTTCTCCCTTGTGCATTAATTACAGTGACAATCTTGTAAGACTCCTTTCTCAACTGACATTTTTTTTCATTTTTCTTAAATTTGCTTTTTAAAAATTATTTATTTATTTAATTGGAGGATAATTATTTCATAATATTCTGATGGTTTGTGCACACGCCAATCCAAATCGGCCATAGGCAGACGTGTCCCCTCCCTCCTAAATCCCCTCCCTCTCTTCCCACCCCACCCCTTCAGGTTGTCACAGATCACGGGCTTTGGGTGCCCTGCGTCATACATCAAAATCCCACAGGCTATCTGTTTTACATACGGCAATATAGAAGTTTCAGTGCTATTATGACAAACTTTCAAAAAGCTTTCCTTAAGTGTGGAACAAGACGGCCTTATCCAACATGCTCCTCCATCAGGGTCGCGTTAACCTTAAATGAATTGTCACCAGCTGAAATGACCTTATCTGTTTACTTGCTTCTTGTCTGTCTCCCCTTACAAGGACAGTCCACGACAGCACACACTTTCCTGCTCTTTTCATTGCAGTATCCCTGAGGACGAGCTCAATGCCTGCTCAGTGTTTCTTAATAAGGGCTTGGTAAATGAATGAACTGAAGGAGGGCATGGCAACCCACTCCAGTACTCCTGCCTGGAGAATTCCCAAGGACAGAGGAGCCTGGTGGGTGGATACATTCTTACGTTAAACAGTCTTTACAGTCAGACTATAAATGCGTCTCAACAGTGGTTTCGTCTGTGGCTTTAACAGTTTTGTACCACATCACTCTGGTACCTTCCAATAAGTCAATTAGAAAACAGGCTATCTTCTCTTCACTTGAAAATGTTACAAAATGCCATTTCTGCCTAAAGCTTTTAAATTTATGCTCTTACTGAACTGATAAGACTGTGTGAACAGTCAAGGCAGACTCGGGAATATTTTGAAATGCATTGAATTTCCCACACAAACAATGCTCTGCCTTGTTTCTCTCCCTAAATCTTACTAAGTTGGAGGATAAGTTTCAAATCTGGGAGCCAGAGATAGTCTCAGAGAATATTGTCTCAAGTCAGTGTCACTTTAGGAATGCTTGGGAAATGTATCTATTTCTCCTGAAGTCCAGTACACTTTCATTCCAATAGAGAACAAACTCTTCCTATTTCTTTTCCAAAGCCAAGTAAGAGGGAAAAAAAAAAAAATGAGAAAAGTTACAGTGAGTGTGATTGAGAAAATTACCATTTTTATTGTTTTCTTCACTTTAAAATGGGAAGATGGAACCCCATGAGCTGACTGCTCTCCACTTTGCTCCCTGGAATGTGCTCTGTAACCACAGAGCAGAAGGATCTGAGCCTGGTCTTCCCATTCCATTAACACTTGCAAAACCGCCAACAGAAGAGGCTTCTCAGAGATCCAAAGCCCAGAGTAAGGACCTCCAATTCTATTTCAGCAAATGTGGCAAAACAAATCTACTAAAATGGTAGAAACGACTGACCTCAGTGCTGCACATGAACTGTGGAAGAACATTTTGGACGCAGCTATTCTCTTACAGAAACGGTATGTATACACATTCCAGCACATTTCTCTTCTCTTATAAACCACTGTCAGCAAATATTTATGTCTATTCATTCATTTATTCTTCCTTGATAAATTAATTCATTTCTGATATCTTCCCCCTATCTTNCGACTGACCTCAGTGCTGCACATGAACTGTGGAAGAACATTTTGGACGCAGCTATTCTCTTACAGAAACGATATGTATACACATTCCAGCACATTTCTCTCCTCTTATAAACCGCTGTCAGCAAATATTTATGTCTATTCATTCATTTATTCTTCCTTGATAAATTCATTCATTTCTGATATCTTCCCCCTATCTTTTTTGTTGTTTTTTTTTTTTTACTCATTCTTATTTATTTATTTTTTTACGGGTATATATGAACTCCCAAACATGAACCCCACCTCCCACCCCACATTCCCCCTATCTTTAAAAAAAAAAAAAAAAAAAAATTTTTTTTTTTAAGACATTTGCNATTTTTTTACGGGTATATATGAACTCCCAAACATGAACCCCACCTCCCACCCCACATTCCCCCTATCTTTAAAAAAAAAAAAAAAAAAAAAATTTTTTTTTTTAAGACATTTGCCTTGAGAGGGGGATTAAGATGGTGAAGTGGGGGGACCTGGAGCTTACCTCCTCCAACGAACACATCAAAAATACATCTACGTGTGGAACTCACAGAAAACTGGGAACTGGCCGAAGAAATCCTTTACAACCAAAGCTGCTAGAAGAATCTCCATGTAACTGGGCAGGACAGAAAGGAGCATCAGGCCAGGACGTGTGCTCCTGGGAGATCTGTCGGGAGGAGAAGGCGCACTTGCTGGACTGTTGCCCCGAGGAGTGAGTGGGTTGGGTTGCTACCTGGGCACCCCAGTCCTGGGCTCCTGCATGGAGGAGACAAGCTCTTTTGCCCATCAGGAAATGTGCTGAGACAGACAGAAGGGCTGGAGCAGCCTAGACTTTACTCGTGAGGAATGCACACGAGTAAATGCACGTGCAGATCTGCTTACGATAAGGGCAGAGAGAGCCTTGGCCTGGAGGCTGCCACCTCAGCACACATCCCAGGGTCAGATGACCTGCCCACTCCATACCACAGCCTGGCGTGCAATCTAGGCAAAGATTGAGTCTAGATACACAGAAACAGGCTAGGGAGCCTGCAGCGTGAGCCAGGTAGAATCACCGAGACCACCGTCAGCCTGCACTCCGGGGTGACGGGTGCAGCCACGACAGAGCAGCAGCTAAGCTCTGCATCTTGGGCAGACAGGCCCAAGGAGCACACGGGAGTCGTTTCCCAGAGAGAGCACCCTGGTTCCACCCACTTCACACCGTGGCTTAGCACTAGACCCGGGGCGGACAAGTCCGGGGAGAAGTCTGCCACAGGGGCAGCCCTCAGGTAGAACACAGTCACCTCAATTCCATTCCTATAGACGGAACCCCCTGACTCCCAGCCCCAGTTTACTCCTCAGCACAGCCCAGCGCTAGACCTGGGACAAACGCAACAGGAAGGAGATGTGACCCTGGGCTGCTTTTAAGCAGAACCATGGATGCCTACACAGGTGGCACGTGGGTCCCCTGTGAGCACACAGGCCTTGCTTCAGCAGGCATCTTCAGAGCAAGGCACACACACGGGAACCTAAGGGAACCAACCCTCAGGGCTTTGATTCCAACAATCATTATATGCCAATAAACTGAACAACCTAGAAAAAATGGACAAGTTTCTAGAAACTTCAGGTCAGTCGCTCAGTCGTGTCCGACTCTTTGCAACCACATGAACCACAGCAAGCCAGGCCTCCCTGTCCATCGTCAACTCCCGGAGTTCACTCATCCATTGAGTCAGGGATGCCATCCAGCAATCTCATCCTCTATCATCCCCTTCTCCTCCTGCCCCCAATCCCTCCCAGCATCAGAGTCTTTTCCAATGAGTCAACTCTTCACATGAGGTGGTCAGAGTACTGGAGTTTCAGCTTCAGCATCTTTCCCTCCAAAGAAATCCTAGAGCTGATCTCCTTCAGGTCTAGAAACACATCCTGCCAAAACCGAGTCAAAAAGAAGTAATTTGAACACACTGATAACTAGAAGTGAAACAATCTGTAATTTAAAAAAAACAAAAACAAAAACAAAAAAAAAACCCACCCCTCCAAACAAAAGTCCAGCTTCCGACAGCTTTACTGTGGTATTATACAAAATAAACAAAGAAAAACTTATACCTATCCTACTCAAACTGTTCCAAAAATCTGAAGAGGAAGGTTCTTGTTGTTCAGTTGCTCAGCCCTGTCCAACCCTTTGTGACCCCGTGGACTCCACTATGCCAGGCTTCCCTGTCCTTTACTATCTCCTAGAGGTTGCTCAAACTCATGTCCATTGAATCACTTATACCATCCAACCATCTTATCATCTCATCCCCTTCTCCTCCTGCCTTCTATCTTTCCCAGCATCAGGGTCTTTTCCAATGAGTCAGTTCTTTGCATCAGGTGACAAAAGTATTGGAGCTTCAGCTTCAGCATCAGTCTTTCCAAAGAATATTCAGGACTGATTTCCTTTAGGATGGACTGGTTTGAGCTCCTTGCAGTCCAAGGGATTCTTAAGAGTCTTCTCTAGCACCACAGTTGAAAAACATCAGTTCTTCGGTGCTCAACCTTCTTTACGGTCCAACTCTCACATCCGTACAAGACTACTGGAAAAACCACAGCTTTGACTATACGGACTTTTGTCAGCAAAGTGATGTATCTGCTTTTTAAAATGCTGTCTAGGTTTGTCACAGTTTTTCTTCCAAGGAGCAAGTGTCTTTTAATTTTATGGCTGCAGTCACCATCTGCAGTGATTTTGGAACCCAAGAAAATAAAGTGTCACTGTTTAGAACACTCCCAAATTCATCCTATGAAGCTACTATCACCATGACACCAAAACCAAAGATATTACAAAAAGAAAACTAAAAAGCCAATATCTTTGAGAAATATAGACACAAAAATCCTCCACAAAACATTAGCAAACCAAATCCAACAATACATACGAAGGATCATAAACCACGATCAAATTGGATTTGACAAAATTCAACATCCATCCCTGATAAAAAAAAACTTTCACCAAAGTAGGAGGGGAGAAATTTCAACATAATAAAAGCCATTTACAACAATCCCAGAGCCAACATAATATTTAACGGTGAAAACCTGAGAGCCTTCCCACTAAGTTCAGGGACAAGACAAAGATACCTACTCTCACCACTACTATTTAGCAGAATAATGTAAGCCCTAGCTACATCAATCAGACAAGGGGGAAACAAAAGGGCATCACAATTGGAAGGGAAGAGGTAAAATGGTCACTATTTGTAGGTCACATAATGCTCTATGTTTTGTTCAATTGCTCAGTCACGTCCAACTCCCTGCGACCCTGCACAATGCCAGGCTTCCTGTCCTTCACCATCTCCCAGAGCTTGCTCAAACTCATGTCCATGAGTCAGTGATGCCATACTCTATGTAGAGAACCCTAAATTCTTCTCACAAAGACTATTAAATGAATTCAGCAAGGTAGCAGGATACAAGATTAACATACAGAAATCTGTTGCATTTCTTCACACCAATAACAAAATATTAGAAAGAGAAAGTTAAAAAATAACATTTAATATCCTGTCATAATATCAAAAATATCAAAATCCAAAATACTTAGGAATAAACTTAATCAAGGATGTAAAAAACCTATACACTGAAAATTATAAAATATTGATAATGAAAACTGATGGTGATTCAAATAAATGGAAAGATAATCCATGATCTTGGATTGGAGGAATTAATACTGTTAAAATGGCAATACTACCCAAAGCAATCTATAAATTTAAAGCAATCCCTATCAAAATACTCATGATATTTTTCATAGAATTAGAAGAAATCCTAAAATTTATATGGAATCACAAAAGACCCTGAATTGTCAAAGCAATCCTGAAAGAAAAAAAGCTGAAGGCATAACCCTTCTACACGTCATACTATACCACAAAGCAACAAAACAGCATGGATTTGCCACAAAAACAGACATACAGGTCAATGGAATAGAATAGACAGCCCAGAAATAAATCCATGCACCTATAGTCAACTAATCTGTTAACACAAAAGGAGTAATAATATAAAATGGAGAAAAGAATGTCTTCAAAAGGTGGCGCTGGAAAGCTGGAAGGCTACATATAAATCAATTAAAATTAGAACACACCCTCACACCATATACAAAAATAAAATCATTTAAAGATTTAAATATAAGACATGAAACCAAAAAACATATAGAAAGGAACTAAGATTGGTCCCCTAAGCAAGGCAAAAGAAATAAAAGCAAAAATGAACAAATGGAACCTAGTGAAACTTAGAAGATTTTGCACAGCAAAGGAAATGAACAAAATGGAAAGGTAACCCACTTAATAGAAGAAAATATTTGCAAGTAATATGACCAGTAACTGGCTAATATACAAAATATATAAACAGCCCACACAATTCAATATCAAATAACAGTCCAACCAAAACCAAGAAGACCTAAACAGACATTTCTCCAACGAAAACATACAGAAGCCAAAAACCACACACACACACACACACACAAATGCTCCACATCACTAATTACTAGAGAAAGGCAAATCAAAACTACAATGAGATTATCACTTCACACAGGTCAGAATGGCCATCATTAAAAAGTCTACAAATAACAAATATTGGAGAGCATGTGGAGAAGAGGGACCCCTCTTACATTTTTGGTGGAAACATAAATTGGTCCAGCCACTATGAAAAACAATATAGAGATTCATTTTAAAAACTAAAAGTAGAGTTGCCATACGATCCAACAAATTTTACTTCTGGGCATATATCTGGCAAAAACTCTTAACTGAAAAGATGAACTCACCCCAGTGTTCATAGCAGCACTCTTTACAATAGCTAAGACATGGAAGCAACCTAAATGTATATTGACAGGTGCACAGATAAAAATGTGGTATGTTTATACTGGGTTGGCCAAATGTTCACTCAGGTTTTCCTACAACATCTTACAGAAAAACCTGAATGAACTTCTTGGCTAATCAGATATAATTAAATATTACTTGATCATAAAAAAGAATGAAATAATGCCATTTGAAGCAATGTGGACTGACCCAGAGATTATCACACTTAGTGAAGTAAGCCAGGGAAAGATAAATATTATATCCTATTACTTCTTCTGGCATCTTAAAAAAAATAATTGAATCTATGTCCAAAACAGGAACAGACTCACAGACATAGAGAACAAACTTATAGTTAGCAAAGGGGATAGGAGAGGGAAGGACAAAGCAGGATGTGGGATTAACAGATACACACTGTTATATACAAAACAGATAAGCAACAAGGATTTACTGTATAGCACAAGGAATTATATTCAATATCTTATAGTAACCTAGAGCAGAAAATAATTGAGTACATATATGTGTGTGTCAATCACTTTGTAGTACACCTGAAACTAATGCAATATTGTATTAACTATATGTCAAAGTAAAAAAAGAAAGAAAGAATCTGCCTTTATTTGCTTCATTTTTACCCTTGCTTCATGTACTAACTGGGTGATAATGATGTTTTAAAAGTACAACCACCACTTAGCATTTATTTCATTCCAGACCTTATCTGTTTAATCTTTACAACTACCTTTGAAGGTCAGAGATAATCATCTCCACTTAACAGATGAGAAAACTACAATCTAGAAGAACAAGAGGTTGCCCAAGGTCACAGAGCCAATAAGCCTCAGAACCTGGATTCCAACTCAAGTCAGTGTGGCTGGAAGCCCTGCCCTCTCTAGACAACAGGGTCGCACCCAAGATGGTGCCTCCATTCACAGAGCCTTCACTAAGTGTCAGTACTGGGCCAAGCCCTTGAGCCACAGTTTAAATTTATTCTTCAAAACACACTTACAAGGTGAGGGTAATTATTCCTGTTTCACCGCAAGAGGACTGAACATAGAGGTCAAATTACTTGATTAAGGCTACAGAGCTAGAAAGGGCAGAATTGCAATGTAAATTCTGCCCATCAACTTCAAAGCCCAACTCACAGGGCACCTGGAATAGAAAAATGCTCTAGTTAATGGAGAGGAGGGTGCCCCCTGCCCACCCAGCAACAGTGACAAGAAAGTGATATAATATTTATCAAGTAAGAATCTTCTGGGTTACAGTCCTAAATCCCAGTCTTTCATACAGCTTAAAAGCTGTATGAAATATATATTATATATATATATGAAAAGCTGTATATAAATATATATTTTGAAATAACACATAAAACAAGGGAACTCAGATACTGAAGGAGAGGAGTGGGTTGTCTGCGTTTATTTTCTTCTTAGTCTCTGAACCATGGCCAAAAGTTTCTTAGCTTTAAAACCAAAATATTACCTATTTATCTTTCATACAGCTTAAAAGCTGAATGAAATATATATTATATATATATATATATATATGAAAAGCTGTATATAAATATATATTTTGAAATAACACATAAAACAAGGGAACTCAGATACTGAAGGAGAGGAGTGGGTTGTCTGCGTTTATTTTCTTCTTAGTCTCTGAACCATGGCCAAAAGTTTCTTAGCTTTAAAACCAAAATATTACCTATTTAGTCTTGATTCTAAAGCCAAACTCTCACCTCCAGTAAATTCCATAACCAATTACTTGATTCTTCTTCTAGAAGACCCTTCAAATATCCTGGTCTAGATTCTTCAAACTCTCCCAGTTTATCAAGTGGACCTAAAACCTGACCAGAGCTAAATGGAAATTAATGCCTTGCACGATACTGGGCACAACTAAATGTTCATGGAATGGGGAAATAAGTCACAGACGGAACACCAAATTGTCAATGCAATTTATATAATCTTAAATTTTTATATATTTCAAATTTACAGAAAAGTTGCAAAAGCAGAACAAAAAAATTCCTATACACCTTTACTCAAATTGTCTACTTATTAACATTGTGCCCCTTGCTTCACTATCAATGTAATTTTATAAACAGGATGATGAGAACAAAATGATTTCATAAGCAATTATAATTAATCAGTGTTTTTTAAAATGGTTCAATCTCAAGTTAAAGGCAGTACTGCTTTGCTGCCAGGCTCATCACATGCAAATCAAACCATAGCCTTGAACTGGAAAGTTCACTGGACTTAACCAAGTCTGAAGCCCATATTTAATACAGGTGACCACTTATGTCAGGACACCCAAAAGTTTCCAACGTGATCAAGGTGATGTCCATTTCAATGTGAGTTGGTTTTTTTTTTTTTTTTTTCCCAAAGAAGCACTAATTGCCTTTGAAAATATAAATTATTATTGTTAAAAAAATATTTTATTTAAAAAAAAGTCACAAATGAAAGAAGACTCCTACTCAAAAAGTAACCCAATGGCAACAGTCAATCCCACCAAACTTTCCAGCATCAACAACCAATATGGCTACCATCCAGACATCTCTTTCTGTTGCAACATCTGAATCTCTATTTCCTCTGGAAATAATGACAAACCAGTTTCATTTCAATGGTTTGGTTATTTCTCAAGGCTAACCCGAGGGGCCTACATGCCCTCACAACCTTCCACATAGGATTCCACAGATAACACAATGGTCATTACTGTGATTCCCTTAAGGGCTACCTGGGAGTGAACCTATAATTCTCTTAAAGGGCTACGTGGTCATGTTCCTGTAATTCCCTTAAAGGGCTGCATGTGGACAGGACCTCCTTTGGGGGTAGGAGAGACAGTTGGGTTCGAACTGATTCACGTGGTGCAAAAGGTGCGACAGGAAGAGCTAAGGACACAGGCCTGGTGCGGACAGAACAGCACCCAGGCACAGCTTTGTCGAGGACATCTCCTGAATATCCACAGCCTTCCCTGGGAAAACCAAGTGGCTAACTAGACACCTGACAGCAAGCAGATGCATTTCCTGGCTTCTTCAACTTGTTTCTAGTTGCCTTCGGCTCTCGAAAATACAACCTGGATTCCCTCAGTAGGTATCAGCCAGGGAAGTCACATGAAAAGCTTGCTCCAATTCACTCTTGCTGGTGGGTTTCCAAGGGTAAAAGAATACAATCCGCGTCTTCTCAGTCATGAGGAAACCGTTGTCACTGAATCTCCCTGGGATGCTTCCTGCATCCAACCAAACAAAGGGAGCAACAGCTGAGGTTTTCAGATCGAAAACAAATGTGTCCCCTTGCTGCGAGATGGTGGCCTGGAAAAAAAGATAAATGAGGTGAAGGCTGAGAGCAGAGCTCTCTGTTCTATGTGGCTAACACAGTGTGCGCTGCCTTCAGCTTTGGTTCTATTACTGCTAAAGTCACATATTCCATGCACGGTGTCAGATGCTAAAAAAAAAAAACATGGAAATTTACTGAAGGCTGTGGAAAATTACCAAATTGTAATCTCAAATCAGGGGTAGAAATATGTGGTCTCCAAAGATTCAGGAGAATATTTCACAGGAAGCTCAGAGCTTTGTAGCTGTGTATCTTTTCCTCACGGTCTCATCAAGAGAGGCACTTTCTGCAGCAGGACTGGTGATTTTAATGACTTGCTCAGGATCTGTCTGGAGCTGACTGTGGAGCGCAGCCATGGCACCCACCTTTTGGTGTTATGAGGAGACCCTGCGGTCCAGACGGCAGCCAGCCAGGCATCTCCAGAAGCTATCCCACAAGAGCTGGTACTCTTAATGCATCGTGGGTAAAGTCACCTTATTAGCACCTCAAACACGTGTGAATCCCACACAGTACAGCAAAGAGAGTGCAGCGTAAGTCTTGTCACCCATCAGCCTCTTGGCACAGGCTGAGAATGAGGACAGCTGCTCCCTGGAAGGTGGGGTTTGTGAGCCTCTCTCACTGTGAGTACACAGCTGAGTGCCTGGTAATCAAGCCATGCATTTGTCACAAAGAGAACTCTTCAACCTGCATACATGCCATGCCATAGGCTTGACATTATAGGCTATGTGTGACAGAAAGAATATCCAAGGGCAAATTTTACTATATATAACTTAGCCTGCTACATCATGCAGGGTTCTGCATTATCAACAAGAAACCCCACATTGGTAGGGCTTCCCTAGAGGCTTGGCCAGTAAAAAATCTGTCTGCAATGCAGGAGACCTGGGTTCCATGCCTGGGTCGGGAAGATCCCCTGGAGAAGAAATTGGCAACCAACTCCAGTATTCTTGCCTGGAGAATCCCCATGGAGAGAGGAGCCTGGAGGGCTATAGTCCATGGGGTGGCAAAGAGTCGGATGTGACTTAACAACTCGACCACCCCCACCATCACTACTTTAGTAGAAACAAGAAAAGAAATTTAAAGAGAGCGACCTAATACACTTTAAATTTCTTTTCTTGCTTCTACCAAAGTAGTGATGTTGTCAAATTCCCAAATCAGGTTGCCCACTCATTCCAATGAAGACCCTAAAGCAGTCACAGGCACACAGTTTACGTGGCTGGCCCTGGCCGCTACCAAGGCTGCAGGAAGGCCTCAGCTACTCTGTTCCAAGGCCAAGGCCAAGGCCAGAAGGGACACTGGCACCCACTCACTCTTGTTGGTGCCTTCTTCTAATTGTAAATCTCTTCTGCATTATCTGACAGCAGAGCAGGGAGCTCAAGCTTGTACTCTGGCTCAAGGCCGGTGGAGATGCCCCAGGGGATAGAGTTAATGCCTGGCTATGTTAACCCTGTGACAATGTTAACTATCATTACTATGATCGTTGCTACTGTTATTACATCTCTTTAGGATGTAATAAGGATCCCTTTAGGATGCGAAGTATCACTGAAATACAACTGAGATAGGAGAGAGAAAGAAGGCCTGCTCCTTTCCCACTCCCAGCTGTCTCAAGGTAATAGAGACCTAGATGAGAAAAGAAGAAAGAGATTTCAAAATCTTGTCTAGAGACTACAAATTTGTCCAGTAATAGTTTTGTACTTTTTTCTGGAAAGAAGCCATGTAAGTGTATGTCATTTCCTTCATATCTGCTCTACAAATCAGTTAGATTTCATTAAGGGAACATTTTACTATTAACTAGGAAGGAAGCTATGTTTTCATTTCAAGGACTGAGTTTTTATATTTCTAAACCAAATGTAAAAAAATCCTCTCAAGTCTTTTCAATGAAGTCTAAAATAAACTTATAATTGGTTAAAAATAGAGAATGAAACTTTCTAGAAACATATTTTCAATCACCATGTGGGGGGTGGGGGAAGGAAGGAAAGGTTTTCAATCAACTAGATAGATTCCATATTTTCCAGCTACACAATTTTTACAACACAGCCTATCCTGATCATCCTATGTTTTTTCTTGACAATGATAAATAGATCTGGTGATTAAGCAACTTGAAAGTAATAAATCAGACTGGAGAGGGCAAGTTTTTTACATTAATAGACTCTCCTTAAAAATGCAAAATTAAGGGTGCTTTTAGTATGGCTGAGTCCCTTTGCTGTCCACCTGAAACCATCACAACATTGTTAATTGGGTATACTTGAATATAAAATTTAAAAGTTAAAAAAAAGACACGGAGAAGATTTAAATGCATGTTGTTAAGTAAAAAAACAGCCAATATGAAAGAACTACATACCGTATGGTTCCAGCGATATGACATTCTGGAAAAAATAAAAATATGTAAACTGCCAGAAGATCAGTGTTTCCCAGGGATTGGGGGAGGGAAAGATAAAGGAGGGCTTTCCAGGTGGCTCAGCAGTAAAGAACCTCCCTGCCAGCGCAGGAGACACGCGCTGGATCCCTAGGTCGGGAAGATCCCCTGGAGAAGGGAATGCTAACACACTTCCGTATTCTTGCCTGGAGAATCCCACGGACAGGGGAGCCTGGTGGGGTTGCAAAGAGTTGGACGTGACTGAGTGACGGGGTACAAGCAAAGATAAAGGAGGCAGAAAGCAATGGATTGTAGAGCAGTGAAAGTACTCTGTATGGTATGGCAACAGTTGTTACCTGTCACTGTCATTTAGCCACTCAGCTGCGAGGAAGAGCGGCTTGCCATTTCCCTCTCCAGGGAATCTTCCTGACCCAGGGATCAAACCCATGTCTCCGGCGTGGCAGATGGATTCCTTACCACTGAGGCACCAGGGAAGTTCACATGTCACTGTACATTTGCCAAAACCCATAGAACACACAACAGAATGAGTGTACCCTAATGTAAATTATGAGCAGGGGCTACTCCCTGGTTGCGATGCGAGAGCCTCTCACTGCAGTGACCAGACTCCACCTGCTGCAACTACAGAAAAGCCCATGCAGAAACAAAGACCCAGCACAGCCAAATGATGAATAAACAAACAGCTAAAATTTAAAAAATTATTAAGTGAAAGTGTCAAAGCTATCACAACATTGTTAATCAACTATACTCCAATATAAAATAGAAAGTTAGAGAGAGAAGAAGAAATCATTTGTTAAATTAAAAAAAAAAAAAGAGTGCTTTTACTGGGCTCTGACACTTCCTGGCTATAGACGGAACAGCCACTCGGCCCCACTGAACAGGCTAGTGAATGCGTGCCCACTCATGTTCAACTCTTTGTGACCCCATGGAGTGTAGCCTACCAGGCTCCTCTGTTCATGGGATTCTCCAGGCAAGAATACTGGAGTGGGTTGCCATTTCCCTCTCCAGGGACTATTCCTGACTCAGGCATCAAACCCATGTCTCTTGTACCTCCTGCCTTGACAGGCAGATTCTTTACCACTGAGCCACTTGAGAAGCCCCCAAAGGGGCTTTCTCACTTACAAGTGCAGGTGGTAATACTTCAGGGCTGGTGCAGTAAAGCCCCCAGGTCAGAGCCTGGAGCCCAGCTCAGGAGCAGTCAGTGTGGAGGACCCTGCTGCCGCGACCTCCGCTGCACCAGCCTGACAAGGAGAGGTGATGGGACCACCGGCGTGGCAGGCATTGTAAACTTTGACAAATGCTGAATCAGAAAAAAAAAATTATTTGCTCTTTCCTTCCAGTGGGAAGGGGAATCAATCTCTCCAGGTCCCAAATAAACTCAGTACCAAAGGGAAGTTTTGCAAAACAGCAGGATAGCCCTCAAAGCCACAGCAACTCCAGACCACTGGTGCTTACAGTGATATTTGCCCTGTGGAGCCCCTTGGCATTCTTCAGTGAGGACAGGAAGTGATAGTTGATTGGGCTCAAGAGTTCCCCGTCAGTTGACAGGTAAAAGGAAACCACACAGCTTTGTCGTGTACATCCAGGACATCCTTTTAACAGCTCAGGCACTGGCTTACTATAGAGGACAACAGACTCCCCAGCTTTCACAAAAGGGTTAGTCGACTCAGAGCATACGAGCTCCAGGGAACTCCAAGTGTGGACTCTCACCTGGGGAGAAACAAGACAGAGGAAAACCAAACGTTCTTAGTTCCTAATTTTTTTTTTAGAGAATAAGAGTAGTAATAATAGATGGAAGTCACAAGAGCAGAACTGATTAAGAGACTGTGAAACCTGAGTTTAACCTCAGCTCCGCCAAATACTAGTTATGTAACTAAGATGTGAATTCAACTGCTCAAAGTATCCATTTCTTTATACATAAAGTGAGAACAACAAATAATGAAAAGCAGTAACTTCATAGGCGGTTGTGAGAATTAAATAATCTATGGAAGGCATAGGAGCTCAGACATTGTAATTATTTCAAAAACTTGACCTATTCTCAATGTCCTCTCAATGATAGCCACCTACGACTTCAAGTTTCTCTCCTCTTTTTACCTAACTTTGTTTCAAATACGACTTCACTTGCCCACATATACATTTTGTATAATTTTACTGATTTCCACTTTAATATACTGTCTTAAATTATTTCCTTTTATAAAGTTTAGGCTTTTTCCAGCTTCTCATGATTATAAATAATCTTTGATTTAAGTGTCATTTTACAGTTTACAATTCACACTCATCTAATTATTGTATTCACTAGCCACAGAAATCCTCTAAAAAGGCACCTTGGTGTCATTTTACAGATGAGAAAACTGAACAAAGACATTAAGGTCATCAGCAGGATTTTGTCCTGAATATAGATTTTCAGATTTTAAAAGCAGCCCATTTTCTGCTACAGACATTAGAAACACGTTGAAACAAATTTCTCTTTCTTCCAAAAATAACAGAACCAAATAATGAAAAAAATCTAAAATTCTCCCTCTACCACAGAAAGAAAAAAAAAGTCCAAGCAACTTACAGTGAGCATCATCTGATGGTCTGAGGGAAGGTCTGACACACCATAGATGAAAAGCACATCTTTATCCTCAAAACCCACTGGTAACAGCGGGGCGAAGAAACGCCGAGCAAAGTAATGAAGCATTTTCCATTTTCCTCCATACTCTAAAAATAATCAGGTGGGTTAGGAGACAGGCAGGGTCAAGCAGGGAGAGTCACGTCCACATGGCCCAGGCGTGTGACCTGTCACATTCTGGGCGTTGAGCATGGAAGAGAGCTAATAGCGGAGAGAACCCGTTTTGTGGAGCGCAGGGAGCATTTTGGACATCACCTCATGTCAGCCTCAAATCTGGAGGAGGCAGCCATTACCGTCGCACCCTTCAAATGAGGAAATGGAAGCTCAAGCAGTTAAGTCACACGTGCTACATGAAGTATTCTGAGCCTGGGCGTGATTCCTGGCTGGCACTTGCTTATTTGCAGTTCTGCTTCCAGGAGATCACTGCGCCAACGTTCCTTTTTCCTACTTACACATGAAAAAGGGAATCAGGAGCATTGGCAGTGAACATCTGTTACACTCTTCATTTATAAGAATTACTTAGAGGAAGTACCATTGGAGAGGCTGGACAAGACAGTGGGGTAGGAAGACCCTGTGCTCACCTCCTCCCATGAGCACACTACAATCACAGCTATTTAGAGAGCAACTCTCTATGAGAAAGACAAAATCTTTCGGAAAAGATCATCGACCACTAAAGATATAAAGAGGGAACCATAAGATGGGCAGGAGGGGCATAAGTTACGTAGTCAAGACCCACACCTCAGGGGTGGGTGAACCACAAATGTAAGAATAACTACACTTGCTCCTCAAGGAGTCTGAGTCCCACACAGGGCTCCCCAGCCCATGGATCCTGCCCTGGGAAGACAAGTGCCTGGAAAGCTTGGCTTTGAAGGCCTGCAGGGATTAATTTCAGGAGTCACAGAGGGTTGGGGGAAACAGAGACACCACTCTTGAAGGGCAAAATTTCACACCCTCTGGGACCCAGGGCAGAAGCGGTCATTTGAAAAGAGCCCAGGTCAGACTCATTTGCTGATCTTGGAGGGTCTCTTGAAGAGGCAAGAAGCAACTGGATTCACCTTGGAGGCAAAGGTACTGGCAAGTGCCATTTTGGAATCCTCCTTCTAGAGAATTAGCACCAGGGTCCAGCCCCACCCACCAACCTGTCTGCACCAGTGCTGGGACACACCAGGCCAAGCAACTGGCTGGACAAGGACACAGCCTCACCCTATAGCAGACAGGCTGCCTTAAGACCTCCTGGGCCCAAGGCTCCTAAGATCATAGTCCTGTTCACCAGAGGGCTCAGGCCCCAGTACTGTCAGCAATGTACAAGCACTAGCCCCCCAGGGACATGCAGCCAGAAATCTGGAGACCCACGTTCCAGCCACAAGCCAGCCAGAACCAGCCCCCAAATATTCTGGGCCTTGGCGTCCCCTACTGGCCCCAGCTTCACCCAGCAAGGGGCAGACACCAGCCCCAGGACCACTGCAGCCTTGCAGCCTACCTTGCTGGGACATAACCAACACGGCAGATTGGCACCAGCCCAAGAGCAGACCAAAGCAGCTCTGAGAAACCTTAGCGTCCTCAGCCAGCTGCCCTGGGATCATGGCCCATTTGGGATACCCTAGAACCTGTGCCAGCCATATTAGGAACTGGCTCCAGCTACCAGTAGGCGAAGACTAGACCCATGAGCCCAGCCCTGTAACCACTCGCCCGAGGACCCGGCTCTGAGCACTAGTGCAGGATCCTCCAGGCTGCAGCCAGCAGCCTCATGCCCTGGCCCCACCAATAAGCACAAGGCAGGGCCTGGCAAGCAGCTGGGCCAAGAGCCAGCCACGACCGTCAGACCATGACAGCAGTGGGTCCACCACACAGAAGGACCCATGAGCCCCACGTAGGGGTATCCCTAGAGCATATAGCACCAATGACCAGAGAGGAGTGAGCTGCCGGGACACACAGTGCATCTCCTATAAAAGGCCACCTCTCCAAGGTCAGGAAAGTAACCAACCCACCCGATGCAGAGAAATGAAAAGAGCCAGTGAGGCAAAATGAGGTAACAGAGGAACAGGTTTCAAACAAAGCAAGGAGATAAAACCCCAGAAGAAGAACCAACTGAAGCACAGATAGGCAAACTACTTGAGAAAGAGTTCAGGGTAATGATCACAACGATGATCAAAGGACATGGGAGAAGAATGGATGAACACGGTGAGAAGTTTAACATAGAGTTAGAAGATATGAAGAACTAAGCAGAGATGAAAAATACAACTGAAATGAAAAATACACTAGAAGAAATCAACAGTAGATTAAATGATACAGACGAATGGATCAGGGAGACGGAAGACAGAGGAGAGGAAATCACTGAAGCTAAACAGAAAAAAAAAAAGATTAAAAAGAAAATAGAGTTTAAGAGATCTCTGGTACAACATCAAGGACACGAATATTCACATTATACGGTCCCGGAAAAAGAGAGAAAGGGACAGAGAACGTATTTGAGGACCCAATAGTTGAAAATTTCCTTAACTTGGGAAGAGACATAGACATCTAGGTCCTGGAACATAGACAGGATCAACCCATAGAGGTCCACATCAAGATACACTGTAATTAAAATGGCAAAAATTAAAGTTAAAGAAGGAATATTAAAAAAAAAACAAGGGAAAAGCAACAAGCTATATACAAAGGAACTCCAGTGAGGCCATCAACTGACTTCCAGCAGCTCTGCAGGCCAGATGGGAGCGCACAATAAATTTTAAGTGATGAAAAGGGAAAACCTACAAACAAGAATACTCTANGATACACTGTAATTAAAATGGCAAAAATTAAAGTTAAAGAAGGAATATTAAAAAACAAGGGAAAAGCAACAAGCTATATACAAAGGAACTCCAGTGAGGCCATCAACTGACTTCCAGCAGCTCTGCAGGCCAGATGGGAGCGCACAATAAATTTTAAGTGATGAAAAGGGAAAACCTACAAACAAGAATACTCTACTCAGCAAGACTTTCACTCAGATTTGATAAAAAAAGCCCCAAGGTTTGCAGAGAAGCAAAAGCTAAAAGGAGTTGAGCACCAGCAAACCAGCTTCATAAGAAATGGTAAAGGGATTTCTGTAAGTGAAAAAGAACAGGCTACAAATAGAAACATGACAATTATGAAAGGAAAAAGCTCATTAATAAAGGCAAATATTAGGTAGTAAATCAACCATTTTCAAAGCCATCAGGAAAGTTAAAAGAGAAAAGTGGTAAAAATCATCTATATCCATAATTATTAGTTAAGAGATACACAAAAAGATACAAAATATGAAACTAAAAACAATAATCATGACAAGGGTGGGGGAGTAAAAATGCAGGGTTGTTAAAATGTTTGAAATTAAGAGATCATCAACTTAAAATAATCACATAAACTGCATTACACTGTATATAGATTGCTATATATAAGCTGCATGGTAATCACAAACCAGATATCTACAATTGATAAACATCAAAAATAAGGGAATCCAAACATAACTAAAGATAGTCATCAAATCAACAGGGAAGGGAAGAGGACAGGAACTAAAAAGAACTACAAAAGTAACCCCCAAACAATGGACAAAATAGAAGTACATACCTATCAGTAATTAAATGTTAATGGACTAAATGCTCCAATCAAAAGATGCAGAGTGGCTGAATGGACACAAAAACAAAACCCATATATATGCTACCTATAGGAGACACACTGCAGATCTAAAGACATACACAGAACTGAAAGTGAGGGGATTGAAAAAACGTATTCCATGCAAATATAAACCAGAAAAAGCCAGGATGCCAATATTTATTAATATATCAGACAAGATAGGCATTAAAACAAAGATGTGATAAGTGATAAAGAAGGACGTGACGTAATGATCAAGGGATCAATCTGAGAATATGTAACAACTGTAAATGGATATGCACCTAAATATAAAAGAGTGCTATATTCATAAAGCAAATATTAACAGACATAAAGGGAGAAACTGTCAGTAACATAATAAGAGTAGGGGAATTTAACACCCCACTCATATCAGTGGACAGATCATCCAGATAGAAAATCAGTCAGGAAACACAATAGATCAAATGGACGGATACAGAATATTCCATCCAAATCAGCAGAATACATATTTGATACAAATGTACAAGGAACATTTTCTAGGATGAACCACATGATATACTACAAAGCAATATTCAATAAATTTAAGAAAAATGAAACCATATCAAGCATGTTTTTCAACCATAATCCTACCAGACTCTTAGAACTCAACCACAAGGAAAAAAGAAAACTGCAAAAAACACTAACATGGAAGCTAAGCAACATGTTACTGAACAAGCAATGGGCCACCAAAGAAACTCAAAGGATCATCAAAATACTTGGAAACAAATGAGAACAAAAACGCAATGACCCAAAATCTATTGGATGCTGCAAAAGCAGTTCTAAGGAGCAAATTTTAGTGACACAAACTTAGCTCAGAAAATAAGAAAAATTACAAATAAACAACCTGACCCTACAGCTAAAGGAACTTAGAAAAAGAACAGCAAACAAAACCCAAACTTAGTAGAGGGGAAAATATAATAAAGATCAGAGCAGAAATAAACAAAATAGAGACTTTCGAAAATAGAAACGATCAATGAAACCAAGATCTGGTAAAGATAAACAAAACTAATAAAATTACAGCCAGACTTATCATCAAAAAAAGAGGTCGAATCAATCAAGTCAGAAATGAAAGAGACACGACAACTAAAACTAAATAAGTACAAAGCATAAGAGACTAGGTGGAACAACTCTACACCAACACACTGGACAAGCTGGAAGAAATGGGTAAACTCCTGGAAACATATAACCTTCCAAGACTGAATCATGAAAAGATTACAAGAAAAATCTGAACAGATCAATCACTTCTAAGGAAACTGAATCAATAACCAAAAACCTCCAAAAAACAAAAGTCCAGGAGCAGATGGCTTCACTGGTGAATTCTACCAAACATTGAAAGAAAAATTAATACCAATCCTTCTCAAACTCTTCCAGAAAATGGAAGAGGAAGGAATGCTTCTGAACTCATCCATATGGCCAGCATCAACGTGATTCCAAAACCAGTGGAAAACCTTATGATCATCTCCATGTATGCAGAAAAGTTTCTGAAACAATTCAACATCCACTTATGATAAAAAAAAAAAACACTTCACAAAGTGGGTATAGAGGGAACATGCTTCAACATGACAAAGGCTATATATAAGCAGACAGCTAACACCATACTCAGCAGTGAAAAACTCAAACTACTTCCTCTAAGATCAACAAGACAAGGATGCCCAGTTTTATTCAACACAGTACTGAAAGTCCTAGCCACAGCAGACAAAAAGAAAAAGAATTCAAACTGGAAAAGAAGGAAAACTGTGACTGTTTGCAGATGACATGATACTAAGAAAATCCTAAAGACAGTATCAAAATCTAGTAGAGCTCATCAATGACCTTGGTAAAGATGCAGAATACAAAACTGACCTACAGAAATCTGTTGAATTTCTATATACCAACAACAAACTATAAGAGAGAAATTAAGGATGCAACCTCATCTACCTTCACATCAAAAAGAATAAAACGAAAGTGAAAGTGTTAGTCGCCCAGTTGTGTCTGACTCTTTGTGACCCCATAGTCTGGCCACGGGATTCTCCAGAAAAGAATACTGGAGTGCGTTGCCATTCCCTTTTCCAGGGAATCTTCCCGACCCAGGGATCGAACCTGGGTGTCCTGTATTGCAGGCAGATTCTTTACCATCTGAGCTATCAGGGAAGTCACACCAGAAAGAATAAAATACCCAGAAATAAATCTAAGGAGGGAAAAGAGCTGTACCCAGAAAACTATAAGACACTGATGGAGCCAACTGCAGCCAACACAAACAAATGCAGACACAGTTTGCTCATGGATAGGACTCATGCTGTCAGAGTGGCCATACTACTCAAGGCAATCACAGAGTCAATGCAATCGTATCAAAATACTGCTGGCATATTTCACAAAACTATGACAAATATTCCTAAAATTGGTATGGAAACACAAAAGACCCCAAGTAGTGAAAACAATCTTGAGAAAGAAGAAATGAAAAATGAAATTAGAACATTTTCTCACATCATTTACAAAAATAAACTCCAACTGGATTAAGAGCCTACATGTAGAACTCCTAGAGGAAAACACAGGCAGAATACTCTGACACAAATCATAGCAATGTATTTTTGGAACTGCCTCCTAAGGCAAAAGAAACACAAGCAAAAATAAGCAAACAGACATTAAACTTAAAAACATCCATGCAGCAAAGGAAACCATAAACAAAATGAAAAGACAGTCTGTTGATTGGGAGAAATTATTTGCAAATGACGTGACCAGTAAGGGGTTAATATACAAAATATATAAACAGCCCATAAAGCTTAATAAAGAAAAAAAAATCAAAAAAAATTGGGAGGACACCTGAATAGACTTTTTTCAAAAGAAGAAATACGGATGGCCAACATGCATATGAAAAGATGCTCAACATTCTTGATCATAAGGGGTGCCAATCAACACCACAATGAAGTGTCACCTCACACCTGTCAGAATGGCTATCATCAAAACAATCACAAATAAACGGTGGCAAGAATGTGGAGCAAAAGGGAACCCTCCTACACTGTTGGTGGGAATGTAAATTGATGGGTCCATCTTGGAAATCAACTTGGAAGTGACTCAGAAAAACTAAAAATAGAACTATCATAAAATCTGTCAATTCCATTGCTGGGTATATATTCAAAGAAAATAAAAACACTGATTCAAAAAGATATATGCACCCCACTGTTCACTGTAGCATTATTTACAACAACAAAGATGTGTAAGTAATCCAAGTATCGATCAATAGAAGAATGAATAAAGAGGAGGTGGTGGATTTTGAACAGCAAAGCAAACTACAAACAAGATGAAAAGACAACCCTCAGAATGGGAGACAAATATAGCAAATGAAACAGCTGACAAAGGATTGATTTCCAAAATACAGATGCAGCTCATACAACTCAATACCAGAAAAACAAACAACCCCAGCCAAAAAGTGGGCTGATCTAAACAGATTTTTCTCTGAAGAAGACATATAGATGACTATTAAACACATGAAAAGATGTTCAACTTTGCTCATTATCAGAGAAATGCAAATTAAAACTACAATGAGAAATCACCTTACAAGGAGATATGATGATCAGAATGGCCATCATCAAAAAATCCACAAATAACAGGTTGCTGGAGAGCGTATGGACAAAAAGGAACCCTCTTGCCCTGCTGAGGGGAATGTAAATTGATACAGCCACTATGGAAGATGGTATGGAGACCCCTTAAAACACTAGGACTAAAACTACCATCGACCCAGCAATCCCACTAAAAGGCAAACACCCTGCGGAAACCAAAATTGAAAAAGACACATGTACCCCCAAGCACTATTTACAATAGCTAGGGCATGGAAGCAATCTAGATGTCCATTGACAGATGACTCGATAAAGAAACTGTGGCACATAAATACAATGGAATATTACCAAGCTGTAAAAAGGAACTCATTTGAGTCAGTTCTAACGAAATGGGTGAACCTAGAACCTATCATACAGACTGAAGTAAGTCAGAAAGAGAAAAGTATTGTCTGAAAAGAAAGTGAAAGTGTTAGTTGCTCAGTCTTGTCCGACGCCGCAACTCCATGGACTCTAGCCCACCAGGCTCCTCTGTCCATGGAATTCTCAAGGCAAGAATACTGGAGCGGGTTACCTTTCCGTTCTCCAGGAATCTTCTCAACCCAGGGACCGAATCCATGTCTCTGCACTGCAGGCAGATTCTTTACTATCTGAGCCACCAGGGAAGCCCAATATCGTCTATTAATGCATACAGATGGAATCTAGAAAGATGGTACTGATGAACCTAAGGGCAGAAATGGAGATGCAGACATAGAGAATAGACGAATGGACGTGGGTGAAGGGGGAAGGCAGAGAGGGTGGCCGAATGGAGTGGCGTGGAAGCATATATACTACCATATGTAAAACAGATAGCCAGTGGGGATTTTCTGTGTGACTCAGGGAATTCAAACCAAGGCTCTGTAATAACCTAGAGGGGTGGGAGAGTTTCAGAGGGAGGGGACATATGTACAGTTATGACTAAATCTTATTGATGTATGGCAGAAACCAATGCAATGTTTTAAGGGAATTATTCTTCATTAAAAATAAATTTTTTAAAAAGATGTGGCATATGTATAGACAGATGCAGATATACATACATATGCAATGGGGTATTAGATGCCCATTAAAAAGTATGAAATTTTGCCATTTGCAACAACATGAATGGGCTGGGGGTGGGTATTATGCTTAATGAAATGCATCACACAGAGAAAGACAAATATTCCATGTTATCACTTATATGTGTAGTCTAAAAAATAAAACAAATGGATGAATATAACAGAACAGAAACAGACTCACAGATATAGAGAACAAACTATTGCTTATAGGTGGGGAGAGGGAAGGAGGGAAGCGCAAGATTGGCATAGGAGTTTAAGAGGTACAAGTGACTATGTATAAAATAAATCAGCTACAAGGCTATACTGTAGAGCACAGGGAATACAGACAGTACCTTATAACTTTCAAGGGAGTAAAATCTATAAAATTTCGAATCACTATACTGTACACCTGAAATTAATTGCAGACCAACTATACCTCAATAAAAATAGATAAATAATAAAGTTAAATAATTTTTAAAAATAAAGTTACTTAAAGCTCAAAGTCTCCTTTTTCCATAGGCACAAATCCTCTAAAACAACAATCACAAATATGTCTGGCAGGTTCAGACTGATGGGGGAACATCCAAACTCATGACAATTAACGGCAGTTCCTAAAATACAGTTAGAAGCTATCAAGAGTCTCTCCTCAGAATCTTGTGCCTTGCTGGCATGTGCAGTACGCTAAACCCACAAACTAAACTATTTCAACATGCCTCTTCTTCTTCACAAAACGCTGCATCGAGCAACTTCAGAGAGAGGTATACAGTGAGAGACAGGGA
The DNA here is from genome assembly GCA_006410675.1 of Oreotragus oreotragus. Lineage (NCBI taxonomy): Eukaryota > Metazoa > Chordata > Mammalia > Artiodactyla > Bovidae > Oreotragus > Oreotragus oreotragus. Next base: position 24,485 of record SJYX01015098.1, on the reverse strand, counting down.
GGGGAGGGTGAGAGCGGGAGAGAATGGGGGTCACTTTCAGAGTTCACCAGGGCAAGCTGTTGAAACGGAGGAACACAGTCTTGAGGTTCAGCTAGAACTAATTTCTTTAGGTTTTGCAAAATTTTGATCCTCCAGTACTTCAGTTCCAACTCTAGCCTGCCAATGCAGGGGACACAGGTTCCATCCCTGGTCCGGGAAGATTCCACATGCTGTGGGGCAACTAGACCCACGCTTCTGAGCCCTCGCACCCTGGAGCCTGCGCTCTGCAGCTAGAGAAGCCCCTGCAATGAGAAGCCCGCTCCTCACAACGAGAGAAAGCGTACGCACACTAAGGAAGACCCAGCACAACCAAAAGTAAATGATTTTTTTAATTAAAAAATAACAAGGGGGAAAGAGGGGGATGCCTATCAAATTAGAACTACCAAATGATCTAGAACATAGAAAGCTCTAGAACATTTTCTCATAAATGGAAAATGACTCAAACCTGAGATAACTTACACACTCTCATTAGGACATCCATTACATGGAAAAGACTTCAAACGTGAGATTCCAGCCATGGAGGCTGAAAACAGACGGCAATCAGGAGAACAGCAATTGAAGCAAAAAGTCAGTGATATACACTTCCAACCCTCTCCTCGAACTCACTGACCTGCCAAAGTTTAGAAAGCAGGCAAATTCTTACTCTAACATCATACTCATACCCTTTCTGAAAAACACAGACTCATTTAAGGGAAGAGTTATCGGCTTGAGCTATCCCATTTCCTGAACTGAACTCAACTGCAGAAGATATCACCTCATTCACAGACAGGAAGCAGGGCTGGGCTCCTAGTGTCTCTGAACAATATCTCTCTGTCCAGTTTAAGCATCCCAGAGAGGCTATTTCACTAGCATCTACCCCTGCTGCTGCTAAGTCACTTCAGTTGTGTCTGATTCTGTGTGACCCCATAGACGGCAGCCCACCAGGCTCCCCCGTCCCTGGGATTCTCCAGGCAAGAACACTGGAGTGGGTTGCCACTTCCTTCTCCAATGCATGAAAGTGAAAATGAAAGTGAAGTTGCTCAGTTGTGTCCGACTATTAGCGACCTCATGGGCTGCAGCCCACCAGGCTCCTCCGTCCATGGGATTTTCCAGGCAAGAGTACTGGAGTGGGGTGCCATTGCCTTCTCCAATCTACCCCTGATTCTTATTTAATACCCTTTCTCTGGTTGATGTTGGTAAAGAGGCTGATCAGGGAAACCTGACCAAGACTGCAGTTCCCCGCAGGAGATGATGAGCATTCACTGAAACACGTGGGGGAAGAAACCCCATGATCTGCATTCACAGCTCAAGAGCCTCACCCAGCAAAACCACCCTTTTATTTTATGACTTTGCCTCATTTTTGACCCAAAACTTTGTTCATATCATTAACTGAACTTGGCTTCAAATCACCTCTGGTGATTCATTACTACACCTTAATTTTTTTTAATGCACCAAAGTAGACGAAATAATTCAAACTGCAAGTACCATCTCAGCCATCTCACCTGTTGCTCAACCAAACAGGTCCAATTGACAACCCCTCCTACTTGTACTTCTGACTCGACTCCCTTTTCCCTCAAGAGACAAACATGGCAAAATAAAGATGATCAGGTGAACTTACAGGAGAATCAGTAAAGGGACATTTTTAATGCTTAGCTGGGTCAGATTTTCCCACAGTTGAATTCTCCTAAACAAAAGAGGTGTTTATGTCAATCTCCTTTTGTCCTGGGAAGTCCTCTTAGTTAAATTCAAAATTCTAGGCAACAATTAGAAGACACCTGGCTGAGAGCGGGGCTTCCCAGGTGGCACTAATGGTAAAGAACCCACCTGCCCATGCAGGAGATGTAAGAAATGTGGGTTCGATCCCTGGGCCTGGAAGATCCCCTAGAGGAGGGCATGGCAACCCACTCCAGGATTCTTGTCTGGAGAATCCCACGGACAGAGGAGCCTGGCGGGTTCCACTCTATAGCGCCACACAGAGGCGGACATGACTATGGTAAAGAACCCACCTGCCCATGCAGGAGATGTAAGAAATGTGGGTTCGATCCCTGGGCCTGGAAGATCCCCTAGAGGAGGGCATGGCAACCCACTCCAGGATTCTTGTCTGGAGAATCCCACGGACAGAGGAGCCTGGCGGGTTCCACTCTATAGCGCCACACAGAGGCGGACATGACTGAAGCAACTGAGCAAGCACACACGTGGCTGAGATATTCACGCTCGAATCTGTCCCCCCGTTTGCCTGCATTTGTGACCGCACAGAACAGAACTCACAGAGAGGCACCACCAGGCTCCTCCGTCCATGGGATTTTCCAGGCGAGAGTACTGGAGTAGGGTGCCATTGCCTTCTCCAATCTACCCCTGATTCTCATTTAATACCCTTTCTCTGGTTGATGTTGGTAAAGAGGCTGATCAAGGAAACCTGACCAAGACTGCAGTTCCCCGCAGGAGATGATGAGCATTCACTGAAACACGTTGGGGAAGAAACCCCATGATCTGCATTCACGGCTCAAGAGCCTCACCCAGCAAAACCACCCTTTTATTTTATGACTTTGCCTCATTTTTGACCCAAAACTTTTGTTCATATCATTAACTGAACTTGGCTTCAAATCACCTCTGGTGATTCATTACTACACCTTAATTTTTTTTAATGCACCAAAATAGACGAAATAATTCAAACTGCAAGTACCATCTCAGCCATCTCACCTGTTGCTCAACCAAACAGGTCCAACTGACAACCCTTCCTACTTGTACTTCTGACTCGACTCCCTTTCCCCTCAAGAGACAAACATGGCAAAATAAAGATGATCGGGTGAACTTACAGGAGAATCAGTAAAGGGACATTTTTAACACTTAGCTGGGTCAGATTTTCCCACAGTTGAATTCTCCTAAACAGAAGAGGTGTTTATGTCAATCTCCTTTTGTCCTGGGAAGTCCTCTTAAATTCAAAATTCTAGGCAACAATTAGAAGACACCTGGCTGAGAGCGGGGCTTCCCAGGTGGCACTAACGGTAAAGAATGCACCTGCCCATGCAGGAGATGTAAGAGGCATGGGTTCGATTCCTGGGCCTGGAAGATCCCCTGGAGGAGGGCATGGCAACCCACTCCAGGATTCTTGTCTGGAGAATCCCACGCACAGAGGAGCCTGGCGGGCTCCACTCTATAGCGCCACACAGAGGCAGACACGGTAAAGAATGCACCTGCCCATGCAGGAGATGTAAGAGGCATGGGTTCGATTCCTGGGCCTGGAAGATCCCCTGGAGGAGGGCATGGCAACCCACTCCAGGATTCTTGTCTGGAGAATCCCACGCACAGAGGAGCCTGGCGGGCTCCACTCTATAGCGCCACACAGAGGCAGACATGACTGAAGCAACTGAGCAAGCACACACGTGGGTGAGACGTTCACGCTCGAATCTGTCCCCCCGTTTGCCTGCATTTGTGACCGCACAGAACAGAACTCACAGAGAGGCTGCCTCTCGGGCTTCCCAAAGATTGTGAAGGTGGGAGAGGTGGCCGCAGGTCAGAGGCTGGCAGCTGAACAGCCTCCCCTCTGCAGAGTCCTGCTTGGGTTCACTGGACGCCTCCAGCTCTGTGCTGTCTCAGCACCTCTGCCCACAGGTCTGGCTTCTTNGTTCACGCTCGAATCTGTCCCCCCGTTTGCCTGCATTTGTGACCGCACAGAACAGAACTCACAGAGAGGCTGCCTCTCGGGCTTCCCAAAGATTGTGAAGGTGGGAGAGGTGGCCGCAGGTCAGAGGCTGGCAGCTGAACAGCCTCCCCTCTGCAGAGTCCTGCTTGGGTTCACTGGACGCCTCCAGCTCTGTGCTGTCTCAGCACCTCTGCCCACAGGTCTGGCTTCTTTTCTCACACACAAACAATGCTAAAAACTCACCTAGAGAAGACCAGGAAGGAGCCTGCCAGATGTCATTCAGCTGCCAATAAAGCGCTCCCATGGTGTGCCCTTTGCCAGCCACTATCTCGTTGCGACTGCGACGGTAGAATTCAGTTTCTGTTTTGACACACTGGGCCTGCATCACCTGATTCAGGGGAAAACAGTAAAACACAGGTGCTTTCAAATGAACTTATCTATGGAACAGAAGCAGACTCACAGACACGGAGAACCAACCTGTGGCTGCCAAGGGGCGGGCGGTGGGGGGAGGGGGGTTGAATTGGGAGTTTGGAGTTAGCAGATGCAAACTATTACATTTAGAATGGATTTAAAAAAGAGAAGACCAGGAAGGAGCCTGCCAGATGTCATTCAGCTGCCAATAAAGCGCTCCCATGGTGTGCCCTTTGCCAGCCACTATCTCGTTGCGACTGCGACGGTAGAATTCAGTTTCTGTTTTGACACACTGGGCCTGCATCACCTGATTCAGGGGAAAACAGTAAAACACAGGTGCTTTCAAATGAACTTATCTATGGAACAGAAGCAGACTCACAGACACGGAGAACCAACCTGTGGCTGCCAAGGGGCGGGCGGTGGGGGGAGGGGGGTTGAATTGGGAGTTTGGAGTTAGCAGATGCAAACTATTACATTTAGAATGGATTTAAAAACAAAAAAGCCCTACTGTATAGCACAGGGGGGCTTCCCTGGCTGCTCAGACAGTAAAGAACCTGCTTGTAATGCAGGGGACCCAAGTTAAATCCCTGGGTCATGAAGGTCTGCTGGAAAAGGGAATACCTACCCACGTCAGTATTCCTGCCTGGAGAATTCCATGGACAGAGGAGCCCGGCAGGCTACAGTCCAATAGGGTCACAAAGAGTTAGACACAGCTGAGCAACTAACACAACAACAGCACAGGGAACTATATTCAATATCCTGTGATAAGTCATCACAAACTATGAAAAAGAACATATATATGTATAACTGAATGACTTTACTATACAAGCAGATACCCACAGCCTTGCAAATCAACTATAACTCGATTAAAAAATTATTCAAGAAAAGAGAAGCTTAATCCATTGCCAGACAAAAACAAAACCTACACAGGCGTTTTTGTTTGAGGTAGGCTCTCTAGATCTGAGAAAATAAGAGGCTTGAAAAACTTGGAGAACTTAATTGGCATTCTATATACCATTATTATACTAGATCTGGGACCAACCCTATGAGAAGCTCTTATTTATAATGGCTAGGTTTGAGGGGCGGAGAAGGCAATGGCACCCCACTCCAGTATCTTGCCTGGAAAATCCCATGGATGGAGGAGCCTGGTGGGCTGCAGTCCATGGGGTCACTAAGAGTCGGACACAACTGAGCGACTTCCCTTTCACTTTTCACGTTCATGCACTGGAGAAGGAAATGGCAACCCACTCCAGTGTTCTTGCCTGGAGAATCCCAGGGACGGGGGAGCCTGGTGNTACTCTTGCCTGGAAAATCCCATGGACAGAGGAGCCTGGTAGGCTGCAGTCCATGGGGTCGCTAAGAGTTGGATAGGACGGAGCGACTTCACTTTCACTTTTCACTTTCATGCACTGGAGAAGGAAATGGCAACCCACTCCAGTGTTCTTGCCTGGAGAATCCCAGGGACGGGGGAGCCTGGTGGGCTGCCGTCTCTGGGGTCGCACAGAGTCGGACATGACTGAAGCTACATAGCAGCAGGTTTGAGGGGAAGCATGGGGTTTGGTTTATCATAACAATGGGTAATCATGGAAATGGGATGGTGTTAAAGTTCTCTGCCACTGATAGTGGGGGCAATGACAGAAAACAAAGACTCCAGAAAACAAAACAGAAAAAACAGAGCAAATGCTTTATGTAGTCAGATACTAAGTTTCAGGCAGTGAGCAGCTTTACTAACACGTTTGTGGCTATTGGGAAAGGCTAGCCACTCCAGTATTCTGGCCTGGAGAATTCCATGGACTATATAGTCCATGGAGTCACAAAGAGTCGGACACAACTGAGCGACTTTCACTTTGTGACTATTAAGAAAATATTAAAAAAAAAAATCTGTAGGGGAAAAAAAAACTTTATTATGACTGATATTGTCAAATTCCTAACCCCTTTTTTTCTAGTCAAGCAATTGTTTTTATATCATGACTTTGATAGTGTAAAACTTATGAGGGCAAGTCCTTCGTCATAGCAGAACAGATGGTAACACTGCAACAAAGACACGAGTAAATTTAGTGCTTGTTTAAGAGGCGCAAGGAACTTCATATGGAATCCTTAATTACTGTCATCACTGAAAACCCAGTCTCCTTTACTGCTGCTGTTACTGACACTGCAAGTATCACATCTCTTAGCTTGGAGCTGTAGTTTGGAAAGGCTCACAAAGAGAAGGTCAGCGGGCTCAGAGGAGAGGTCACCAAGGAGAGCCTGGAGAGAGAGAGCTTCAAGGAAAAGGACAGTCTTAGAGTAGGGCCTGGGATTTCACAGAAGAGGAAAAAGAGAGATGCACATATGGCCACTGGAAGACTAAGCTCAGAGGCCTTCCTAAAAAATGAGAAAAGCTCCAGTGAGGTTAATACCTTTGGACAGAGGAGGGCTGGCTAGGGAGGAAGTCACAGATGAAGCTAGAACTTACATGAGGCAGAGCTGTAACACTCCAGAAGCCTAAGGCAAAGAGAAACTCAATGGCTATTCAATAAATATTTAATAAGTACCTACATTACATGTTACATGCTGCTAATGGTAAGCCACTCACCCAGCTAAAAAGAAACAGCCCATCCTCCTGGAGCTTACTGACTTGTATAGAAGACAGGCCTTACCCAAAGAATCACACAACTATATGGAAACTTTGAACAGTCATGAAGGCTAGGAAAGAGAGGTACACGATCTTAGGAGCCTGAACAGGAGGGGAAATGGGTCTAGCTGAGCAGTGGAATTGGCCTCAAAGGAGAAAGAAAAAGAAAGGAGGCAGAATTCTGCAGCCAGAGGGGACACACATGATGAAAGGAGGACGCACAGCAAAGAACTGAAAGAAGGCAAGGCAGCCTGAGCCCAGAAAGCTGGGCGCATTGGAAGCAAGCCTGGTGGGGTGCGGGGGCCAGACCTGGGAAGGCTTGGAATGCATCCTAAAGGCAACAGGAAGTCACAGAAAGCTTTTAAGCTAAAGGGTGATGTGATCAGACCTGCATTTCCAGCAGGTGACTCTGATCGCTGAAAGCAGTCAAGAGACTAGGGCAGATTAGGGAGATCATTTAGAAATCTATTACCAGCTTCTAGGCAAGAGATGATACTAGCTGTGAGCAGATAAAGAAATGCCTTTCCCATTCAGGAAGCAGACACTGGGACCACAGCATGATAACAGGCAAAGCACACTCCAAAGAAAGTAAGAATCTCACAAAGAGAAGGGGGAGGGTGCCAGCTCAAAAGGACCACAGGATACTACCTGAATATATCAGTCTATCACTAAGTCAAGGAGTGAAATAGAAATACAGGCTGAAGGGCTGTGATCTATGACGGTCAAGTTATTCTGCAATTAGGAGCTAGGCTGGGACCTGGGACCCTTTACTGCAGTACTGGCTCCGCAACAAATGTCTTCTCAAGCAGCAGAATACAAAGAAACAATAAGGGACTAAAACCTACCTCACACATGCATAGTTGGGGCAAATCGTGAACAATAAGATACAAAAAGGCCACAAAACAACTATCATTTCTGAGATGCCGGGAGGAAAAGCAGGGTACCACACGTGATCTCTACACACAGCACCACCACGGAGGTGAGCAGACCACCTACACGATGCCTCCTGCCCAACTCACCAATCGGCCTCCATCCTCACCCACATTTTCGGAGCCAGGGACTCAAGGGCACCTGTTACTTGTTTTCCCCTCCCTCATGCTGCAGCACAAATCCCAACAGAGCCTTGCCTGAATTCTCATCCGACCCCATCAATTTCTAGTGATTAAAGAGTCCATACCCAGGCGAGTAACAGCTAGACTCGGGATGTCTGTACAAGTTCCTTATAAAAAACAAGGATCTTATCTGAGCTAAACTAAAGAAGACAGTTATCTACATCGAGGCCTGGAAAGCTAGGCACAGAGAAATCAAGTTCCTTCATTAAATGTTCACATGTTTGTTGAGTTATCAAAATCATTGTTGCAGGAAAATTTTTAGAAAGTTCAGTGAAAATAAAGCAGGCAAATGAAAACTCAGTAGAAACAGGGCTGCACCAATTACAACCCATGCCCCCTACAGATCTCACATCATCACATCAGTATGGAGAGCAATCTTGGTATTTGTTTTTAAACTTTGATAATATCTCACTTGGACCCCCAAATAATGTCCCCACCAACCAAGCGAAAATTGTCCCCCTGGGCACAAAATCAAGCCAGTCCCTGCCCTGCAGCATGCATACCCGAGGCTCTGAAAGAGCAGTTTCTTGTTCTCCTCCTGAGATTCCTGAGCAATCGTCAGAGGCTTTATGGACTGTGTGTGAAGGGGTCATGGGAAAACATAAGGAAGGCTTCATCACACCAAAGAGTAACATGTACAGAGAGGCAGTCCGGTCACCAGACAGCCCAGAAGTTCTGGCCTGGCCCCGACAGGCTGAGCGCAAGCATCAGATGGCAACCATGGACACTCTGCTTTGGGTGCAGGCCTACACTTCTGGAACTCCCAGGACCTGAAGTATCTTCAAAGTTTGGGCCATTCCTGATACACCAAGGGAGCCAAAGAACCTGCAATATTCTGCTATGGGACTTCACGCCACGAGGACTCATGAGCCGGAGGGAGGCAGGGGTGTCATTCAAGAAGTCTGGGACTAGAATCTCTTTCCTTGCATCCAGGTTTATAAAACAGGGTGAACAGGAGAAACGTGAAAAACAGAACTTTGAGGTGGGAAACAAAACATCAGTGTATACCAGAGTAGGAAATCAGGTCAGCTCCTTCAGGCAGAAATACAAGCTTTGAAAACAAACCCGTTGAAACAGTCATGCTCGTGCTTAGTTAGACCTAATCCAAAGGACGACTAGATGCCTTACTGACGGCTTTCGTAGAGGTGACCTGCATTTTCTTCAAGGTGAATTTAAGCTTCTTTTTGGTGGGGGAGGGGGAACACAAAGAGCAACAATATATATTTTTTTAACAACAATCTAAATTCCTTCCTGATCTTTGTTAACATGTATTGTAACTTATTATATTGTAACATATATTGTAATACTTTGGCCACCTGATGTGAAGAACTGACTCATTGGAAAAAGACCCTGATGCTGGGAAAGACTGAAGGTGGGAGAAGAAGGGGACAATAGAGGATGAAATGGTTGGATGGCATCACCAACTCGATGGACATGAGTTCGAGTCAGCTCTGGGAGTTAGTGATGGACAGGAAAGCCTGGCGTGCTGCAGTCCATGGGGTCGCAAAGAGTCTGACATGACTGAGCGACTGAACTAAACTGACTGTAACTCATATGCATTTACAGTTTTGTATTCTACTCAGTTAATTTTCACCTATGTACATTTCCATGAGATGCATTGGCATTTTCTATATATCTCTATGCTTTAGAGGGTTATATAGTTATAGCTTGAGGAATCATTCTCCAGTGATTAATAGGCATTTGAGTGGTTTGCAGCTTTTTCTTTAAATACAATAATTAAGAACATTTTATGTTCAATCTAATCTCTTGGCTTCTTGTGTTGTCTCTCTCGTCAATATATCAAAGAAAAACTAGTCAGTCTAATCACACAGACCACAGCCTAGTCTAACTCAATGAAACTAAGCCATGCCTGTGGGGCCACCCAAGACAGGCGGGTCATGGTGGAGAGGGCTGACAGAACGTGGTCCACTGGAGAAGGGAATGGTAAACCACTTCAGTATTCTTGCCTTGAGAACCCCATGAACAGTATGAAAAGGCAAAATGATAGCATACTGAAAGAGGAACTCCTCAGGTCGGTACGTGCCCAATATGCTACTGGAGATCAGTGGAGAAATGACTCCAGAAAGAATGAAGGGATGGAGCCAAAGCAAAAAGAATACCCAGCTGTGGATGTGACTGGTGATAGAAGCAAGATCCGATGCTGTAAAGAGCAATATTTCATAGGAACATGGAATGTCAGGTCCATGAATCAAGGCAAATTGGAAGTGGTCAAACAGGAGACGGCAAGAGTGAACATCAACATTCTAGGAATCAGCGAACTAAAATGGACTGGAATGGGTGAATTTAACTCAGATGACCATTATATCTACTACTGCGGGCAGGAATCCCTCAGAAGAAATGGAGTAGCCATCATGGTCAACAAAAGAGTCTGAAATGCAGTACTTGGATGCAATCTCAAAAACGACAGAATGATCTCTGTTCGTTTCCAAGGCAAACCATTCAATATCACAGTTATCCAAGTCTATGCCCCAACCAGTAA
>SJYX01015097.1:1055351-1074992 GCA_006410675.1 Oreotragus oreotragus | reverse complement strand
TGGATCTCTTTGCAGTCCAAGGGACTCCCAAGAGTCTTTTCCAACACCACAGTTCAAAAACATCAATTCTTTGAAGCTCAGCTTTCTTTATAGTCCAAGTCTCCTATCCATACATGACTACTTGAAAAAACATAGCTTTGACTAGACGGATCTTTTTTGGTAAAGAAATATCTCTGTTTTTTAATACGCTGTCTAGGGTGGTCATGACTTTCCTCCCAAGGAGTAAGCGTCTTTTAATTTCATGGCTGCAGTCACCATCTCCAGTGATTTTGGAGCCCCTAAAATAAAGTCTGTCACTGTTTCTCCATCTATTTACCATAAAGTGATAGGACTGGATGCCATGATCTTCATTTTCTGAATGTTGAGCTTTAAGCCAACTTTTTCACTCTCCTCTTTCACTTTCATCAAGAGGCTCTTTAGTTCCTCTTTGCTTTCTGCCACAAGGGTGGTGTTGTCTGCGTATCTGAGGTTATTGATATTTCTCCTGGCAATCTTGAGTACAGCTTGTGCTTCATCCAGCCCAGCATTTTGCATGATGTACTCTGCATATAAGTTAAATAAACAGGGTGACAGTATACAGCCTTGACATACTCCTTTCCTGATTTGGAATCAATCTGTTCTTCCATGTCCAGTTCTAAGTGTTGCTTCTTGACCTGCATACAGATTTCTCAGAAGGCAGGTCAGGTGGTCTAGTATTCCCATCTCTTTAAGAATTTTCCACAGTTTGTTGTCAAAGGCTTTGGCATTGTCAATAAAGCAAAAGTAGATGTGTTGCTGGAACTCTCTTGCTTTTTTGATGATCCAGTGCTACACATCCCTGAAATGATCCTGTAGCTTTCTTCATTGGGAGTTGTCTAAACTGAGGCTTCCCAGGTGGTGCTAGTGTTAAAGAACCCGTCTTCCAATGCAGGAGACATGAGAGAATGAGTTGGATCCCTGGGTCGGGAAGATTCCCTAAAGAAGAAAATGGCAACCCACTCCAGTATTCTTGCCTGGGAAATCCTATGGACAGAGGAGCCTTGTGGGCTATGGTCTGTGGATTCACAAAGAGTTGGACACAACTGAGCATGCACCCATACATACATACCTTGGTCATCCTGTGCCTGTATTGATCTCTATTCCTAGAAGGGTGCCTGGAGGGACTGGCATTTTTGTTTTGGGGAATGATGACATCATCAGTTTGAGAAATTTAAAATTCTTACTTAAACCAGTGGTTTTCCTGACAATATTAACTTTGTGAAGAATGAAAAAAAGAGGAAGTATTAATGAACACATATATATGTCTCTATTCTGCCTTTCATTTTTTTTCTTAAGAATTTGTTTCTTAAGAGTTGTTTCTACCCTCCTCCTAATTAATAATACAAAATAGTGTATATTCACTTTTGGCACACACACACACAAATAAAGAGCAAAGATTTGAACTCCTGCAGATTAATTTTTTGTAGCAAGAGAAAAAGTGGTAAGTGTCATGTTAGAAATTTTGGAGTGAGAAAATGAGAAGTAAAGAGCAGCTCAATTGGTTACCAAAACCCAGCTCAGCACTCTTTTTATTACTAACATCCAAAAAAACTTTATGAGAGCATAAGTAATGGTGAAAAAAATGGAGTAGGGACAAGAAAGACACTGAAGATTAGAACTTGTTGTTGCCAGGGTTCTCTTTCTTGCTATCTTTCCACTTTGCTTTCCTTCAATTATTGGTCTCATATTCTCTTATTGCAATCAGACTTTTTCCAAGAGTCAGAGAATAGAGTTATGGGCAAATTTCCAGTTTAGTGATTTAAAAGAACTTTCTCTATTGCTACTTACTCTCTGAACCATCCTATAGAGGCACACTCTTAGCCTAGTTTATACTGTTTACTTATGCTTGGACCATTCAACATGACAGATCACCACCACTGGATTCTACGTTTGATTTTGACAGTCATGGGCCCTTTTCTGAAGTCAGAGGCAAATAATACTGTGGTTGAAGTTTGTGAGGAATAGTTTGCTAAAGGAAATGAGATTTACTTTTAGAACAAGGGTAAAAAGTAATGAGTAGGTATGTAGACTGGGAAGGGGCAAAAATAATGGTTATCAATAGAATTCTACTGTATTAGATTTCTACACTGAATAATTGCCACAAACTCAGCAGCTTAAAATAAACCCATTCATGATGATCTCACAGCTTCTCTCAGTCAGAAGTCTAAACATGGCATAGTAGGTTTTTCTGTTCAGGGTCTCACAAGTCTGAAAGGGTGTCAGCCATGATTGCCTGCTAATCTGGAGCTCAGAATCTTCTTACAAAACCACCTCAAGCATACTTAAAGGAGATAATACAAGTTCAGTTTCAGACCACCACAGTGAAGTGGATGTTGAAATAAAGTGAGTCACAATTTTTTTGATTTCTCAGTATATAAAAAGTTAGCATTATACTATACAGTAGTCTATTAAGTGTGCAATATCATTTTGTTTTTTAAAAAATTCCAATATTCATTCCCTAATTTAAAAATAATTTATAGCTAAAAAACATTAATCTTCACTTGAGCCTTCAGGGAGTCATAATCTTTTGCTGGTGGAAGGTCTTGCCTTGCTGTTGATGGCTGCTGACTGGTCAGAGTGGTGGTTGCTGAAGGTTGGATGGCTATGGCAATTTCCTGAAAGGAGACATTAAGTTTGCTACATCAACTGACTTTTCCTTTTATGAAAGATTTCTTTGTAACATGCTAGTCAAGGCTATGGATTTTCCTGTGGTCACGTTATGGATGTGAGAGTTGGACTGTGAAGAAGGCTGAGCACTGAAGAATTGATGCTTTTGAACTGTGGTGTTGGAGAAGACTCTTGAGAGTCCCTTGGACTGCAAGAAGATCCAACCAGTCCATTCTGAAGGAGATCAGCCCTGGGATCTCTTTGGAAGGAATGATGCTAAAGCTGAAACTCTAGTACTTTGACTACCTCATGCGAAGAGTTGACTCATTGGAAAAGACTCGGATGCTGGGAAGGATTGGGGGCAGGAGGAGAAGGGGACGACCGAGGATGAGATGGCTGGATGGCATTACTGACTCGATGGACGTGAGTCTGAGTGAACTCTGGGAGTTGGTGATGGACAGGGAGGCCTGGCATGCTGCAATTCAAGGGGTCGCAAAGAGTCGGACATGACTGAGTGACTGAACTGAACTGAACTGATGCTCTTTGAAGGATTTTACTCACAGTAGAATTTCTTTCAAATTTGGAGCCAGTTCTCTCAAATCCTGTCATCACTTTATCAACTAAGATTATGTAATATTCTAAGTCTTTTGGTGTCATTTTAACAATCTTCACGGCCTCTTTACCAGGGGTAGTTTCCATCTCAAGAAAACACTGTCTTTGTTCATTCATAAGAAGCAATTCTTTATCCCTTAACATTTTATTATGAGATTGCAACAACCTAGTCACATCTTTAGACTCCACTTCTAATTCTAGTTCTCTGTTTCTACCACATCTGCAGTTACTTTTTCCATGAAAATCTTGATCAAAATCATCCATGAGAGTTGGAATCAGCTACTTCCAGACTCCTATTATTGTTGACATTTTGATCTCTTCCAAAGAATAATGAATGTTCTTAACGACATCTAGAATGGTGACTTTTTTTCCAGAAAGTTTTCAGCTTACATTCTCCAGATCCATCAGAGGAGTCACAATCTCTGACAATGGTAACCTTACTAAATATATATTTTTAATGATCCTGCGATTTTATAATTAATCCTTGAATCATAGATTGCAGAATGGGTGTGTGGGAATGAAAGCAACATGAATCCTGCTATACATCTTCATTGCAGTTTTGGGAGGCCAGGTGTATTGCCAATGAGCAGTAATATTTTAAAATGAATTTTTTTTCTGAGCAGTAGATCTCAATAATGGACTTTAAATATTCAGTGAGCCATATTGTAAACAGATGTGCTGTCATCCAGGCTTTAGTGTTCCATTTAAAGAAACAGAGTCAAATTAACATAATTCTTAAGGTCCTCAGGATTTTTGTAATGGTAAATGAGCATTGGGTTCAACTTAAAATCACTAGCTACATTAGCCCGTAACAAGAGTCCACCTGTACTTTGCAGCCTTGAAGCCAAGCATTGACTTCTCCCTAGCTCTAAAAGTTCTAGATGACATCTTCTTCCAACAGAAGGCTGTTTCATCTACATTGAGAATCTGTTGTTTAGGGTAGACACCTTCATGAATTACCTTAACTAGACTTTTTATTCAATAGATGACTTGATGCAGCTTCTAATTAGCACTTGCTGCTTCACCTTCAAATTTGATATTATGGAGATGGTTTCTTTCCTTAAACCCCATGAGCCAACATCTCCTTGCTTCAGACTTTTCTTCTGCAACTTTCTTACCTTGATCAGCCTTCCTAGAATTGAAGAGAATTATGACCTTTCTCTGGACAAGGCTTTGGCTAAAGGAAATGCTGTTTTGATCATCTATCCAGACCACTAACTTTCTCTATATCAATACTTTCACTGTATCAGTAATAAGGCTGTTTCTCTCTCTTATCATTCATGTGTTCACTGAAGTAGCACTTTTAATTTCCCTCAAGAACTTTTCCTTTGCATTTACAACTTGGCTAAATGTTTGGTGCAAGAGGCCTGACTTTCGGCCTGTCTTAGCTTTCAACATGACTTCTTCACTAAGCTTAATCATTTCTAGCTTTTGACTTAAAGTGAGAGACCTGTGACTCTTCTTTTTACTTGAATGCTTAGAGCTAATTGTAGGTCTACGAAGTGACCTAATTTCAGTATTGTTTTATCTCAGGGATTTGGACAATCTGAGGAGAGGGAGAGGGAAGGGGGTGAGCTGGCCAGTGGAGCAGTAGCAACACACACATTTTTTAAGGTCACTGCCTCATATGCCAATGGTTCATGGTGCCCCAAGACAACTTCGGCAGTGACATCAAAGATCACTGATCATAGATTGCTATAGCAAACATGATAATAATAATAAAAATTAAGAAATAGTGCAAGAATTATCAACATGTATCACAGAGACATGAAGTGAGCAAATGCTATTGGGAAAATAGTGCCAACAGACTTGCTGCATTGAGAATTACCACAAATCACAAATTTGTAAAAAGCTGTGGAGTATAATACGTTGAGATATACCTGCAGTTGTTGGTAAAGTGCTGTTTCTTGAGGTTGTAAGACTGAGATCTCTGCTTTCTTGCTGGCTATTAGCCAGGTGGCATTTTCACGGAATATAGGCCTCCTGCCATGTGGCTCTATGTGAAATATAGCAGTTTGTTTCTTCAAAGCCAGCAGGAGACTTTCTCTCACTGTGAATTTTCCTTTAGGAGAAGGCTTGGATGCTCTTTTAAATGGCTCACTTAGTTAGGCCAGGCCCACCTAAAATAATCATCGTTTTGGTTAACTCAAACTGTTTTGGGACTTTAATTGTGGCTGCAAAACCTCTTCATCTTTTCCATACAACTTAATCACCAGAGTGACTTTCATTATAAACACAGATAGTGCTTATACTTACTGAGACAGTATTATACAGGCTATGTACTCTGGGGTGTTAAAATCTTGACGCCTATTTCAAAATTCTGCATACTACATCTATATATCCTAAAGATAGATATAATGTGAAATAACAATAAGGTACACATGTACAAACTATGCATATATAACAACAAATTATTCAGAGGTATATATATAGATTTATATATTTGGAAGAAGCTTTATTTTTGTTTGCAATTCCAATTAGTACCATATTATGCTACACAAAGTTACTTACATTTTCACTTGGAAATGTTGCATAAGGAGTAATTTCTAAGCTTCTTTCACATGACTTTTTTTTGTCTTTATTTTTCTTTCACCTGTGCCTTGAAATTTCAAAAATTGGCTTCTACCTGTCACTATTATCTCTTTTCATGTTTCTGAGGTGTCTTAAAGAAAATGATGATTTTTAAAGTCCATTAAAACCAACTGCCATGTGTGAATCAGGGTCTTGGCCCTCAATCAATTATGGAGTTATCTCCACTTCTTAGGCTTTTGCACTGGGCTAGTGATTGCTTTCAGGAAAGTGTGAATGGCTGTGGCTTTGGCAGACTTTAGAGGTTGTTGTCTTTGGAGAATCTAGGTATTTCAAACTATGCAGTTTAGAATCTAGGCAGTACTTGGAATATAACTTTTCTTACAATGCTGAAGTTTTTCTAAATAATTATCAAAAATATTTTATTAAATGTTAATGTTTGTTTTATTCCTCCAACAGCATGAATTGCCCTACAGTTTGGGGCTATCAGATAGACAGAGGAAAATGCAGCTAGTAGCCTAAAGTTGAAATCTAGGGCTTATCTGGATCCATATATTAGCTAATCAGTCAGGTAAATGCTTACTTTTTAAAAAAATATTCTCCTTTTTCTTTTTTCTCTTTTTTCTGCCAATGAATATACAAGCTCAAGTGATTAACTGAATGGTTTTATAATCCTTATGTGAATTTTTAAAAATGTGTTTTAAGAAATGCTTGTAATCAAAACTCCACCACTAAGAGCTGCTTATTAAATTACAAATAGCTCATTGAAGATAATAATTATGATGATGTTAATGATTATAAAGACTTTCATTTGTTTTGAAAATTTCAAATTCTTTCACACTGTTGATAACTGCATATATTTAATTTTAAGCTACATTTTCTGATTCTAATATATTTTCTATTACTGGGCCATAGGCAGTGTTTTCCATTCAGTATATTTTGTTGAGAGAGACAGAGAAAGTAAATTTCACTCCTTTTTCTGTAATCATATAACATATCCTTTAGATTGAGTGAAAACAAAAATATGTATATATATAATTCTAAAAAATTTCTTGATCGCCCCAAGATATTGTGCATTGATAGATATTTTGAGGCAAATGTAGTCTGTGATCATCAGAATCTTGTTCTTAAATTACTACACTAATAAACTCTGAGAACACTTGAGTTCTTAGAAGAACTCTCCTCTCTCTATCATTTACTCTGCAGGACAACTGGGATTATTGCTGGCTCATTTGGATAGACACCAGGAAATCCATCTCCTTACCCTAATATGAGGGGACATGATCTTAACCATGTGTATGGCAGGCTCTTCAGCTATATGAGGGGTAAACACTGGTCAGGCCTCATCAGTTTCATCCTCCATGTTTGTGGACAGCGTGTGTGATAATGGGTGTGAGAACAGTGAGATCAGTCATTGGTTCCCTGTCTTTTGTTTCTAACTTAGTGCTAAAAAGAATATATATCTATTAGTAATTTTAGTTTGTGTCAGAATCAAACTAGGAAGGAAGTTATCTTGCTTATGAAAGGGTCCGAAAGTGCACTTCTGGGAAAGAGTATACATGGAGCTTAGGTTGCTACCGAAGGATAGTACAGCTTTCAATGGTTTTCTATTACCTAGAACTTGTCTGATTAGTGAAAAGAAAGTATGGTTTTTCATATGCCTTCCACAGCTTCCTGACATTGCCTATGCAAACATGTGGCACTTGTTTTTGCTTCCTCACTTTTGCTCCTGGCATTTCTTCTCTCTTTCCAACCATGGAAATACTTCTTATTCAAAACCGAGTTCAAGTTAACATTTCTTCAGTGTGTTCTAAGTAATTCTACTTTTAGTTTTAAAATGCCTAATTTGTTTTTTGACGTATTACTGATATCCATATTGCCTCCTTAATGAGATCATGAGTTCTATGAAGTTAGAGACTCTATTTTATGTTATTTTAACTTTTTAAAACTCCCATTTCCTACAAAGCGATGAAGTTAGTGGCTCAGTAGTGTCCAACTCTGTGATCCCACAAACTGTAGCCCATCAGGCTCCTCTCTCCATAGGGTTTTCCAGGCAAGAATACTGGAGTAGGTTGACATTAGCACAGAATAAATGTTCAACAGAATCTTTTACAATCTGAATCTGTACATTCCACCTCCCCATTTCAATACCTGCTTAAATCTATATAGCACTTTATAACTTGTAAAGATTATCTATGTATATTTTTGATTGATACTAGTTGATTAAATAAAATGAGTGGCCTTCATTATCTAGAAGTATTTTCTAAATATGAAATGAGGGGAAGCCTCCTGGCAGAACCCTGTGTGAGGGAAGTTTATTCTGAATAAAGGAGGAATCAGAGGATGAAAACCTGGAGTGGAGCCTTTGGTAGATCTGAACCCCAGTGGGGATTCAGAAGTTGACAAAGTCCTACAATCTGCTTTTTAAAAAACGCTGTTACTTGATATTTCTGACAATCTCATCAACCAAATCTGAGTTACGTGTGTGATAGAAGCTAGTTAAAAAGATTTTGCCCATGTTAAGTCAGCTATAACAAAAGTCTGTGATGAAAAATTAAAATGATCACTGGTATTGATACAACTCCATTATTTAATGAAAATTCAAACTGTGCTGTAGTGACATTTGTGTTCTCATCAGAAAGATGTTTCCATTTGCAGCCCTCAGAATACCATGATGGACTGAGCTCGATGGCTGGGGTTCTCACAGCATTAGCCAGGATAGAACAACATGGGAGTGTGAAGGAGGAAGTTGCTTTACTCATAAAAGGGAACATCAAATGCAAGACATTTTATCAGTTATGACCTTGGTCAGGTTGCCTAACTTCTCTAAACCTCAGTTTACAGCTCTGTAAAATGAGGGACTTGTTATGCAGGTGATATTCATACATTTTTAGGACATAGAATAAGGCTTCCCTGTTAGCTCAGCTGGTAAATAATCTGCCTGCAATCCAGGAGACCCAGTTTGATTCCTGAATCAGGAAGGTCCCCCAGAGAAGGGGTAGGCTACCCACTCCAGTATATTTAGACTTCCCTGGTGGCTTAGATAGCAAAGAATTGGCCTGCAATGTGGGAGACCTGGGTTTGATCCCTGGGTTGGGAAGATCCCTTGGAGGAAAAAGCTGGCTTAAAACTCAACCTTCAGAAAATAAAGATCATGGATTCCTGTCCCATCACTTCATAGCAAATAGATGGGGAAACAATGGAAACAGTGACAGACTATCTTCTTGGGCTCCAAAATCACAGGAGATGGTGATTGCAGCCATGAGATTAAAAGACGCTTGTTCCTTGGAAGAAAAGCTATGATAAACTTAGACAGCATATTAAAAGCAGAGACATTACTTTGCTGACAAAGGCCCATATAGTCAAAGCTATGGTTTTTCCAGTAGTCATATATGGATGTGAGAGCTGAACCATAAAGAAGGCTGAGTGCAAAAGAATTGATGCTTTCAAACTGTGGTGCTGGAGAAGACTCTTAGAGTTTCTTGGACTGCAAAGAGATCAAACCAGTCAATCGTAAAGGAAATCAATCCTGAATATTCATTGGAAGGACTGATGCTGAAGCTCAAACTCCAATACTTTGGTTACCCAAACTGAAGAGCTGACTCATTGGAAAAGGCCTTGATGCTGGGAAAGACTGAAGGCAGGAGGAGAAGGGGATGACAGAGGACGAGTGTGTTGGATGGTCTCACTGATTTAGTGTACGTGAGTTTGAGCAAGCTCCAGGAGATGGAAAAGAACAGGGAAGCCTGGCGTGCTGCAGTCCATGGGGTCACAAAGAGTTGGACATGACTGAGTGAGCAACAACAAAGGTCTTGGAATACCTTTGCCTCATCTCCATTTATATCCATAAGTGCACAGTGAGACACATCAATATTTTCATTTCATAGATGATCATGATAACAAAATTAAACACATTTGGTGACTTAATTAAGGTAGCCCATCTCATAAGTGTTATGGGGAGTGTCCAGTTCTGAGCTTCTGCCTTCAAGCACTCTCCCTTTCCTATCAGCTCAGACTGCTTTGCTATCTGTAGTGGGAAGACAATGTGAATTACAATTATCTTTTTGAACAGATACCAAATAATACAAATCCAAGTATTTTATCAATTTCAAAATAACTTGGTTTAGTCTTGTCATTAATTTGCTGGTATAGAGTTTGTCCTGTTTTTCTAAACCTTGAGGGCAATGGTAATGAAAGAAGAGATTTATTTTTGTATGGTTTAAAACAAAACAAAACACAGGCAAATTGATAGTATCAAAACTCCTGAAGGGTGAGAATTTAGAATTTCTCATGTTCTTCATATTTATTTCACTTTTTAGGTACACTGTCAAGTCAGTGTAAACACATATCTGAAAACAAAACTCACTGGTTGTGACATTATCACATAAGATTTGATAGCTAAGCAAAGTCAGAGCTGATGTTTTCTATTAGCCCTAGCTCTGCCACATAAGCTGGAGATGTGGATGAATCTGGGCATTTGAGCTGAATTGGCTACAGAATTGCACTCTTAGCAGTACCTGTGAACTTCAAAGGGAGTGTCAAGCCACCTATCAGTAATCTAGAAATAAGGTATTAGTCATTCACTAAATATTTTAATGGAAATTATTACCAGTAAATTCAGTTTAAAAATCCCCCGTAAACAAGGAAACCATTTAATGAAATGTAGCTTGTTTTAGCAGAAAGATTTTTTTTGACACATGACATACTTCATAACCATGGATATCAATGTCAAAACATACACTGCTTCTTACAGCTTGTGTCTCAGTAATTTTAGTGTATTCCCAGCAAAGACATTGCATACTTCTTGACAAAAATGTTTTCCACATGTTCTTATTGTAATTTTGAGTTTTGTGAAAATGATGCATACTATTGTTTTATTATATATGCTTCCTTTTACTCTCTGTTACTGTTTTTATATTTTCTGTATTATATGGCTTACTGCATCCATGGGATCACAAGAGTCAGACATGACTTAGTGACCGAATAGCAAAAATAACAACATGCTAGTACTGGCTTTAAAATAAGGGAGAGACAGTCTGGCTATAAATGCTTACATTTATAAATGATAAAATTGTCTAGCCAAGTTTTTATTAAAAGTTCATATTGGATTTCATGTCAGAGTTCATGTGAAAGCCATAGCTCTCAGGGATTTACTAAGTCCTGCAGCACACCATGCTCCCCTGTTTTTCACTGCTTCCCAGAGTTTGCTCAGATTCATGTCCATTGAGTTGGTGATGCTATCTAACCTTCTCATTCTCTGCTGCCCCTTTTCCTTTTGCCTTCAGTCTTCCCAGGATCAGGGTCTTTTACAATGAGTTGGCTCTTCGCATCAGGTGGCCAAAATTATAGAGCTTCAACTTTAGCATCTGTCCTTCCAATGAATATTCAGGGTTGATTTCCTTTAGGACTGACTGGTTTGATTTGCAGTCCAAGGGACTCTCAAGAATCTTCTCCAGCACCACAATTCAAAAGTATCAGTTCTCTGGCATGCAGCCTGCTTTATGGTCCAACTTTCACAACGGTACATGACTTCCGGAAAAGCCATAGCGTTAGCTATATAGACCTTTGGCAAAGTGATGTCTTTGCTTTTTAATTCGCTGTTTGTCAGGGCTTTCCTGGTGGCTTAGATAGTCAAGAATTCCTACAATACAGGAAACCTGGGTTGGATCCCTGGGTCAGGAAGATCCCCTGAAGAAGGGAATGGCTGCCCACTCCAATATTCTTGCTGGAGAATCCCATGGACAGAGGAGCCTGGCAGGCTATAGTTCATGGGGTCACTAAGAGTTGGACACAACTGAGTGACTAAGCACACACTTTTGTCTTAGTTTTTCTTCCAAAGAGCAAGTGTCTTTTAATTTTGTGGTTGCAGTCCTTGTCCACAGTGTTTTGGAGCACCGGGAAAAAAAAAGTTTGTCACTGTTTCCATATTTTCCCCTTCTATTTGCCATGAAGTGATGGGATCAAATCCCATAATCTTAGTTTTTTGAATGTGGAATTTCAAGCCAGCTTTTTCACTCTTCTCTTTCACCCTTATCAAGAGACTCTTTAGTTTTTCTTCGCTTTCTGCCATTAGAGTGGTATCATCTGCATATCTGAGGTTGTTGGCATTTCCCCCAGCAATTTTGATTCTAGTTTGTAATTCATCCAGTCCAACATTTTGCATGATGTACTTTGCATTGAAGTTAATAAGCAAGGTGATAATATATGGCCTCGATGTACTCTTTTCCCAATTTTGAACCAGTCCATTGTTTCATGTTTGGTTCTAATTATTGCTTATTGACCTGCATAGAGGCTTCTTAGGAGACAGTTAAGGTGGCCTGGTATTCCCATCTCTTTAAGAGTTTTTCACAGTTTGCTGTAATCCACACAGCCAAAAACTTTTGCATAGTTACTGAAAGAGAAGTAGATGTTTTTTTCTGGAATTCCCTTGCTTTCTCTATGATCCAACAAATGCTAGCCAATCAGCACAAACAAGCAAGCCAACTGCCTGAGGCGGGGAGAGAACCATGGGAATCTTAGAGGGAACAACAACTGGTGCTCACACAAGATGGAAGTAGTACCTGATCCCCTTCAGTTTGACTGGAAAATCTGATTATTCACAGGCACTGGGGTGAAGTACGATGCTCTGGTCCCATTTAACAAATCTTACAGGCAAGACCAAGTACATAATTTGTGGGACACAGTGCAAAATGGAACTGCCAGGCCCCTTGTTCAAAATCAGTAAGACTTTCAAACTGCCAAGAGAAGAGTGCTTAAACTAAGCTTGCTGCTGCTAAGTCGCTTCAGTCGTGTCCGACTCTGTGGGACCCCAGAGACAGCAGTGAACAGGTCACATGTCCAAGAAGCAACCCTGCTGAAAAGCAAGACTGGAAAAGGTCAAACTTTTCCAATGCAACTTAACTTTGTCTCTCAAGCTTTTGTAGATCTATTGCTCTTGTCTGCTTTTGTATTTCTTTCACATTATTTTTATTCTTCACAGACATTATTATTTTTGACTGAGTGTTGGATGATGTATGTGAAAAACTATAGAAATCATTTACAAGCTAGAAAGATAATACCTATCTTGGAGTAGATATTTCCTTTTT
Organism: Oreotragus oreotragus; assembly: GCA_006410675.1. Taxonomy (NCBI): domain Eukaryota; kingdom Metazoa; phylum Chordata; class Mammalia; order Artiodactyla; family Bovidae; genus Oreotragus; species Oreotragus oreotragus. The sequence continues at coordinate 1,062,141 of SJYX01015097.1, read as the reverse complement.
CTTTCCTTGCCAAGAATAATAGATAAATAATAGCTAAATAATAGATAATATAAATAAATAAGAGACAAATATTCAGGGATATTAGAAAACAAAAATTTCCTTGACCTGTTTTCAGAGTTTGAGTTATTCAGTATTGGGCTTTAGTTATACCATGAGGCTTACCATGGCTCAGTAGTAAAGAATCTCCCTGCCAAACAGGAGACACAGTGCCTGGGTCCAGAAGGTCACCTGGAGAAGGAAATGGCAACCCACCCCAGTATTCTTGCTTGGGAAATCCCATGTACAGACAAGCCTGGGAGGCTATCATCGATGAGGTGGCAAGCAGTCAGATATGACTTAGCAACTAAACAATACCACCACCAAGCACTGATCTATTTTTGGTTCAATCTTATTCCTAGTTGTACTCCTCATGGTTCCAACCTGAAACTTGGATTTGTAAGAGATCTTGACCCTGGTAGACCTGGGAGTCTAATCTTTCATATTATTTTTGTCCCTTTGGTCTCATTATTTCTGATCAGATCCTAAGACTTTTTAGCTACCCCTCTCTGAATTGGCAATTGCTTCAAGGGGAAATTTGGCCCCTCATAACTAGCCAAGGATAATTCTAAAAATCACTGTAGTTGGATTTAAGCAGTAGCTTCATTTTAAAGAGGAAATGGTAAAGTAAACTTCATGGGTTTCCATAATTTTAGATGCCTTATAAATCTTATTTTAACATTTTTAACAATCCTATCAGGTAGGGAATAATAGCTCCATTTTAGAAAGCTGGAATCACATTCTCAGATAAGTTAAAAAATGTAGCCAATATCACACAGTCAGTGGTAGTCACCATCTAACCTTGGTCTTGCTAACTTCAAAGCCTGCCTTCTTTAAATAAAACTATATTCCTTCATTTAACATAATGTGAATTGCAGATTTTACAAGTAATACTCATAGTATTCTGGAGACTGCAAGAACTAAATTTAAAACTGCATTTAAATGAGTAAAATAGCTAACTGTTAAAAGTGGTCTTCCATGATAATACTCTATTTAAGGAATGATTTTAAAGTTTATTCTAGTTGGTTGACTGGATGATGGAGATTTCTGCCCTTGTATCAGGGAAGACTCAGTGAAAGAATATTTTACATTTTTTTTAGTGGTATGTTGCAAATACAGAGTATCTATTAGATAGTTCAGCACATGTATGTGGATATGAGGGCATGTGTGTCTGATGGAGACCAGAAAACAGGCAGGTGTCTTGGAATCATTTCAGTCTATCTTTTAGTACTTTTCCTCTGTACTGAGTTGATTTGTTGACTGGAAATAGTGATAACCTGGCAATACAATACACTGTTACTCTGTATTTGAATGGCTTTGAAGGAATTACTAAATCTCTGAGAGCTATGGTTTTAACATAAACTCTGACATGTTTATTATTTTTTTTTTAAAAAAAGCTCAAATCTAATATAAGTTTTTAATAAAAACTTGGCTGGACAGTATTCACCATTTATAAATGTAAGTGTAAGTATATATAGCTAGACTGTTTCTCTCTTATTTTAAAGGCAGTCTTAGCATGCTGTTATTGTCGTTGTTCACTCACAAGTCGTGTCTGACTCTTGAAATGCCGTGGACTGCAGCACACCACGCTTCCCTGTTCTTCATTATCCCCAAGAATTTGCTCACATTTATGTCCACTCAGTCAATGATGTTATCTAACCATTTCATCTTCTGTCACCCTCTTTTTCTTTCACCCTCAATCTTTCCCAGAATCAGGGTCTTTTCCAATAAGTGCACTCTTATCAAGTGGCCAAAGTATTGGAGTTTCAGCTTCAGCATTAGTCCTTGCAATGAATATTCAGGGTTGATATACTTTAGGATTGATTGGTTTCATTTCCTTGCTGTCTAAGAGACTCTCAAAAGTCTTCTCCAGCATCACAATTCAAAATTATCAATTCTTTGGCGCTCAGCCGACTTTATGGTCCAACTCTCACATCAGTACATGACTACTAGGAAAAACATAGCTTTGGCTATATCGACCTTTGTTGGCAAACTGATGTCTGTTTTGTAACATATTGTCTAAGTTTGTCATAGCTTTTCTTCCAAGGAGCAAGCATCTTTTAATTTCATTGCTGCTTTCACTTTTTGCAGTGATTTTGGAGCCCAAGAAAATAACATCAGTCACTGCATGTTACCGCATCCAAAAGAAAAAGATACAAATACAATTTTAAAAGATCTGAAGGTGTTTTGATTTACAAATTCAGGTACACCACTCATCATATTGAACACATCTCTGAAATTTTCCCTTAAGAATCTTTTTCTCCAAATCTCAACTCCCCAGAAGAGTACCTAAAGAAAGCTCTGTCTTTCTTATCTCTTTCTCTTAGCTCCCCCTCAGGCTGCTCTGACTTTGGTCTGTAAAATTGGGGGTCACCACAGGTCAATCTGCAGTCTGAATATAGCCGGTGGGTATTTGGAGTTTGGCCTTTACAGAGTGTTGAAAATTTTGAGTTAGTTGCCAACCTTTGGAAGTTAGATTATTTCATGTTAAAATCCAGTTATTTGGGCTTCCTTGTGCAAACCAGAAGATCTGGTGACCCCATGCTTTTTTCCCTTACAGCACTTTTCACTCTGTGCTTCAAGGCAGTTAGCAGCCTCCACTTTAGTCTCTTCTTAGACATTCAGATTGGTAGCCATTGTAGTAAAGTGGGTCAAATTCAGATATACCACTCATTATATTGCACACATCTCTGAAATTTTCCCTGAAGAATCTCTTTCTCTTCAAATTTCTACTCCCCAGGAGGGCTACTTAAATCTCTGTCTTTCTTATCTCTCTCTCCCTTTAAAGTCTCTGTTGTAGTGAAGCTGTTAGGTGTCACTGAGTCTGGGTATGCTATTACCAACTATTAATACTGAGGTGAGGGTGAGGTGAAGTCGCTTAGTTGTGTCCGACTCTTTGCGACCTCGTGGACTGTAACCTACGAGGCTTCTCAGTCCATGGGATTCTCCAGGCAAGAATACTGGAGTGGATTGCCATTTCCTTCTCCAGTGGATCTTCCCGACCCAGGGATCGAACCCGGGTCTCCCGCATTGGAGGCAGACGCTTTAACCTCTGAGCCACCAGGGAAGCCCTATAATATTAATATTATTTGACCTATTTTGGGCAAGAATCTTTGAAAGGGAGAGGGGCACGATTGACATTTGGCTGTTTCCTGTCTAAATCTGTCAAACATCACTCTCATGTCTGCCTCACCGTCACTGGTGCTGAGCTTTTTCACACTCTTATGTATCAGTCGAGTGGAGATCTCAATTTTCCCACTGAGTTTCCACAAAGAAGAATTTTTTTCCACCACATATGATATACTGATTTGCTCTGAAGTTCAGCCTGTAATTTTTTCTCCCTAGGCAAGCTTCTGAGGCATTTTGCCAAAGTAAGTGTTTGAATGGTGATATTTTCTTAAACAGCAGAGAAGTTTAACTGAAACCCAGCTATTGGTGGTGAAGGCAGAAAACAACAGAAGAGCTATGGGCACTTGCCTGGGCTCTTGATAAGAGAAGTAAAGAACGTATACAGGTTCAGTTCAGTTGCTCAGTTGTGTCTGACTCTTTGCGACCCCATGGACTGAGCATGCCAGGCCTCCCTGTCCATCACCAACTCCTAGAGTTTACTCAAACTCATGTTCATTGAGTCGGTGATGCCATCCAACCATCTCATCCTCTGTTGTCCCCTTCCCCTCCTGTCTTCGATCTTTCCCAGCATCAGGGTCTTTTCTAATGAGTCAGTTCTTTGCATCAGGTGGCAAAAGTATTGGAGTTTCAGCTTCAGCATCAGTCCTTCCAATGAATATTCAGGCTTGATTTCCTTTAAGATGGACTGGTTGGATCTCCTTGCAGTCCAAGGGACTCTCAAGAGTCTTCTCCAACACCACAGTTCAAAAGCATCAATTCTTTGGCGCTCAGCTTTCTTTATAGTCCAACTCTCACATCCACACATGATGACTGGAAGAACAGTAGACTTGACTAGACAGATCTTTGTTGGCAAAGTAATGGCTCTGCTTTTCAATATGCTGTCTAGGTTAGTCATAGCTTTTCCTCCAAGGAGCAAGCATCTTTTAATTTGATGGCTGCAGTTACCATCTGCAGTGATTTTGGAGCCCCCCTCCCCCCCAAAAAATAAAGTCTGTCACTGTTTCCTTTGTTTCCTTATCTGTTGCCATGAAGTGATGGGACTGGATGCCATGATCCTAGTTTCCTGAATGTTGAGGTTTAAGCCAACTTTTTCAGTCTCCTTTTTCACTTTCATCAAGAGGCTCTTTAGTTCTTCTTTGCTTTCTGCCATAAATGTCATCTGCATATCTGAGGTTATTGACTTTAAGCAAAGAGGAAATAGAAGGATCTGGATATGGTTAGATAGTGGAATATAAAATATGCATGCATATAATTTCTAGTATTGAGGCTGAGATGTAAAGAGCAAAAATCAAGAATTTTTAAGATTTGAAATCTTGTGGACATTTATGTATCAAACTGGTAGAAATCGGTAGCATCTAGATGCAGACTTTGTTTTAGTCTATAGAATGTGACCTCTTAGGTGACTATATTATTACAATCATAGTTCCCCCCATTGCCTGATTTCAAGGTATTTACAAATTGTAAAAAATAACATTGCTTTAGGATAAGTGTTTAGATTTTGCAATTTAAGTTTATATCAGATTTAGTGTAATATAACCATACTGCTCCCCAACCATTGTTGCTGTATGATATTAGGCAAAACGTTTACTTTTTAGAGCTTAAAAACTTGTGATAAAATATACTCAACATAAAATTTACCATCTTAAGTATTTTTAAGTGTACAGTTAAGTAGTCTTTAGTGCATTCACAATTCTGTGCAACCAATCCTTAGGACTTTTTATTTTAAGGACTTTTAACTTCCATCAGCAATGTAACATGTTTAAAATGAGTCATCATAAATATTAATTAGCTTTTCAATGCAGTAATAGTAATGCCTCGGGATATAATGTGCTTTTTGTAATATGTAGTGTTTTGTTGCAAGGTAAGAATCAGTAATAATATTGGTGAAATATACTTTCAGCATGATTGATTCTAAATATGCAAAGTGATGAAAAAGCAAGTATCACTGCTGCTGCTGCTGCTGCTGTTGCTGCTAAGTCACTTTAGTCATGTTCAATTCTGTGCGACCCCATAGACGGCAGCCCACCAGGCTCCCCCGTCCCTGGGATTCTCCAGGCAAGAATACTGGAGCGGATTGCCATTTCCTTCTCCAATGCATGAAAGTGGAAAGTGAAAGTGAAGTTGCTCAGTCGTGTCCGACTCTTCGCGACCCCGTGGACTGCAGCCTACCAGGCTCTTCCACCCATGGGATTTTCCAGGCAAGAGTACTGGAGTGGGGTGCCATTGCCTTCTCCGAAGTATCACTAGGTACCTTAAAACCAATGTTATATATATATAAATATTTCCCTCCCAACATCTCTTCAGTCTCCTCCAAGACAACGTCATACTTCCCTCCACATGAGTGACTCCTACAGAATTCTGAGGAAAATTAGACTTGTTACTTGGGGAACTAGGTATTTTCCAACTTTTTTTTTTTTTTTTCCTTTTGTCCCCTTCTGTCTCCTTGCTCAGATGCCTGTCTTAGTTCAATTTCTTCCCTTTTTCTGATTGTTTTATCTAGCTATTTTATTTCAACATTTTCCAGTCTTTTATTTTGCATTCCTTTTTCCTAATTTTCATACTCAAGGATATTTCTTCCTTTCCTTTCTTCTCCTTTCTCTTTCCTTTCCTTTCTTCTCATTAATTCTCTTACTCGTTTATTTATATTATTTATTTATTTTTGACTTATTTTGTGTTTGTGTAAAATTTAACTGCAGTGTATACTGTTCCACTGATTTTCATAAAACATTAGATGTAATCTTGAGGATAAGAAAGAAACTATGTATGACCTAAGTGTTCCCTACCTGTGTAGTCTCAACCACAAAGGGCCAATGTCTCCCTACTTCTTCCCCTTCCAAGTGTCACCCTCCTCAGGTGTGCAGTGGTGTGCCCAGCACCAGGTCCAGTTTGCCTCCAAAGTCCTGTGGCTGTTTTCTGCCTTCCACCCTGTATTGCTCTAAGAACGCACCAAGTTCTGCAGAGCACCATGAATACAACACTGCTGGGTGTCACAGGCTTTTAGAAAAGGTTGAAGATATGGCAGAAACTACAATAACTTCACCTAAGTCTTGTTAGACATAAATTATCTTCAAGCTGTATCAGCATTTCTCCGTCAGAGGGATCTTTTTTCTCATGAACAGTGCTTCTTTTAAAGCCCTGGTCTCCCCTGTTGATATTCAAGTTTTACTATATATGGTTCTACTTCAAGCTATTTGAAAATCCTAAATTTCTCTAAGGCCTTCCTTGGTAGCTCAGCTGGTAAAAAAAATCCACCTGCAGTGCAGGAGACCCTCAGTTCAGTTCCTGGGTTGGGAATATCCACTGGAGAAGGGATAGACTATCCACTCCAGTATTCTTGAGCTTCACTAGTGGCACAGCTGATTGATAGAGAATCTGCCTGCAATGCAGGAGACTTTCTCTAAGCCAGTCTAGTCAAGGAATATATTGTCAGCATAGTGATACCTCTCTAGCTCTACTTTGGTATCAACAGGGAAACTTTATGTTTCAGAATAAAATTAAATTTTGTAATAGTTTAACTTCTTGTAGGACAAGAAGTTTTATTTCATCAGTGTATCCAGAACAAATCTCAAAGAATGAAGCTGTTAGTTTTAGTCATCAGAAAATGTCACTCTTTTTTTTTTTTTTT
>SJYX01015097.1:970082-1053159 GCA_006410675.1 Oreotragus oreotragus | reverse complement strand
TCTATCAGATCTAGGCCCTTAAATCTATTTCTCACTTCCACTGTATAATCATAAGGGATTTGATTTAGGTCATACCTGAATGGTCTAGTGGTTTTCCCTACTTTCTTCAATTTCAGTCTGAATTTGGTAATAAGGAGTTCATGATCTGAGCCACAGTCAGCTCCTGGTCTTGTTTTTGCTGAGTGTATAGAGCTTGTCCATCTTTGGCTGCATAGAATATAATCAATCTGATTTCGGTGTTGACCATCTGGTGATGTCCATGTGTAGAGTCTTCTCTTGTGTTGTTGGAAGAGGGTGTTTGCTATGACCAGTGCATTTTCTTGGCAAAACTCTATTAGTTTTTGCTCTGCTTCATTCCGCATTCCAAGGCCAAATTTGCCTGTTGGCGCAGTAAGCGCCAGGCAGCTGCGAGATGAACTACCCCACGTCCGAGGTCGGGGGTGGTGGCCAAGAGGAGCTACCCTGCATCCGAGGTCAGTGGCGACTGGGAAGAGCTACCCCACGTCCGAGGTCGGAGGTGGCCGGGAGGAGACACCCCACGTCAGAGGTCAGGGGCTGCGACCGAGAGGAGCTACCCCACATCCGAGGCAAGGGGTGGCCAGGAGGAGACACCCCACGCCTGAGGTCAGGGGCGGCTGGGAGAAGACACCCCATGTCCAAGGTCAGGGGCGGCCAGGAGAAGCCACCTCGCACCCGAGGCCTGGGGCAGCAGCTGGGAGGAGCCACCCACGCCTGAGGCCAGGGCCGGCTGCCAGGAGGAGCAACCTGAGGAGCAGTGGCTGCTCAGGCACAGGAGGGCCTAGAGGAGCTAGCCCACATTGAAGGTCAGGAATGGCGGCAGTAAGGAGATACCCCTCATCCAAGGTAAGGAGCAGCGGCTGTGCTTTGCTGCAGCAGCCGTGAAGAGATAACCCACACCCAAGGTAAAAGAAGCCCAAGTAAAATGGAGTGTGTTGCAAGAGGGCATCAGAAGGCAGACACACTGAAACCATACTCACAGAAAACTAGTCAATCTAATCACACTAGGACCACAGCCTTGTCTAACTCAATGAAACCAAGCCATGCCTGTGGGGCAACCCAAGAAGGGCAGGTCATGGTGGAGAGGTCTGACAGAACTGGTCACTGGAGAAGGGAATGGCAAGCCACTTCAGTATTCTTGCCTTGGGAACCCCATGAACAGTATGAAAAGGCAAAATGATAGGATACCAAAAGAGGAACTCCCCAGGTCATTAGGTGCACAATATGCTACTGGAGATCAGTGGAGAAATAACTCCAAAAAGAATGAAGGGATGGAACCAAAGCAAAAACAACACCCAGCTGTGGATGTGACTGGTGATAGAAGCAAGATCCGATGCTGTAAAGAGCAATATTGCATAGGAACCTGGAATGTCAGGTCCATGAATCAAGGCAAATTGGAAGTGGTCAAACAAGAGATGGCAAGGGTGAACGTTGACATTCTAGGAATCAGCGAACTAAAATGAACCGGAATGGGTGAATTTAACTCAGATGACCATTATATCTACACTGTGGGCAGGAATCCCTCAGAAGAAATGGAGTAGCCATCATAGTTAACAAAAGAGTCTGAAATGCAGTACTTGGCTGCAATCTCAAAAATGACGGAATAATCTCTGTTCATCTCCATGGCAAACCATTCAATATCACAGTTATCCAAGTCTATGCCCCAACCAGTAATGCTGAAGAAGCTGAAGTTGAATGGTTTTATGAAGATCTACAAGACATTTTAGAACTAACACCCAAAAAAGATGTCCTTTTCATTATAAGGGACTGGAATACAAAGGCATTAAAGTTATTATTTAAAAACCAAAATTGTAGCATAAGCCCATCAAATTAACAAAGAATTAAAAACTTTTTTTGTTCATATTCATAGGTAAATTGATATAGTTGCCCTGAGTGAGTTCTACTTTTAAAGTTATTTCATTTTAAACTTTCATAGAGTGGATGCACTAAATATAATTAATAATTTAATAGGTTTATAATATTATGCTGAAAAGCATCGTTATTCAGGTAGCCATTCCTTAAACATATATGTTTTTTCCAGTAATTTGCTATTTTAAATAATGCTAAGAAAAATAACTTATCATTGAATAAATATTTATTGAATACCTACCATGTCCTATATGCAATTCTAAGCAATAAAACATAGGAGTCAACAGATGAAAATTCCTGCCTTTATGAACCTTGTATCCACTGGGAAAGAAGATGGGAAACAAATTAAATGAGTAAATTATATAGTAGCTCTGAAGATGATAAATGCATTGGAGAAAAACAGAGCAGGGAAGGGGCTAGGGAATGTAGATGGAGGAGGATGTCATTTACTAGAGTGGTCTAGGAGACCTGTGGAGAAGGTGACATTTGAGCAGACTCAGAGAAATGAGGAAAGAGTCTCGGAATAGCTGGCCTGGGGACAGAACATGCCTGCATGCTTCTGGTCCTAGGAAGAGTAAGAAGTCCAAGTGACTGGAACAGGGGAAGAGGAGGTCAGATAAGTAATACAGTCTAGTTCTTAGATAGTCTTGAGGAGGTCTGTATCGTCTCTGTCTTTCCCTCTAGATGAGATAGAGAACTATGGGAGATCTTCAAGCAGAGAAACTATAGGCATTGACTTGTTAACAGAATTCCTCTTGCAACTGTGTTGACTCTTATGGGGTAATAGTAAAAGCAGGGAGATCAGTTAGGAGGTGACTTGAACCATGGTGGTAGCTGGGATGTTTCTAGAAAGTGGTCAGGTTCCATATATATTTTCAAGGTAGAGCTAGCAGGATGTTTACAATGCCATCATCAATATAAATGTGCACTTCCAAACATTTGAAACTCACACATACATATGTAGGTATGTATATATTCACACATACATATGTTTGTATATATACATATATAAAAATATATAAACAATTTTCTAACATTTTAAAATTATTTTAAAGTTTAAGTTTCATGGACTAACATATGTGAATGGTGCCCCACATATTTATTGATATTGACTGTTGCTCTTTCATCTTAGTTTGCTCACTTATTTGAAGTTTTACAGGCATTCTAAGAAATTTCAGAAAACATTTACATATTTAAAATAATAAAACATATTTTAGTTACAATACTTATAAATATTATTCATTAGATACTATCTGTCCACCCCAGCATTTCAGTTTTCTTTTTTAAAATACACTGTGTGATGTAAAACTGATCAACCAATCAAGAATGCACAAAATACAGTTTCAATTTTGGTAACCATTGAGCAAAATGTTAACATCCTAAGTGTTACCATCTTTCATTCTAAAATGCTGCTCTTGGGAGAGAAGAGTCAGAGGTCCAAAGAACCCAGCACCATCTGTGACAGCTCATATTCTTCAGCTCCTAGTGTCTCAGACTGGTGTTGTGGAAGCCCTGATCCCTGTGGTGAGCAGCTCACCATCTGCAACAACCATTCTGAGTAACCTTTAAATGTATTCTGCTGCTGAATCCTTTGTCTTTTACATCATTTGGTATTTTAAGCGATCTTAAAAATATTATTCATATAGAGCATTCATAAATGCCAAATTCCTTTCAGGGACCACATATTTACTTGTACAAGCAGGCTGGGGCTGCCATAACCAAGTATATCAATCAAACCTGGTGACTTAAGACACTAGAAATTTGCTCACAATTCCAGAAGCTAGAAATTGAAAATCAAGGTATTACAAGACCAACTTCTTTCCACAGACTTTATGGTTGAGTCAGTTCCATGCTTTCTTCTTAGTTTCTGAGTTGCCAGGAATCCTTGGTATTTGTTGGCTTATAGACACGTCATTCTAATCTCTGCCACTGTTGAGTTAACCAAAACTTCAGAAACAGAGACCTGATGGAAATAAAGAGGTATTTATTTGGACTTTGTTGGGACTGCAGCCTGGGAGACACAGATTCAAGAAACACTTCAACTATGTTCTGCTGGCCTACAAAATGGGGGGAAGTTTATAAAGGCAACAGAAATGCAAGGTTATAGAAATTGTTTTTCAAGAATTAGGATTGGACCTGGCAAGAAGTAAAAGTATCTTTTCAGCAAGGATCCACTGGTGTTTCAAATGATTACAGAGTTGTGAAGGGTGAGTGGGAGGACTTTGAAACTACAAAGTTTCAGCTAGCAGCTGCCCTTTTGAAAATGGCTGGTAGTATCCTGGAGTTTGATACAGTTTAGAGAAAATTCAAGTTCTCAGTGATACAGAAACCTGTCTGAAATTGCATCCACAATGGCTAGCAGACTCCATTTCATATGCTTGAACCACAGCTACTCCATTTTGATTTTTAAATAATCTTAAGTGTGTTATCATTTGTTATGAGGCATTCTTCCTGTGTGTCTTCACATCATCTTCCTTCTCTGTGCGTCTCTGTCCCTTTTACTCGTCTTATATGGAGGCTAGTTATATTGGATTAGTATTCACTCTAATCTGTGGGACCTCATTTTAACCCTATTACCTCTGCATAGATCCTATTTATATATAAGGTCACATTCACAAACACCAAGTGTTATGACTTCAGCCTATCTTTTTGGGTGACACAATACAACCCATAACAATTGGTTTGAGAAAAGGAAGTAGTTTTCAAAAGAACCAGCTATTGGTATTATTCAGAATTATACTGAGCATAGAATCTAATAAGAATTTGAGATTAATGAAATCAGAGGGAAAAGCCACAAAGTCTCAGCTGTACTGTCCACCCATCTTTCAAGCCTCAGCTTAGTTCTGCCTTTTAACTGAATGTTATTGAACTACTCTGAGGATCTTTCATATGACAATAAAATTTGCATTATATATCTTAATTTTTAATCAAATAGTTTTCTGTATTTTACCCTAATTGATTCAAGTGTTTTGATTCTCTTCTCTTTTGAGAGCAGGCATCTTGGTATTTTTATGTCTCTGAGATCCTCCTGAATGTCTATTAGAATATTAGAAGCATACAAGTTTCCCATAAACATTTATTGGTTTAAACCAAAATATGTAAGGGTGTGGTTATATTGGCAGTAAGTTTGGCAGTAAGTTATTTTCTTAATTGGCCATTTAGTATTCATCATTTGAGTCACAACTAAGATGTCCTTTCTTTAAGAAGATATTTTTCCACTAACCAAACTACATTAATTGCCCCTCTTATGAGCTCCCATATCACTCTGAGATATGCTTGAAAGTGAAAGTGAAAGTGTTAGTTGCTCAGTAGTGTCCAACTCTTTGCAACCTCATGGACTGTAGCCCACCAGGCTCCTCTGTCCATGGAATTCTCCAGGCAAGCATACTGGAGTGGGTAGGTGCCGGGGTCCAGCCCCGGTGGGTCCAGGGTAATTCGAAGGTGGGGACGGAATCAGTGTCCTAGGAAAAAGCTTATTTAATTACAGATATATAGAGAGATTAGAAACGAATAGTGTGGTAGGAAAATTAGTGGAGAAAAAGAGGCTGAAAACTTGGTTTATGTGGAATACCAATCACCACCTACGTAGACCACAGGCGTCTTTCCATTCTCTTGAAGGAGAGGAGGCACTGAGGCCTCCCCAGTCCAATCTTAGAAGCCCAGGCAAAATTAGCAGGCTTGGTGAGTACTCACATTAATTCAGCCAGAAAAATGGGGAGCAAGAAGGAACAACATGGAGGAATCAGTCTTTCCAGAAACTGATCCCCTTTCTTTATTTTTAGGTTTGCTTATATACTTTTTGTTACACATAGCGATGAATACAGAGTCACGCGGGGGTCAGCAGTCCTGACCTTTATCAAAATCAGGTGCTTTACATAAATGTATAAAAAAAGGTCTTAGGGGTTTTACATCACCTTCTGGCCACGAGGCCTGCTGACATTTATGACCCTTTCTTTCTGATAACCAAAAAACTTATTTTTTCCAAGGGTGTTTTTCTTAAACCAGGCACTACCCTCCAAATAAAGTTGCATTCCTATAGGGTGAGGGTGTCAGTTCAGTTCAGTTCAATTCAGTCGCTCAGTCGTGTCCGACTCTTTGTGACCCCATGAATCGCAGCACGCCAGACCTCCCTGCCCATCACCATCTCCCGGAGTTCACTCAGACTCACGTCCATCGAGGGTGAGGGTGTAGTGAGTTACAATCAAGAAAGGAATTTATTTAACCCAAGGTTAACCTGATTAATCTTAAAGGTTAATACTTATTTCTCCTATATGCTAGTTATATTCATTATAAGAGCAGGGAATATGGAGATTTAGCTACCAGGCACTACCCTCCAAATAAAGTTGCATTCCTATAGGGTGAGGGTGTCAGTTCAGTTCAGTTCAATTCAGTCGCTCAGTCGTGTCCGACTCTTTGTGACCCCATGAATCGCAGCACGCCAGACCTCCCTGCCCATCACCATCTCCCGGAGTTCACTCAGACTCACGTCCATCGAGGGTGAGGGTGTAGTGAGTTACAATCAAGAAAGGAATTTATTTAACCCAAGGTTAACCTGATTAATCTTAAAGGTTAATACTTATTTCTCCTATATGCTAGTTATATTCATTATAAGAGCAGGGAATATGGAGATTTAGCAGCAAACATCATCCCAACAAATGAAAGTCCTTTCACCAATGTTCCCCTTAAGATCTATTCAGTCTTAAGATAGTGATAAAGTTAAATTTTTACATAGCAAAGACACAGTGATTTATAACAAAGTACGGTGCTCTATTACAAAAAAGAAAACTCATTAACTCAAAAAGTCTAATATTGCTAACCTTAAAAACTACTATATTTCCTTTTCTATAGTCCAAATACATTGATTAATATATTCCCATTTCACCAATGTTCCCCTTAAGATCTATTTAGTCTTAAGATAGTGATAAAGTTACATTTTTACATAGCAAGGACACAGTGATTTATAACAAAGTACAGTGATCTATTACAAAAGAGAAAATTCATTAACTCAAAAAGTCTAGTATTGCTAACCTTAAAAACTACTATATTTCCTTTTCTATATTCCAAATACATTGATTAATATATTCCCAGGTGCCTAAGGATATGGAGGCCTGGTGGCAATCATTGACTCAACAATGAGAAAAGCCCTATGCTAATTAAGACTCTCAAAATACTCCAAAACTCTCTGTGCTGTTTATGGTTGAGAGGTAGTAAACAATCATGTGCATAGTGGCAGGAGTATGGATAATCCTGTCATACAAGCTAGTTTGCCAGCAGAGAGGTTTGACCTGAGACACCCTTGTCCCACCCAGGGCAGGGAATTAGCAGTGATTATTGGCACAACAAATGAAAAACCCTTCACCAATATAATTCCTAACCAACCCACTATACTAATAATTTCTAACTTCCCAAAAGAATTTGCCTTTAGTAAGTCTAAAACATCTCGTGCCTCTCATGGTTGGGAGGCTGGAAACAATCACATGTGGCTGGACAAACCTATACAGGCAGGCTAGATAACCTTCAGAGTTCATAAGTTGAAACACTCTTGTCACGCCCAGGAATTTTTATTGACTTGGAGCTGCAAGTTAACTCCTTCTCTGAGAGAAATGGTGATGGGGGAGAACCCCCCGTAAAGTCAGAGGTGTAGGTGAGAGCATAAAACAGACTCTGGTTTTGGGGGTAGATGCTCGGGATCAGGGGGTTTCCTGAGGCTTGATCACACCTTTGCGTATGCCAAGCCTCCTTCCTCATGACCTTTGCCATGGGCGGAGTTCCTCATGCTGGCTCCCAACACTTTCCTTTCTTCCTGTGGAAAAGACAGACATGTGGACAACCAGTTTGAAGTGATAACCAGAATGAAGCTCAGGTAGGATAGGACAACTCCTCCATCAGACCTCAGTTAGTCTTCCCTCCTTCCCTAGCCACTCTTATTGTCTAATGAGCTCACGAACAAAGGCTTCTTTCTTTCTTTCTTTCTTTCTTTTTTTAATCTGGAGAAGAAATTTAGGGAAAAAAAAGGAAATAGGCTCTCTTCACTCTCTTTTTTCCCTTTTAAATGTTGTCTTAGAATATCTGAGGTTTTGAGAACCACAAAATGGAAGAAACTTGGATTCCTCAGTTCCATATGAAGAAAGTCAACCCTTGAGAACAAACACATGCATGGGATGATACACTGGGATTATGACACCAGCCAGCAATTACTTTGGTAAGACATCATGTTTGTTACCAAAAATGGGAAAACAAAATATTATTCAAGAGAGTGATATGTTTCAAAAATGGAAGAGAAAATTACCTACTCACATCAATAATTTACAGTACCTACCTGACTCTTGCAGGCTTTTGTGCTTGAGAATCTTTCCCTTAATGAAACTGTTCAAATCATTGGTTTCCCTGTAATTTCATCCTTGGTCACCTTCTCTATAACAAGAGCAGATTTGATCATAATATTCAAAAAGTTGAAAACAAAATCTTAAAATTTTAGACAAAAAGAAATGGCTTGAGAAATCATTTCAAACATTTTGTATTCATTATTTTATCTATGGAAAGTTATATTACTTAATGAAATCAAGGATTAATAGAATTGAAGTCAGTCTAGAGCCATCTAACCTTGTCGTCTATATCCAGTGTGTGGATTTTCCTCTCAGTTGTTACCTTTGAGTACGTACTACTACTTCTTTGTAAGTACTTAGAGTGATGGGAGCTCCATACCACACAAGACAACTTTATCTAACAGTTTTTGTTGTTAGAATATTTTTATTGTTTTAGATAAAAATCTGTCACCAAAACCTACCACTGACTGTAACAAGTTCTATTCGCAAATGCTTATAAGTCACATAGGATAAGCCTGATTTCTCCTCCATGCACCCATGAAATAGCTGTCTGTTGGAAGATAGATGTTAGATATTATGTCCATTACTAAATCTTATTTTTTGCACACCAAAGAGTCTCAGTTTTTTTCATTGTTACTCATATTTACTATGCCATCACAGTCCTGATTGGCTCTTCTAGAAATACTACATGAACTTGTTAAGTGTATTATTAATTATATATTATTCTACATTTGCTTTGGGTTATCCTCATCAGGACTTCCCTGGTGGCTCAGCCGGTAAAGCGACTGTCTACAATGCAGGAGACCCAGGTTCGATCCCTGGGTTGGGAAGATCCCCTGGAGAAGGAAATGGCAATCCACTCCAGGACTATTGCTTGGAAAATCCCATGGACAGAGGAGCCTGGTAGGCTACAGCCCATGGGGTCCCAAAGAGTCGGACACGACTGAGCAACTTCAGTTCAATTCAATCCTCATCAGGCAGTTGAAACATATTTGAACTTTTTGTCAACCACATATCCTATATTTTTCTGGTATTATAGCCTACTACTTGCTATTTGCTATTTCAGCCTAATTAATTATTCTTCTGTCAGTTTGAAGTATTTCTGAAGTTTTCCTACCCTCAATAGTTAAAAATTTATAGTATTTGCAATTTTGATCTGATAGAAAAATTGATTTGATTTCCATGGCAAACTATATGTTTATTTTTTAAACTTAAACTAAAATTTATAAGATATTTAGAGGTAACTTCAAATTTAGGATTTTTTCGGTTCCATTTTTAAACATAATTATTTTATCATTTTTTCTTCACATTTTTAAGATACCATTAGATTCATGCATTTCTAAGTGTCTGTAATTTCTTATGGAATTTTAAAGATTTGTTTATTCTTATCTTTGTTCAGTTTGAGGAAAAGCCCATTCTGTTTTCAGAGTATCTGATAGAATGCTTCATGGTTGTGATTATTTCACAAAAGTTAATGAAATTAAAAAAAATGAAGCTCTTATTTTATAACTATACAGACTTCTCTAAAAGAGAAACCTCTTGCTTTGTCTTGGTCAGAGGACTTATTCTAGACTAGTAGACATATTGATGTTTCTTCAAACAAATATAGATTTTATTAGTCGAGTTTAAAACTCTACATATCAAGCTTCTTTTCCCTTCGAGTGTTTTCCATCCCTTCCTGATTCTTATTTCTTAAGGCGTTAGAAACTTGTATGGTGTTGGTAGGAGGGGGATGTGATTATGTGTATATGATTGACCAGTTGGGTAACTACTGGGAGGTAATCCAAATAGTCCAGGAGAGCTTTATGTTGACTCCAGCTGGTAGTGATCCAAAAGTTCAGTGATTAGTGGTTAGTTGTTAATGCCCTCTTAGCACAGTGACCACAGTGCTGATGCTTTAGTGTGTCATACTGGGTAGCTGGTGTGCTCAGCTGGGTCTCCATGAAATATCATGGCCTAAGTGGTCCTTTGACCTTCACCCCAGGGACTTTTCTACATAATTCATGCTAAGATTCCTCTTGGGGACTTGTGGATTGACTAATGTACCCAGCTAACATTTGTAGCCTCTTATAAGATTACAGGAAACTTAGGATTCTCTTTTGTGCCAAAGGTATCCACAGAAAACTGTGGTTGTCCCTTGCTCTTTCTAGCCTAGACATGCCTTTGTCCCTTTCTTATGGTCTATCTCAGATGCATTTGCAGGTTATACTGTAAAGCTACTCTAATCAAAGAGTGGTGGATAGTCTTCTATTACTAAATTCCAAGTCCTTTCTCCAGTTTCATGAGAGGGAATATTTTGTGGTTCTTTCTCTCTCCTAGTAAGCACCCAGGAAACAGCTAAAGGGAATTGCACTATCTTTTCCCCTCTATTTCCTGTTCATTTTTTATAGCTGGAGAAACACCAACTTTTCAGGTTTGCATATCTTTCTCCAGTCTCAGCCTGATGAGCTGTCTTTCAAGCCAGATAGTTTATACCATCCTTATTTATTGGTGGTACACAGAGGAGATGGAAGGAAGTATGAGGATGTGGTCAATATATGACACATGTTAAGGCCACATCTATCACTCAGTTTCATGTGGTTATGACAGACAACGTGCTACTAAAAAACAGATGAGTCATGATGAAAATAAAGAGGAAATCAGAAAATGCCTCCAGAAAAATGATGAAGAAAAGAAAGTCTTACAAAATCTATAGGATGCAGCAAAAGCATTTCTAAGAGGGAGGTTCATAGCAATTCAGGCCTTCCTCAAGAAACAAGAAAAATCTCAAATAAACAACCTAACCTACCACCTGAAAGAATTAGAAAAAGAAGCCCAAAGTGAGCATAAGGTAGGAAATAATGAAGATCAGAGAGGAAATAAGTGAAATAGAGATTAAGAAAAAATAGTATCAATAAGACCAAGTGCTGTTTTTTAAAGGGTAAACAAAATCAACAAATCTCTAGCTGGGCCCACCAAGAAGAAGAGAGAGAGAATCCAAAGAAACAAAATAAGAATAGGAAAGGGAGAAAGAACAACCAGTATTAGAGTATCACAGAAATATAAAAGTCATAGGAAGTTGTTATGAGCAGTTATATACCAGCAAATTGTACAGTCTAGAGGAAATGGAGAAGTTTCTAGAAACATAAAGCCTACCAAAATTGAGTCAAGAAGAAACAGATAATTTGAACAGCTCTATCACTGGATGTAAAATATTATAGATTTTGGAAAAAAAAAAAAAAAAGCTTCCCGCAAATAAAAATTCAAGACCACTGGGGAATGGCTTCACTGGGGAATTCTGCCAGATAGAAAATGAATGTTTATACTGATCTACTCAAACACTTCCAAAAGATTGAAAAGGAGAGAACATTTACGGAGTCATTCTGTGAAGCCACAATCACCCTGATACCAAAACCAGACAAAGACATTATAAAAAAATAAAACTACAAGCCAATATTTCGAAAATAGATGCAAAATATTCAACAAAACACTGGCAAACCAATTCCAACAAGACGTAAAAAGGATCATACACCTTTACCAAACTGGATTCATTCCATGGATGCAAGGATGGTTCAGCATACACAGATGAATCAATGTGATATACCACATTGAAAAAAGAAAAGACAAAGTTTACATTATTATCTCAATAGATGCACCAAAAGCACTTGGTAAAAATTCAACATCCATTTGTGATAAAACCTCTCACTAAAGTGGATATAGAGGTAATATAGATATAATAATAATATAATAGAATAAAAGCCATTTATGACAAACCCACAGCCAGTATAATAGTCAGTGGTGGAAAGCTGAAATCCTTCCTGCTTAACTCTGGAATAAGACAAGGGTGCCTACTCTCACCACTTCTATTCAACATAGTATTGGAGGTCCTAGCCACAGCAATTGGATAAGAAAAAAAAATTAAAGGTATCCAAATCAGAAGGGAAAAAGTTAAACTGTCATTATATGCATATGTCATGATAGTCTAATAAGAAAACTCTAAAGATTTCACACAAAACTATTATGAGTAATAAATGAATCCAACAAGGTAGCAGGATATAAGATTAATACACAGAAATTTGTTGCATTTCTTTTACTAACAATAAAATATCAGGAAAAAAAAAACTGAACAAATAATTACATTTAAAACTGCAAAAAAAAAAAAAAAAACCCTCCAGATAAAATTAACTGAAGAGGTAAACAACTGTCAACTATGCTGAGAACTATAATACATTGATAAAGGCAACTGAAAATGCTTCAAAGAAATGGAAAGATGTCCCATGCTCTTGGACTGGAACAATTAATATTGTTAAAATGGCCATACTATATAAAGCAATACACAGGTTTAAGGCAATCCCTATCATATTACCCATGACATTTTTCACAGAACTGGAATGTATAATCCTAAAATTTATATAGAACCATTAAAAACCCAGGACTGCCAAAGCAACCCTGAGAAAAAAGAACAAAGCTGGAAATAGAACCCTCTTGGGCTTCAAACAGTATTACAAAGCTGCAGTAATCAAAATACCATGGTATTGTCACAAAAATAGATTAATAGAACAGAATAGAGAGCCCAGAAATAAATCCACACACCTAAGATTAATGATCAGAGTTAATCTTTAATAAAGGAGACACGAATATACAATGGAAAGAAAGACATTTTCTTCAGCAAGTGGTTTTGGGAAAGTTGGACAACCTCATGTAAATCACTTTTTTATTCCATATACAAAAGTAAACTGAAAATGGTTTAAAGACTTAAATTCTTAGATTACTCTCCCAAGGAAAAAGAGATAAAAGCCAAAATTTGCAAGTGGGACCTAATCAAACTTAAAAAGCTTTTTCACAGATAGCCAAGAAGCACATGAAAAGGTGCTAAACATCACTAATTATTAGAGGAATGCAAATCTAAATACAATGCGATATCACCTCACACCAGTCAGCATGGCTGTTATCAAAAAGTCTACAAATAATAAATGCTTGAGAAAGTGTAGAGAGAAGGAAATTCTTCTAAAGTGTTGATGGGAAAGTAAATTGGTGTGACCACCATGGAAAACAGTATGGAGGTTCCTTAAAAATCTATAAATAGAGTTACTATATGATCCAGCAATCCTACTCCTGGGCTGGAAAAGATGAATACTGTTAATTCCAAAAGATACATGCATCCCAGTGTTCACAGCAGCACTATTTAGAGTGGGAAGCAGTGTAAGTGTTGATCACCAGATGAATGAATACAGAAGATATGGCACATGTGTGTGTGTGTGTACAATGAAATGTGACTTAGCCATAAAAAGAATGAAATATTGCTGTTTGTAGCAACATAGATGGATTATTGTATTGAGTGAGGTAAGTCAGAGAAAGACACATATGATATCACTTATATGTGGAATCTAAAAAATGTACAATTATAAATTTATTGTAAATATTGTAAATAAATTTAGTTAAAAAAAAATGAAAACAGACTCACAGACATAGAAAACAAACTTAGAATTACCAAAGGAGATAAAGGGGAGAGTGGAGGTAAATTAGGAGTATGGGATTAACAGATACACACCACTGTATATGAATTAGATAAACAACAAGGGTTTACTGTATAGCACAAGGAACTATATTCACTTTCGTGTAATAACCTACAATGAAAAAGAATCTGATAAAAATATGTATAGCTGAATGACTTTGCTGTGTACCTGAACTGACAGAACACTGTAAGTCAGCTATTCTGCATGAAAAAAGTAGTTTCTGTGATTCCTATAATCTGTCCGTTAGTCTTCGACCTCTTCTTTTTTTGCTATACAAATCTAGGCAGCTCCTCTACTCTATTTACATACCCAATTTAGGAATGTAAAAAAAAAAATGTGTACTGGCTGCCATAAATCATCAACTTGATTTCCTACGTTTGATTTGGACATGATTTAAACTTTACCTAACAGCTGTATTTAGGAAACAGTTTTACATTTTTTCAAAAAATCTGCTTATTTGAATAGATTATCATGCCATTTTCCTTAAATTGATATCCTGATTCAGTCAGAATGTTCAGTTGTAGCTAGCTAGGTAGATATCTTCCTTTATCCAGGAAAAATGTAGCATATAAAATCATTGGATTGTCTTTCCGTTGACTTATACTTCTGTATACTAACACCTTCAATTTAATGTGAAATGTATAGTGAGTTAAAGCTTTTTAATCTAAATGTTTTCTCAGGATATTAAAGAAAAATAATATTTTAAAAATCAAGTGAGTTTTAAACACTTTTATTAAAACCACACTTATATCTGAATTTCCTGAATTTGAGAGGTAGTGATGGATTTTTCCTTTTTAGTGTGAAAGGAATTACAATCTAGAGGTGGTTTGTTGTGTCAACTTTGTGTATGTAATTACTCAAACACTACCAAAACTGATCTGGCACAACCCATCTGCTTTTCCTCACTACTTCTTACTGCTTGAATTATTCTAATCCCTGTCATTTATCTACTGATTTGTTATTCTTTTATGGCATTTATTTTGGCAAATAGAAACCAGAAAAGCATAATTAAAGCATGTCAAATGATTTCCATGAAGAATATTCTGGTCAACCCCGAAGAGGACTAATACCAACCGTATTAGAATTCTCTTAGTTTCACAAACATGCCAAACTCTTTCATTCTTTGGGGACCTCTGCTACCTCTGTCTTGGGCTGCTCTTTCACCAACTCTTTGTCCTGTTGATTCTCTCATTTTGTACCAGAAGTATTGGATCAGTCCAAGGCATTTATGATTATTAGGATTAGATTCATCTTATTCAGTATGGAAGATTTCAGAATGCTATGATATGGGTCACTGGTATATCCTTAGTTGCTTTGTGGCACAAACTTCTAGGTAAGTTTTAGGCAGAAATTTGTTTCAAGTTGTCTGCTGTTTCTTTGTTCCTCAGTCTTTCTAAAGTGGGAAGCATGTTAAAGACTATTCCAGAAGATGAGGCTAAAAACCCTAATAATTAGAGATGAACAAGGTAATAGTCACTTGGTCAGTTTGCCTCCTGTGTAGGGTGATTCCCTTTAGTGTATTATCCAGTGATTCACGGTATTGAAGTTACATTGTTTAAAGGAGATAGTTGCTATTATTCCCCAAAGAAAATGTTTTCTAATGCAAGATGGAAAGTAGAAAGATCATATAATTTGAACTGAAACTTCTGAATTCCAGTCAGTTCAGTCTCAGTGGTTTCCGACTCTTTGCAACCCCATAGAGTGCAGCACACCAGGCCTCCCTGTCCATCACCAACTCCCGGAGCATACTCAAACTCATGTCTATTGATCAGTGATGCCATCCAACCATCTATTCTCTGTTGTCCCCTTCTCCTCCCACTTTTGATGTTTCCCAGCATCAGGGTCTTTTCAAATGAGTCAGTTCTTCACATCAGGTGGCCAGAGTATTGGAGTTTCAGCTTCAGCATCAGTTCTTCCAGTAAGTATTCAGCACTGATTTCCTCTAGGATGGACTGGTTGGATCTCCTTGCAGCCCAAGTGACTCTCAAGTTGCTCAGGAACAGGGGGTTTCCTGAGGCTTGATCACGCCTTTGCGTATGCCAAGCCTCCTTCCTCATGAACTTTGCCATGGGCGGAGTTCCTCACGCTGGCTCCCGGAAGGTAGGCATTCCTTTCTTCAGGGGATTTTCTTGACCCAGGGATTGAATCCTAGTCTCCTGTATTGCAGGCAGATTCTTTATCATCTGAGCCACCAGGGAAGCCCCTGAGATATGCTTACCACAACATATTTTAATTTTCTGGTGACTCGTTCCTTTCCCATACTGGGTTGTGAGCTCTACCAGGGCAAAGACTGTGCCTTGTCACTATAGCATTCCCAGAATCCAGAATAGTGGCTAGTCTATGGCTGGCACCTAATAACTAATTGAAGAATTAGTTCAGAGAATGACTAAACACTTGGCTGAATCATTTCCTCTCCCTGGCTTTATTTTTCTTATGTGTAAAATAAGCAAAGAGAAATGGTGATTCTTAATAGAGGCCTGCCTACAATTCCAACTGAGGCTAGGTAAACATGGACGTGGTTAGACAGCTGAACCAATATGTGTGACCTTACTTTCTATAGGGCTTAGGGAACTGTGATTAGGCTATTGGTCTCTACAGTAACTCTGGCCAGGTTAGCAGAGAGCTCTGTCCTGGAGTTCAATTTCACACAGGCTCTGAGGAGGAATCCAGCTGACATTGTTAAAGTTCCAGTGCATAAAATTCTAAGCATGACAAGACAATAAGATATTCTGTTGGTGACAAATAAATAGGAGCCAAGACGCTCAACAGTCAACTTCTATCAATTTATTTCCATCTGTTCATACCTACTTAACTACCCTAAGTTTATTTAGAGACAATTATCCATGGCAACAACAGTCCCTCTGAGAAGTTTATAATTTTTTCATAAAAAAACTCAATGAAAATTCAAAACCAAGAGACACCACAGTGTAATTCCCAAACTAGTTATTGTTAATTACAAAACAAAATTAAATCTGCCAAAGGGGAAGCAATGAAATGCACTCCACTCTTTTATTACGGCATTAGGAGGAAGTGTAAATTTCTTCAGAAAGAGACTCTCATGTTGAAGATTATGGATGAAGTCAACAAATCATGCTTGGCTACTGCTTTGAAAATCCTGAATTTCTTCATCTTATCTGAGAAAAACCAGCATTCATTACTGTCAAGTATATGAAAAAATCAAAATATTGAGCTTTTCCCTCATTGGTGCATTAGAAACAATTTTTAGTGAACCTTTTAAGATGAATTTTATTTTCTTCTATCTATGAGTCAGACACGGCTGAACAACTAACCACTGCACATACAAGGCGCTTGATAAACTAATTAGCTGGACAAGAATGTGATGCACCAATAATTAAGTTTAATGTATCTTTTGGCTATAGTCAATCCAGTCTGAAGGTTTTGCAGACTTGAAATTTTCCATCTTACTGGGCATTTCATTTGGGGTCCTTACCATTATCTCATATTCTACATACTTACCAAATTAATCATCCTTCCAGCCTGTTCTGCCTTAACTATTGCTGTAGGTGATATTGCTATTTCTCCATGCACGCTGACTAGAAACTTTGAATTCTTTGTTGTAGCCTCCTTTTCTTTTAGAACATTAATATATGTCACCATTATTTATGTTATTAAAAGGATGCCATTTTTAAAAAATTATTCTTTACTAGGTTTCAAGTGCCTATTCCATTCTCTTCACTACATGTGACCACTGTCATTTGTGTTCTTGTATTATACATTAATTACTATAATAGCCTCCTAATCTATTTCTTCCACTCACTTTCCCACATCACTGATTAATCATCCTAAAAATACTGGCTTTTTATTCTAAGCTTAGCTAAAAATGTCTCTCTATTAACTCTTCTTTCTGCATTATAACTTATTTTCAAGTTTTGTTTTTTAATTGTTCATTTCTAATACTTAGAATATTTATCTTACAGCAATGTAAAAGATCAAATAATCTAACTGCTCTTAATAAATCTTCATAAAGCAAGATAATAGCATAATAAATCTTAGATGAAAGCTCAAGATATCAGGCAGATAAAAGCAGAATTCTCCTGCTTGAACGAGAAGGGGAGAGTAGTAGCACGTAGGTGAGATCAACCTGCTAGCCATTCCCACAACCTAAGCAAAGGATCACTCCCTTCTAGAAAGTGTCCCAGGTTTCTCAGCCTCCACTGATGTGGCCTTTCTCTCTAGTCACTGTGTATCTTATTAAGCACTATAGAGTTATATCTTTTTTGTTTGTTTTGCTTTTGTCTTTTAAAAACTGAAGTACAATTGATGTGCAGTATATATCATGATATCTTTTTATAAATTTGATTTCTTTACTCTCCCCATAAGCTCCAAATAGTGCTGATATAATGCCACGAGAAACATTGTTGATTTTTGCCAAACAAAACGTGAATCAAATTTCAGAATTTGAGGGAAAGGACCTCTTGTTCAGTAGGCAGTATGTATGTTTAAGTAGGCAGTTATGCACCTTAACCCATGAAGAACTAAGCAAGCACCTAATGTACACTGGGGGTATCTGGTCAAATGAAACTTTGAACACTCTTGTTCTGACACATGTGTAATGAGCATTACTTTCAAAAACAGTGAAGAGACATTCATGATTTTTAAGGAGTGAAATTATTTTAGTTAGTATGAATTTCCCACATTTGAATTATTTTTCATCTTCTCTCTCCTGATACCATAACTAATTCATTTGCCAGCAGTACATATTAAACACTTGCTAATGCCAGTTACTGCTGGATATAGTATACAAGTTAATTTTTGTCTCCAGTGTGCTCACAGTGTTATACGGATACACACACAACACACATTTGCATGTATAATATACATATATTAGGCCGAGCCCTATGCATCAAACAAAGTCTAAAACTGGAACGTGGATATACTGGAAACATTTAAAACTGAAAACATTTAATATTAGGAGTTGGTTACACAGGTTACAGACTCTCTGGGAATCCACAGAACAGATTATGAGTCAACCAAGAGATTAGCATCAGAAGGAAGCCTCTATCAGTTGCAAGAGAGACAAGGAGGTCTATGATCCCACAGTGCCCGGACCATATTGGCCTGTCCAATGGGAGCTACTGTCACAAGAAAACATAGTCATTGACAAAGATACCACAGGAAATGGAGAAGGAAAAGAAATATCTCAGCTTACCCGCTCCTCCCGTCCTTCTTGTTTACATCTAGTTTTTGGTTATTGCCTTCCAGTTAGCTAAGTCTACCCAAAAGCGTTGGGGCAGAAGAGTCTAGAAAATAGTTCTTAAAGAACAAAAGCAGAGAAGAGGAAAGGGGAGGACGTTAGGTAGGAAACCAACAGGCACCTCTTTGTCAAGTGATGTTATATTAATATAACTGAGACTTGTAGCTTTATTTGCTCATCCCAGATATTAATGTCTTACTATGTTTATCATTAACATCTATCTACTTTGCATTCCTCTTTTCAATTTCTGAAAAATTACTTTAGATCACAAAAATGATAATGCTCACTTTAAAGAATAATCTATATGCTGCTGTTTATTAAAATAAGATGAGCATAATATACACATATTGATGCTTCTTTTACAAGAAAACCTGTGGTTAGTGATATAATTGATTCTACAACTACACAGTGATGTCTTAATCAGTAACCCTTCTCCCCCTGTAGGTATCTGTGAAACCCTTAGGTAGGTGTGATTAAGGGGAAAGTGTATAACTTTGTTCTGTTCAGAGCTTTAACTGAACTGTAGATGTTTTGAGAGATAAACCTGCATTTTATATGTGTGCATGTGTACTTGTAAAAATAGGACTAGAACCATGCATGCATTTGCTGAATGAGTGAACCACTTTGTGTTCTGAAAGGAAATCAAGGAGCAAGAAACAAGGTTTAGAAGGGCCTGTGATGGTGGTTGAGCTTCTGTTTGAGAAGCATAGATTCCAGTTTGAAAGATGGTAGATGATGGTACCTTCCTCTCCATCAGCTACTGGAAATAGATCATCAGGAGTCGCAGCCTATTTCACTCAAATCATCTCTTCCAAATGAAGATAAGAGAGGAAAAACTAGAATCAATGTTTGTTTTTTGTTGTTGTTGTTAACCTAAAAATGGTAGGATATACATCATTTAATGTTTCTTAAGTTTGTGATGGGTAAACAATGGAAACAGTGACAGACTTTATTTTCTTGGGCTCTAAATCACTGCAAACAGTCACTGCAGCCATGACATTAAAAGGTGCTTGCACCTTGGAAGAAAAGCTATCAGAAACCTAGACAGCATATTAAAAAGCAGAGACATTACTTTACTAGCAAAGGTCCATCTAGTCAAAGCTATGCTTTTTCTGGTAGTCATGTATGGATATGAGAGTTGGACCATAAAGAAGGCTGAGCACCAAGAATTGATGCTTTTGAATTGTGGTATTGGGGAAGACTCTTGAGAGTCCCTTGGACAGCAAGGAGCTCAAACCAGTCAATCCTAAAGGAAATCAACCCTAAATATTCATTGGAAGGATGATAGTCAAGCTGAAGCTCCAATACTTTGACCACCTGACATGAAGGGCCGACTCCCTAGAAAAGACCCTGATGCCACGAAATACTGAAGGCAGGAGAAGAGGGTGACAGAGGATGAGATGGTTGGATGGCATCATTGACTCAATGGACATAAGTTTGATCGAGCTCTGGGAGATGGTGAAGGACAGGGAAGCTTGGTATGCTGCAATCCATGAGGTTGCAAAGAGTCAAACACGACTGAGAGACTGAACAATGAGTTTGTGATGCAGAAGTCTTATGATCATTTGGCAGATTAGAAAATTAATGCTATCTGTTTATCTGTCTATCAGAAAAGTTAAACAGGTTACATAGCAAGTGATTGGTAGGGTCAGGTTTACAACCCAGGCATGGAGAGCTGAAAAGAAAATATTATTAGGTTGGAATGAAAGTAATTGCAGTTTTGCATTGTTGAATTTGCCCTTTATATGGGGATACATTCTTAAATAAATATGTTATACATCATTTTAATGTGCATTTCTTGCTTTATCTTATTTTCCTAATGACATTACTTTTTGTGTATTTTGTACTTATTTTAGACTATGGAATTGATGTTAGACAAAAAGCAAATTCAAGCAATTTTATTATTCAAGTTCAAAATGGATTGTAAAGCAGCAGAGACAACTTGCAATATCAACAATGCATTTGGTCCAGGAACTGCTAATGAACATACAGTAGAGTGGTGGTTCAGGAAGTTTTGGCGAGGACGTGAGTGCCTTGAAGATGAGGAGCACAGTGGCTAGTCATGAGAAGTTGACAATGACCAGTTGACATGATCATCAAAGCTGATCCTCTTACAACTACATGAGAAGTTACTGAAGAACTCAGTGTCAACCATTCTGTGGTTGTTCAGCATTTGAAGCAAATTGGAAAGGTGAAAAACCTTAATACATGGGTGCCTAGTGAGCTGACCAAAAACAAAAATTGTCATTTTGAAGTGTTGTCTTCCTTTATTCTATACAACAACAAACCATTCCTCTATTGGATTGTGATGTGCAACAAAAAGTGGATTTTATTTGACAAACACTGGTGATGACCAGCTCAGTGGTTGGACTGGGAAGAAGATCCAAAGCATTTCTCAATGCCAAACTTACACCAAAAAAAAAAAAAATGGTTATGATCACTGGTGGTCTGCTGCCCATTGGATCCATGACAGCTTTCTGAATCCTGGTGAAACCATTACATCTGAGAAGTATGTTCAGCAAATAGATGAGATGCACTGAAAATTGCAATGCCTACAGCTGACATTGGTCCACAGAAAGGGCCCAATTCTTCTCTATGACAATGCCTGACTGCATGTCATGTAACCAAAGCTTCAAAAGTTGAATAAATTGGGCTACTTGGTTTTGCCTCATCCACCATATTTACCTGACTTCTTGCTAACAGACTGCCACTTTTTCAGGTATCTAGACAACTTTTTGCAGGGAAATGCTCCCATGACCAGCAGAATGCAGAAAATGCTTTCCAAAAGTTTGCCAAGTCTCAAAGCACAGATTTTTAAGCTACAGGAATAAACAAGCATTTCTCTTTGGCAAAAATGTGTTGAATGTAATGGTTACTACTTTGTTTAATAAAGATGTTTTTGCTGCTGCTGCTACTGCTAAGTTGCTTCAGTCATATCTGACTCTGTGTGAACCCACAGACGGCAGCCCAGCAGGCTCTCCTGTCCCTGGGATTCTCCAGGCAAGAGTACTGGAGTGGGGTGCCATTTCTCTCTCCAATGCATGAAAGTGAAAAGTGAAAGTGAAGTCACTCAGTCGTGTCTGACTCTTAGCGACCTCATNTTCAGTCATATCTGACTCTGTGTGAACCCACAGACGGCAGCCCAGCAGGCTCTCCTGTCCCTGGGATTCTCCAGGCAAGAGTACTGGAGTGGGGTGCCATTTCTCTCTCCAATGCATGAAAGTGAAAAGTGAAAGTGAAGTCACTCAGTCGTGTCTGACTCTTAGCGACCTCATGGACTGCAGCCTACCGGGCTCCTCTATCCACGGGATTTTCCAGGCAAGAGGTTGCCACTGCCTTCTCCGAAGATGTGCTTGAGACTAGTTATAATGATGTAAAATTCACAGTCCAAAACTGCAATTACTTTTGCACCAAGCTAATACAGAGTATCTCAATTTCCATACAGGATGACTAGAATAACTGAAGCCAGTTAGAGAACTCACTTCATGAAGCACACTAGAACTCTTGTCACCTAAATAATTACCCCAATTGTTCAAAATTTTCAATGGGAGAGGCACTTATACCTCACAGTTAAAGAGAAAAGAAGCCTTATAAAGCAAATTGGACTGTAATTGTAAAACTATTAGCGTGAATAGTTTTAAATCAATGTGCCAACGGCTGCTTTGAGCTTTAAATAAAAAAGAGGCTTAGCAGGCAGAAAGGGTAAATGCATCAGAAGTAGGGACTAAAGAGAGAAGAAGGTAGTAGAACAATAGCTCTATGAACACTAATGACAGATTTCAACAACCTTGCAGTTGTTTCTTAGTTGTTACTTCCAATTTCAACTCTGGATAGGAAAACCAAAGCTGAGGCCCTGCTGTTTTGCTTTGGGAAATATCTCCTCAATTCTCCCATGAGATCACCTCTCTTTCACCTGTTGGTAATATCAGGCCTTGAGTTGAAAACTGTTTAAGAAAGAGCTTCTCCCTCAAAAGAAAAAAAAAAAAATAGATATCACAACTCCAGAACATTAAGGACAGTTGTGAAAGAAGCACTGAAATGGAGCTTGGGAGCCCCAAGTTATTCTGGCTCTTTCTCCTGTAGTGCCTCCTTCATTTCACCTCTGGAACCTCCCCTTTTTTTATTTCAGTTGGACCAGGATCTAAGTATCTTATTAACTGGAGTCCTTCCAACTCTTAACATTTTTATGGGGAGATGCATTTTGCAGCATAATTTGATTTTTATCACTCCTAGTTTTTGTTGTCATCTCTTAAATCATTTTAATTTGTGGGAGCACCTATAATATTAGAGGATGGTTGAGCCTGGTGAGCTGTGGTTAATTATAGGTAAACAGCATTTTGAGGTGAGGCTGTGAGGTAGCACAAGCCTATGTTAATTCTAATTATTTTACACTAGGTTATCATTAGGAGAACCTGTTTCAAAATGTCTTTCTCCAACAACTTATAGAGGTGACCACAGACATAATTAAGATAATCTGGGATCAAGATATCACTGCCAAACTCTTGTTATAGTGACCTATTTAATTTCTTTACCTTGAGACCCACCTGGAAGTCCTGAGGCTTGGACAAATGACTGTGCATCTCCAAAGCAGAAAAGGTTATGATCTCTAGAGAGGGGACCCAGGAAATCTAAAGAGAAAGTGCCTGGTACCTGTTTGTGTAGAGATTCAGAGTCTTTGTTCATACATCAACCTTTCAGAGACTTGTCAGCACACAGGTACATCTGGCTACACTAATGTGAACTCTTCATTTTGTTGTAAGAGTTTTACAGTGTGAACTTTCCTTATAGTGACTGGCATAAATTCTAGTGAATTTATCCTCCCCGCTCCAGGAGCTATATTTATGACAGAAAATCAAGCAATAAAGCAATCTGCTGGTCCACAGATGCAAATTTAATTCATTAAAAAAAATTATTTCCTTTGTTATTTGCAAGGATATCCAGGGAGCCTATAATGAGGAAACTATCTAGAATGTGAGTTATAAGGGACTTTTTTCCTTCTTGGAATATTTAGCACATAAAAAACAGCTAATATAAAGTGTAAGCTTTGACTCCAAATGATCATGTAAGAAAGTGTTTATAACCCATGAGGTGCTCAGAGTTTGAGGTGAGAAATGGTAGGATAGAATCTTGCTCATTGATTGACTCCTAATCCCCATCACAGCACAGTAGTAATAAGGGACATACACAAATCCAAAGGCTTATTGTAACACCATACATTCAAATATTTAATCAGTACATTCTGTAGGCCAGGCAATATTTTAGGCTCTGAGGACATAGTGTGAAGAAGACATTTAGACAAAATCTATTCATTCACGGAAATTATTTTATTGTGAGCAAAAGAGTAAACAATATGCATTCTAGTACTACATAATGTAATGTCATCTACTAAAATAAACTTGGGTAAGATGATAGAGCAAGAGGGTTGAAGGTTAACATTATGCAGTGTGATAGTGGGAGTCCTGACTGATGAGATGATATTTCAGCAGATAACTGAAATTAGGAAAGCAATAAAATTGGTATTTGAAAGCAAATCTTTACATATTTCATTAAGCTTAAGACTGATGTGACTATTCTGTTTTCTATATCTAAAATTTCTACTTTCTTATCAAATTTTAGCATTTAAGACCCAATTCATGATATACTTTGGTTCTTGGTATAATTCAGCATAATCTTGGGTAAAATTCCCCCATTTTAGTCTGAAGATCCCTTTCTTGACTTTCACAGTGCAACTAATAACTTTTCCTTTCTTGAGAAAAATAGAATCAACCCAGGTGATAATGAAGTGGGTTGCATGAGGCTTTGTAGGCCCTTTTTAAAACACAAAATATTATAGTGAGTATTTCTAGCAATATTTTTGTGAAAACTTTCTTTCTATAGAAATTATCCTTCCTAAATTTGTTTATGCTTTATTGTTGTTCAGTTGCCAAGTCATGTCCAACTCTTTGCACCTCCATGGACAGTAGCATACCAGGCTTCCCTGTCCCTCACCATCTCCCAGAATCTGCCCAGGTTATGTTCACTGAATCACTGATGGCAAATAACCATGTCATTTTCTCTCTCCTTCTTTGTTCAATCTTTCCCAGCATCTAGGTTGCTGAGACTAAAAAATGTCTACCCACTGCAACTGCCTCAGATGAGATCCCAGAGTTACAAGTGATTTTTACCCCTTTCCATCATTCCTCTACAAGTGGAGGTGCTCACCTCAGAGTCACCTTGTGTGTGTCAGGCAGAGTGTTCTGTCTACCCCCAACAAAAATAAATGCATGGCCTGAATGATTTGGACTTTTTTAAAAGCAAATTTTTAAAGGCTGTGGTACAAAATATCACATAATATAAAATTTACACTCTTAACAATTTCTAAGTGTATAGTTCAGTTGTATTAAGTATATTCACATTGTTGTGCAACCAGTCTCCAGAACTTCATCTTGCAAAACTGAAACTCTGTACCCATTAAACAGTAACTCCCTATTTCCCTCACCTTTCCAGCCCTTGAAACCACCATTCTACTTTCTGTTTCTGTGACTTTGACTACTCTTGGATTTGCATATGTGATATCACACAGTATTTGTCTCTTTATGACTGGCTTATTTCACTTAGCCTGATGTCTTCAAGATTCATCCACAGTGCAGCATGTGTCAGAATTTCTTTCCATTTCAAGACTGAATAATATTCCATTTTGTGTATTACATATACATATATATCAAGTTTCCTCATTCCACTTATAAAACGGTTTTATTGATATATAATTGATATAAGATGCTGAACACTTTTCACATTTAAAGTGTTCAATTTTGTAAATTGAGATGTATGAATACAGTCATGAAACAACCACTACTATCAACGTATTGGACATATTTTCTTGGGATCCAAAATCACAAAATCATGACTGCAGAACTGTAACTGCAGTCATGAAATTAAGATGTTTGCTCCTTGGAAAAGCTATGAAAAACCTAAACAGCATATTAAAAAGCAGAGACATTATTTTTCCAACAAAGGTCTGATGGTCAAAATTATGGTTTTCCGGTAGTCATGTAGGGATGTGAGAGCTGGATGATAAAGAAGGCTCGGTGCTGAAAAATTGATGTGTTTGAACTGTGGTATTGGAGAAGAGTCTTGAGAGTCCCTTGGACTGCAAAGAGACCAAACTAGTAAATCCTAAAGGAAATCAACACTGAATATTCATTAGAAGGACTGAAACTGCAGCTGAAGTTCCAATACTTTGGCCACCTGATGGGAAGGGCTAACTCATTGGAAAAGACCCTAATGCCAGGAGAATTGAAGGCAGGAGAAAAGGGGATGACAGAGGATGAGATGGTTGGTTGGCATCACTGACTCAATGAAGATGAGTTTGAGCAAACCCAGGAGATGGTGTTCCCTGGGAAGCTTGGTGTGCTGAAGTCCATGGGGTCTCAAAGAGTCAGACACAGCTGAGCGACTGAACAGCAACAATCCATCACCTGCCAAAGTTCCCTCATGTCCTTTCTAATCTCCCCTTCTAGTTTTCCCTGAACTGGGGAATGGGAAGACTACAAACTCGGATCAAACCTGTTTTCCACTACATTTTTAAGAACTGCTCCTGTCACTCCATGTAATTAGCTTGAGATTCATCTATGTATTGCATATATAAACATTTCTTTCTTTTTACCATTGATTAGTATTCTATAGTGGGCTTCCCAGGTGGCACAGCAGTAAAGAATATGCCTGCCAATGCAGAAGACACAAGAGACACATTTTTAATCCCTGGATTGGGAAGATCCCCTGGAGAAGGAAATGGCAACCCAATCCAGTATTCTTGCCTGGAAAATCCACTGGACAGGGGAGCCTGGCAGGCTACAATCCATGGGGTCACAGAGCATCAGGCTTGACTGCATGACTGAGCATGCACAGTATTCTATAGTACCAGTATTCCATAGTACCAGTATATAACAGTTTGTTTATCCATTCACCTGTGAGAGATTTTTATAAATTATAAATACAAGAGTATGGCAACTACAATTACAAATACATGAATGTCATAAATATGTGTATTTATGTCTTTCTGTGGATATTCTTTTATTTCTTTTGGATAAATACCTAAGAATGGATTGACAAGATGCTATGGTAGATGTATGTCTAACTTTTAAAGAAACTGTCAAAGTGCTTGAAGAATTTTACATCCCTATCAGTTTATATTAATAGTTCCAATTCCTCTACATTCTTGCTAGTGCCTGGTATGTCAGCCTTTGAATTTTAGCCATTATAGGATTACAGTGAAATCTCAGTTTGATTTTAATTTGCCTTTCCTAATGACTTATTAAGGTGAGAAAGAGAAAGATGAGCAACTTTTTATGTGATTATTTATCATTTTGGTGAAGTATCTGTCAAAATCCCTGGTCCACTTATTATTGAGTTGCTTGCTTTATTACTGAATTTGGAGCTTTACAAAATATATTGTGGGATGAAGTCCTTTAGCAAATAAATGATTTCCAATTATTTTCTCCTAGTCTATAGGCTTATGTTTTTATTTTGTTAATTATGCCAGAAAAGAAAGATATTTTATTTTGATGAAGTCTAATTAATGTATTCTTTTCTTGTATGGATAATACTTTTGATATTATCTTATTTCTAAGAAATTAGCCTAGTCCAAGAAAGAGGAGAGTGAAAAAGTTGGCTTAAAGCTCAACACTCAGAAAACGAAGATCATGGCATCTGGTCCCATCACTTCATGGAAAATAGATGGGGAAACAGATGGGGAAACAGTGGAAATAGTGGCAGACTTTATTTTTTTGGGCTCCAAAATCACTGCAGATGGTGACTGCAGCCATGAAACTAGAAGACGCTTACTCTTTGGAAGGAAAGTTATGACCAACCTAGATAGCATATTCAAAAGCAGAGACATTACTTTGCCAACAAAGGTCCGTCTAGTCAAAGCTATGGTTTTTCCAATGGTCATGTATGGATGTGAGAGTTGGGCTGTGAAGAAAGCTGAGAGCCGAAGAATTGATGCTTTTGAACTGTGGTGTTGGAGAAGACTCTTGAGAGTCCCTTGGACTGCAAGGAGATCCAGCCAGTCCATTCTGAAAGAGATCAGCCCTGGGGTTTCTTTGGAAGGAATGATGCTAAAGCTGAAGCTCCAGTACTTTGGCCACCTCACACGAAGAGCTGACTCATTGAAAAAGACTGTGATGCTGGGAGGGATTAGGGGCAGGAGGAGAAGGGGATGACAGAGGATGAGATGATTGGATGGCATCACTGACTTGATGGATGTGAGTCGGAGTGAACTCCGGGAGTTGATGATGGACAGGGAGGCCTGGCGTGCTGCGTGCGATTCATGGGGTTGCAAAGAGTTGGACATGACTGAACGACTGAACTGAACTGAACTGAAGTCTATATAGATTTCCTTATAGAGTTTTATAGTTTTAGGTTTTAAGATTCATTTTAAGCTTTTAAAAAACTTATAGATATTAAGCTTTTCTGTATTATTTCATTTTGTTTTGTTTATTTTAATTTTGATATAAGCATGTTGTCCAAGTATCATTTATTGAAAAGGCAGTTTTTTCTCCACTGAATTAATCTTGCCCTTTGTCAAAAGTCAGTTTTCTGTACACATATGTGTCTATTTCTGAACTCTGTTTTGTTGCATTGATCCATTTGCCTACCTTTATGCCAATTCAACCCATCTTGATTACTATAACTTGAAGAACTCTTAAAACTGGAAAGTCCTTTCAAAGTTGTTTTAACTATTCTCTGCCAATTGCATTCCCATGAATTTTAAAATTAGCTTTTCAATATTTTCAAAAATGCCATTGGATCTTGGATAGAATTTTGTAAAAAATATAAACCAATTTGTGGAAATTAGTATTTTAAAATATTGAGTTTTCTAACACATGTACCTTGTATATATCACTTTCTTTTTTTTTTTTTAAAGGAGTTTTCACTTCTCTCAGCAGTATATTGCAATTTTCGGTGTACAGGTTTGAATACATTTTGTTAGATTTACCCTTAAGTATATCATAGTTTTTTGATGATATTGTAAATGATATTTTTAAACTGAAATTTCAAAATTATTTGCTAATACATAGATAAAACTGTTGATTTTTGTATGATCTTCTTTTATTCTGCAAACTTACTTATAGTAGTGTTTTTGTAGATTCTATAGAATTTCTGACATAGATAATTGTTTTTATTAGCTGTATGATTTTTGTGGATGCGCTGTATTAAGTTGAGGAGTCTTCTTCCCATTTCTTCTGGGCTGAGAATTTTTGTCAGGAATAGATGTTGGATTTTGTCAAATGCTTCTTTTGGCGTTTCTTGAGAATATCATATGGTTTTTCTTTGTTAGTTTGATGATAGAGTGAGTTATATTAATTGCTTTATATATATAAAACCAACTCTGCATTCTCAGTATAATCTCAAGTAGTGTGATTTATGTCTTACAGGATTTGTACATGTGTTCTCAGTTATGTCCAACTCTGTGACCCCATGGACTGTGATTTCTAAAATTTAAAAAAAAAAACAATTTAAGTATCTATATTATACTTATGAAGTATATTGCTCTGTAGTTTTCTTTTTTATATAATTGTGTCTGGTTTTGGTTTCAGGATAATGCTAGATTCATTGTAGAACTTCTACTATTTTCTTCTTAACTATTTGGTAACATTTACCAATAAGGTCATGAAAGTGAAAGTGAAGTCGCTCAGTCGTGTCCAACTCTGCGACCCATGGACTGTAGCCCACCAAGCTCCTCCATTCATGGGATTCTCTAGGCAGGAATACTAGAGTGGGTTTGCATTTCCTTCTCCAGGGGATCTTCCCGACCCAGGGATCAAACCCAGGTCTCCCACATTGCAGGCAGACGCTTTAACCTCTGCACCACCAGGGAAGCCCTTAAATACAAGAATACAGTCTCTCAGAAAACCTCCTATAGAGACACAGAACTTCAGATCCAAGTACTAACATCAAAGATTTCAAGGGAGGAAAGGAAGCCAGGTTGAAAGAAGAAGGGGGAGGAGGCGGAAGAGGGGGGAGAAAGGGGCGGCCTTACAGACGTCTCCTGCCACCTACAGAAACCCAGGTGTTATGGGACTTTTCCCTGGGCCTCCAGAGAAGGGAGGACTGGAACTCGGCCCTACCAGAAATCAGACCAGACCAGAACCAGAGTTCGAGTTCTCTGACTAGAGGAGGTGGTCAGTCTCCAATCCTCAGCTCAGGCTGAGGGCCCTTCGACCCGATTCCTGTGACCAGGACCGGGGGACTAGAAAAGCAGGGAAGGATAGGAAGGGTTAAGGAGAGGAGAGAGGGGGAAGGGGAGAGACGTCAATAAAGTCTCTTACCGGTGGGGGCACTCTGGCCAGTTGTCCGCGTCAGGAGGAGACCAGGGACAAAAGGGTCCCAGCTGCGGCCGCTGGGTCAGGTCCATTGGCAGGCAAGCTGGCCCCTGAGTACCCTGAGTGGTCAGCATGTCAGTTTCAGCGAAGAAGAGTCCCACCAGAGTCGCCATTTGTTGCAGGAAGGTGGACCGCTTCCAGGGCCCGAAACTGGGCTCTTGTCTAACACTCAGAAATGAATTGTCCGAGGAGACACATGTGCCGACAAAGCAAGAGATTTTTGAGAAAGGGCACCCGGGTGGAGAGCAGTAGGGTAAGGAAACCCAGGAGAACTGCTGGTCAGTTTATAACATCATGGGGGCCTATTTATTTACTTTATGGACACTGATTTTTTTTGCTGTCAAAGTAATCTAATTAACAGATAGAAGGCTATTAGGTTATTTTTGGATTTGTGTACTTCAAAGAACTTTGCTATTTATAAGTTGCCAAATTTATGAGCATAAACTTATTTATGTTATTTTTTGACTTTGCTTTATATATATATATATATATATATATATATATAATCTCATGATGTCATTTCTCTCATTCCTGTTATTGGGCATATGAGTCTTTTTCTTTTTTCTTTATTAGTCTGACTGGGGATTTAGCAATTTTATTGGTCATCTCAAATAATTAGTCTTTTTTTTATTTTATTGGTATTCTTTACTGTTTTTCTGCTTTCTACTTCCTTGATTTTATTCTCTGATATTTCTTACTACTTAAAGTTGATTACTTGTGATGCTTTAAAATAAAATTTTTCAGTTAGTGGTTTGAAAGCCATACCATTTTGTTCATAGATAGCAGAATCAGGTAAAGTTAAATATTTGTCTTCTGGGTCTAGGACTAGATTCAGAAATTAATGAAATCTAACGTGTAACAGCAAACACCCTCTTCCAACAACACAAGAGAAGACTCTACACATGGACATCACCATATGGTCAACACCAAAATCAGATTGATTATATTCTTTGCAGCCAAAGATGGACAAGCTCTATACAGGCAGCAAAAACAAAACCAGGAGATGACTGTGGCTCAGATCATGAACTCCTTATTGCCAAATTCAGACATAAATTGAAGAAAGTAGGGAAAACCACTAGACCATTCAGGTATGACCTAAATCAAATCCCTTATGATTATACAGTAGAAGTGAGAAATAGATTTAAGGGACTAGATCTGATAGTTAGAGTGCCTGATGAACTATGGAATGAGGTTCGTGACATTGTACAGGAGACAGGGATCAAGACCATCCCCATGGAAAAGAAATGCAAAAAAGCAAAATGGCTGTCTGAAGAAGCCTTACAAATAGCTGTGAAAAGAAGAGAGGCAAAAAGCAAAGGAGAAAAGGAAAGATATAAGCATCTGAATGCAGAGTTCCAAAGAATAGCAAGGAGAGATAAGAAAGCCTTCCTCAGCGATCAATGCAAAGAAATAGAGGAAAACAGCAGAATGGGAAAGACTAGAGATCTCTTCAAGAAAATTAGAGATACCAAGGGAACATTTCATGCAAAGATGGGCTCTGAGACAGGGATCAAGACCATCCCCATGGAAAAGAAATGCAAAAAAGCAAAATGGCTGTCTGAAGAAGCCTTACAAATAGCTGTGAAAAGAAGAGAGGCAAAAAGCAAAGGAGAAAAGGAAAGATATAAGCATCTGAATGCAGAGTTCCAAAGAATAGCAAGGAGAGATAAGAAAGCCTTCCTCAGCGATCAATGCAAAGAAATAGAGGAAAACAGCAGAATGGGAAAGACTAGAGATCTCTTCAAGAAAATTAGAGATACCAAGGGAATATTTCATACAAAGATGGGCTCAATAAAGGACAGAAAATGGTATGGACCTAACAGAAGCAGAAGATATTAAGAAGAGGTGGCAAGAATACACAGAAGAACTGTACAAAAAAGATCTTGAAGACCCAGATAATCATGATGGTGTGATCACTCACCTAGAGCCAGACATCCTGGAATGTGAAGTCAAGCGGGCCTTAGAAAGCATCACTATGAACAAAGCTAGTGGAGGTGATGGAATTCCAGTGGAACTATTTCAAATCCTGAAAGATGATGCTTTGAAAGTGTTGAACTCAATATGCCAGCAAATTTGGAAAACAGCAGTGGTCACGGGACTGGAAAAGGTCAGTTTTCATTCCAATCCCAAAGAAAGGTAATGCCAAAAAATGCTCAAACTACTGCACAGTTGCCCTCATCTCGCATGCTAGTAAAGTAATGCTCAAAATTCTCCAAGCCAGGCTTTAGCAATACGTGAACTGTGAAACTGCAGATACTCAAGCTGGTTTTAGAAAATGCAGAGGAACCAGAGAAAAAATTGCCAACATCCGCTGGATCCTGGAAAAAGCAAGAGAGTTCCAGAAAAACATCTATTTCTACTTTATTGACTATGCTAAAGCCTTTGACTGCATGGATCACAATAAACTGTGGAAAATTCTGAAAGAGATGTATCAGTCCTGGGTGTTCATTGGAAGGACTGATGCTAAAGTTGAAACTCCAATACTTTGGCCACCTGATGGGAAGAGCTGACTCACTGGAAAAGACCTTGATGTTGGGAGAGATTGGGGGCAGGAGGAGAAGGGGATGAGAGAGGATGAGATGGCTGGATGGGATCACTGACTCAATGGACATGAGTTTGGGTGAACTCCAGGGGTTGGTGATGGACACAGAGGCCTGGCGTGCTGCAGTTCATGGGGTCGCAAAAAGTCGGACACAACTGAGTGACTGAACTGAACTTGTGATACCTTGTCAGGAACTAGAAGATTATATTTATCTGGATTTTGTGTTTGTATTAACATTGTATTTAAATAAGAAAAGATATCTACAGCAGAATATGAATACAAAGCACATATCTCTGCATAAATTCTAAGTTGGTTCTTTTTTATTTATTTCTTCCACCTCAGTTGATCTTTTCTACAACTGATTGAAATAATCACATAATCAATTTGACCTTTAACAAAATGTCCTACGTTATATTTTTGCCTCCATCAAATTGTCCTCCATCTCCTCTTGTCCTCTTTATTTTCCTACAATCGTTATAAGAGCCATTTGGGCTTCCCAGATAGCACTAGTGGTAAAGAATCTGCCTGCCAACGCAGCAGACTTAAGAGACTTGGATTTGACTGCTGGGTCAGGAGGAACCCCTCGAGGAGGCCATGGCAACACACTCCAGTGTTCATGCCTGGAGAATCCCATGGATGGAGGAACCTGACAGAATGCAGTCCATGTGGTCACCAAAAGTCGGACATGACTGAATTGACTTAGCATGCAAACATCAGTGCCATTTGCTGGGCATTTACTGTGATCCATATACTGTATTAGGGATTTTATACACAATCTTTAATTCCTAAAATAATGATTCTAAGTATGTATTATTATTATCTTCATTTTTACAAATGAAGGCATTGATATAAAAATAGTTTAAATGTTGTTTCCAAGGTTGCAAATTCTTATGTGGCTGAGGTGAATTTAAAGTCAAGTTTGTTTGAGCTTACAGTTTGCAGTAATATTATCTCTTTTATCTAGAATTTATTGTACCCTCTAGTCAGCACTTCTGTCTTACTCCACTCTACATTTTTCATGCCTAGATCAGTGCCCTGCATCAAGTATGCCAATGATAAAATTTAAGAAAAATTAATGAAGATTAGTGATAATAGTGATAAATTTTTAAAAGTGAATAAATGAATACAAGAATTTTGGGGGTCAAAAACTGGAAGCTTTGGAAGTCTGTGGTGAAATAGTTTTAGAAAATGGTGGGTTGAACAGATTTTCTTGCTGCAGGACTTTTCAAAGGTTTTAAGAAGAAACATTTGCTGTGAATTTAGTCAAGTTGATATTTTGTAGCATGCAGCATTTATTAAAGATGTTTATGCACAGAATTCCTTTTCAGGGTAAATGCTTTCTTGGGCTTTGTGAAAGTTTGAATTAATTTATAAAAGGAAATTGATTTAAACATTGTTAAACAATATTTTTAAACATTGAAATATTAACTTTTATTCAGCAAAAAAATGAATATTTTCTTCAGCCTGGCATTTTCAGAACAGCATAATTTGGAATGAAGTGATGATCCATAAAAGAATTTTCGATCTGGAGGGATAATGTGGGGTGGGAGGTGGGAGGGGGGTTCATGTTTGGGAGTTCGTGTACACCCGTGGCAGATTCATGTCAATGTATGCCAAAACCAATAGAGCACTGTAAAGTAAAATAAAGTAAAATGGAAGCTCTAAAAAAATAAATAAAAATAAAATAAAACTAANTGGGAGGTGGGAGGGGGGTTCATGTTTGGGAGTTCGTGTACACCCGTGGCAGATTCATGTCAATGTATGCCAAAACCAATAGAGCACTGTAAAGTAAAATAAAGTAAAATGGAAGCTCTAAAAAAATAAATAAAAATAAAATAAAACTAAAAAAAAAAAAAAGAATTTTCTTATTAAATATGGCCTTGAAGCTTTTTGAACAATTTCCACATTAATACCTATGGACTATATTATATATTCAGTTCAGTTCAGTTCAGTCACTCAGTCATGCCTGACTCTTTGTGATCACATGGAGCAGCACACCAGACCTCCCTGTCCATTGCCAACTCCTGGAGTTTACTCAAACTCAAGTCCATTAAGTCAGTGATGTCTTTCAACCATCTCATCCTGTGTCATCCATCTGCTCCTGCCTTCACTCTTTCGCAGTATCAGGGTCCTTTCCAATGAGCCAGTTCTTCGCCTCAGCTGGCTAAAGTATTGGAGTTTCAGCTGCAAAGTCAGTCCTTCCAACGAACATTCCGGCCTGATTTCCTCTTGGATGGATTGGTTGGATCTCCTTGCAGTCCAGAGGACTTTGAAGAGTCTTCTCCAACATCACAGGTCAAAAGGATCCATTCTTCGGCACTCAGCTTTCTTTAAAGTCCAACTCTCACATCCATACATGACTACTGGAAAAAAGATAGCTTTCACTAGGTGGACTTTTGTTGGCATAGTAATGTCTCTGCTTTTTAATATACTATCTAGGTTGGTCATATCTTTTCTTCCAAGGAGCAAGCGTGTTTTAATTTCATGGCTGCAGTCGCCATCTGCAGTGATTTTGGAATCACAAAAAATAAAGTCTGACACTGTTTCCACTGTTTCCCCATCTATTTTCCATGAAGTGATGGAACCAGATGCCATGATCTTCGTTTTCTGAATGTTGAGCTTTAAGCCAACTTTTTCACTTTCATCAAGAGACTCCTTAGTTCTTCACTTTCTGTCATAAGGGTGGTGTCATCTGCATATCTAAGGTTATTGATATTTCTCCTGGAAATCTTGATTTCAGCTTGTGCTTCATCCAGCCCAGTGTTTCTCATGATGTAGTCTGCATATAAGTTAAATAAGCGACAATATACAATGTTGATGTACTAATTGCCGTATTTGGAACCAATCTGTCATTCCATGTCCAGTTCTAATTGTTGCTTCCTGACCTGCATACAGATTTCTCAAGAGACAGGACAGGTGGTCTGGTATTCCCATCTCTTGAAGAATTTTCCTCAGTTTGTCGTGGTCCACTCAGTCAAAGGTTTTAGCATAGTCAATAAATTAGAAGTAGACATTTTTCTGAAACTCTGTTGCTTTTTTTGATGACCCAGTGGGTGTTGGAAATTTGATCTCTGGTTCCTCTGCTTTTTTAAAATCTAGCTTAAACATCTGGAAATGGCACCCCACCCCAGTACTCTTGCCTGGAAAATCCAATGGACGGAGTAGCCTGGTGGGCTGCAGTCCATGGGGTCGCTAATAGTCGGACAGACTGAGCGACTTCACTTTCACTTTTCTTTTTCATGCATTGGAGAAGGAAATGGCAACCCACTCCAGTATTCTTGCCTGGAGAATCCCAGGGATGGGGGAGCCTGGTGGGCTGCCGTCTATGGGGTCACACAGAGTCGGACACGACTGAAGTGACATAGCAGCAGCAGCAGCAGTTCACATTTCACATACTGTTGAAGCTTGGCTTGAAGAATTTTGAGCATTACTTTACTAGCATGTAAGATGAGTGCAATTGTGCAGTAGTTTGAGAATTCTTTGGCATTGCCTGTCTTTGAGATTGGGATGAAAACTGAACTTTTCCAGTCCTGTGGCCACTGCTGAGATTTCCAAATTTGCTGGCATACTGAGTGCAACACTTTCACAGCATCATCTTTTAGGATTTGAGATAGCTCCACTGGAATTCCATCACCTCCATTAGCTTTGTTCGTGGTGATGCTTCCTAAGGCTCACTTGACTTCACATTCCAGGATGTCTGACTCTAGGTGAGTGATCAAACCATCATGATTATCTGGGTCATGAAGATCTTTTTGTACAGTTCTTCTGTATATTCTTGTCACCTCTTCTTAATATCTTCTGCTTCTGTAAGGTCCATGCCATTTCTGTCCTTTATTGTGCCCATCTTTGCATGAAATATTCCCTTGGTATCTCTAATTTTCTTGAAGTGATCTCTCAGTAATCCAAGTCTATGCCCCAAACAGTAATACTGAAGAAGCTGGAGTTGAATGGTTCTATGAAGATCTATAAGACCTTCTAGAACTAACACCCATAAAGGTGTCCTTTTCATTATAGGGACTAGAATACAAAAGTATAGAGTCAAGAAATACCCAGATCAGTAATCCAAGTCTATGCCCCAAACAGTAATACTGAAGAAGCTGGAGTTGAATGGTTCTATGAAGATCTATAAGACCTTCTAGAACTAACACCCATAAAGGTGTCCTTTTCATTATAGGGACTAGAATACAAAAGTATAGAGTCAAGAAATACCCAGAGTCACAGGCAAATTTGGCCTTGGAGTACAGAATGAAGCAGGACAAAGGCTAATAGAGTCTTGCCAAGAGAATGCACTGGTCACAGCAAACACCTTCTTCCAACAACACAAGAGAAGACTCTACACATGGACATTGCCAAATGGTCAATACTGAAATCAGATTGATTATAATCTCTGTTACCTACAATGGAGAAGTTCTATACAGTCAGCAAAAACAAGAAAGGGAGCTAACTGTGGCTCAGATCATGAACTCCTTATTGCCAAATTCAGATTCAAACTGAAGAAAGTAGGCAAAACTACTAGACCATTCAGGTATGACCTAAATCAAATCCTTTACGATTA
Source organism: Oreotragus oreotragus (assembly GCA_006410675.1). Taxonomy (NCBI): domain Eukaryota; kingdom Metazoa; phylum Chordata; class Mammalia; order Artiodactyla; family Bovidae; genus Oreotragus; species Oreotragus oreotragus. Next base: position 1,015,773 of record SJYX01015097.1, on the reverse strand, counting down.
CACAGTAGAAGTGACAAATAGATTCAAGGGATTACATCTGATAGACAGTGTGTCTGAAGAACTATGGATGGAGGTTCCGGACATTGCACAGGAGGCAGGGATCAAGACCATCCCTAAGGAAAAGAAATCCAAAAGGCAAAATGGTTGTCTGAAGAGGCCTTACAAATAGCTGTGAATAGAAGAGAAGTGAAAGGCAAAGGAGAAAAAAGAAGATATATCCATTTGCATGCAGAGTTCCAAAGAATAGCAAGGAGAGAGAAGAAAGCCTTCCTCAGTGATCAGTGCAAAGAAATAGAGCAAAACAATAGAATGGGAAAGTCTAGAGATCTCGTCAAGAAAATTAGAGATACCAAGGGAACATTTCATGCAAAGATGAACATACTTTATATTAAATATAATTTAAAAAGGATTTACTTAAAAGGTGCTGGGAGATGGAGAGGAAGACCTAAACCAATTTAATATTGCTCAGCAATGTGAGGAACAAAGTACAAAAATAGCTACCACTGCATCTGAAAAAATGAGTACTTAAGAAGTGATTGATCCACCTATTCTTTACCTATAGCATAATCCCATTTGTATATAAATAATTCCAGCAATATGAACCTATACCAATTACTTCCCAATTTAAATGGATTATATGTCTTAGAATAATTAAAGATTTATGTTGAGGCTTCAATAGTGTAATCAATTATTTTGAGTAAGCTAAGCTGTTAACTCAGTGAAAATCAATAAAAACAAGTGATCAGGACTTCCCTAGTGGCTCTGTGGTAAAGAATCCACCAGCCAATGCAGGAGACATGGATTTGATTCCTGATTCAGGAAGATCCCATATGTCACAGAATAATTAAGCCCATGTGCCACAAATATCAAGCCTGTGTTCTAGAGCCTGGGAACTGCAACTACTGAAGCGTTGCACCCTAAAGCCTGTGCTCAGCCACAAGTGAAGCCACCAAAATGAGAAGCTCATGCAACACAACAAGAGAGTTGCTCCTGCTCTCTGCAACTAGAGAAACCTCTCACACAGCAACAAAGACCCAGCACAGCCAAAAATAAATAAATAAAGTAATTTAATTTTTTAAATAAGCAAGTGATCAGACTGTTTTTGTTTAATTTTACTTACAACTGAATGAAGTGATTCATTTAGTTTTGTGTGAAGATGATATCAGGCATTTGCAATGTGACAAAAATTGCTAGAGCAAGTAGGGGTGGTATGATGGTAAACTTTACCATCAGTATGATGGTGAACTTTATGGCAGAAAACCTAGATAGCATATGCAAAAGCAGAGACATTACTTTGCCGACTAAGGTCCGTCTAGTCAAGGCTATGGTTTTTCCAATAGTCATGTATGGATGTGAGAGTTTGACTGTGAAGAAGGCTGAGCGCCGAAGAATTGATGCTTTTGAACTGTGGTGTTGGAGAAGACTCTTGAGAAGCCCTTGGACTGCAAGGAGATCCAACCAGTCCATTCTGAAGGAGATCATTCTGAAGGGATTTCTTTGGAAGGAATGATGCTAAAGCTGAAACTCCAGTACTTTGGCCACCTCATGAGAAGAGTTGACTCATTGGAAAAGACTCTGATGCTGGGAGGGATCGGGGGCAGGAGGAGAAGGGGACGACCAAGGATGAGATGGCTGGATGGCATCACGGACTCGATGGACGTGAGTCTGAGTGAACTCTGAGAGATGGTGATGAACAGGGAGGCCTGGCGTGCTGCGATTTATGGGGTCGCAAAGAGTCAGACACGACTGAGCGACCGAACTGAAGACTAAACAAAAGGTAGAGCCTCAGAAAGGATTTTCAGAGGAAGTAATGCCTGAGCTGTGGCTTGAAGAATGAATGGGGGTAAACAAAGCAGAAAAGGAAAGCAGCAGAGTGATAAAGCAAAGATTTGAGGAGAAATTCCTAGGGGGATAGGAAGATATCCCTAGGGGAATAAAGATATACCAATAAAAAGATATTACAGATATGGGTACATTTGAGGAACTACAAGTAATTCATTATGGCTAAGAAGAGAGTGTAGAAATATCTCTAGAAAGAATGAAGAGACAGAACCAAAGCAAAAACAACACCCAGTTGTGGAAGGGGCTGGTGATAGAAGCAAAATCCAATACTATAAAGAGCAATGTTGTATAGAAACCTGGAATTTAGGTCCATGAATCAAGGTAAATTGGAAGTGGTCAAGCAAGAGATTGTAAACATTGAAATTTTAGGCCTCAGTGAACTAAAATAGACTGGAATGGGTTAATTTAACTCAGATGATCATTATATCTACAACTGTGGGCAAGAATCCCTTTGAAGAAATGAAATAGCCATCATAATCAACAAAAGAGTCAAAAATGCAGTACTTGGATGCAATCTCAAAAACGACAGGATGATCTCTGTTGTTTTCCAAGACAAACCATTCAATATCATGTAATCCAAGTCTATGCCTCGACAGTAATGCTGAAGAAGCTGAAGTTGAACAGTTCTATGAAGACCTACAAAACCTTTTAGAACTAACACCCAAAACAGATATCCTTTTCATTATAGGGGACTGGAATGCAAAAGTAGGAAGTCAAGAAACACCTGGAGTAACAGGCAAATTTGGCCTTGGTGTACAGAATGAAGCAAGGCAAAGGCTATTAGATTTTTGCAAAGAGAATGCGCTGGTCTTAGCAAACAACACAAGGGAAGACTCTAACATGAACAACACCAGATGGTCAGCACCAAAATATGATTGATTATATTCTTTGTAGCCAATGATGGAGAAGCTCTATACAGTCAGCAAAAACAAGNCAAAGGCTAATAGAGTTTTGCCAAGAGAATGCACTGGTCATAGCAAATACCCTCTTCCATCACCAGATTGTCAATACCGAAATCAGATTGATTATATTCTTTGCAGCCAAAGATGGAGAAGCTCTATACAGTCAGCAAAAACAAGACTGGGAGCTGACTGTGGCTCAGATCATGAACTCCTTATTGCCAAATTCAGACTTAAATTGAAGAAAGTAGGAAAAACCACTAGACCAATCAGGTATGACCTAAATCAAATCCCTTATGATTATACAGTGGAAATGGGAAATAGATTAAAGGAACTAGATCTGATAGACAGAGTGCCTGATGAACTATGGATGGAGGTTCGTGACACTGTACAAAGACAGGGAGGAAGACCACCCTCAAGACAAAGAAATGCAAAAATGCAAAATGGCTTTCTGAGGAGGACTTAAAAATAGCCATGAAAAGAAGAGAAGCAAAAAGCAAAGAAAAGGAGAGATACACCCATTTGAATGCGGAGTTCCAAAGAATAACCAGGAGAGATAAAAAAGCCTTCCTCAGTGATCAGTGCAAAGAAATAAGGAAACCAATAGAATGGGAAAGACTAGACATGTCTGCAAGAAAATTAGAGATAGCAAGGGAACATTTCATGCAAAGATGGGCAAAAAAAGGGACGGAAATGGCGTGGTTTTCCCTACTTTCTTCAATTTTAGTCTGAATTTGGCAAGCATGTAAAACATCTATTATATGTATTAGTGCCTGACAGGTTTTTTTTAAATGATATCTCTATTATTACTTTTATTTACTTGTTGCATCTGAATGTTTTCTTTTCTGTCTTTTGTAGCACTGTGGTTAGTCACTCATTCATGTCTGACTCCGTGAATCCATGAACTTTAGCCTGCCAGGCTTCTCTGTCCATGGGGATTCTCCAAGCAAGAATACTGGACTGGGTTGCTATGCCCTTCTCCAGGGGATCTTCTCAACCCAGGGACTGAACCCAGGTCTCTCGTGTTTCAGGCTGATTCTTTACCATCTGAATCCCATGGAAGTCCAAGAATACTGGAGTGAGTAGCATATCCCTTTTCCAGGGGAACTTCCTGACCCCAGAATTGAACTGGGGTCTCCTGCATTAGAGGTGGATTCTTTAACAGCTGAGCTACCTGGGAAGCTTTTACATTCTCACATAGACAGGAGAGACCATTTTTTCCTCTACTCTCAATACGTTACTCTAAAATCTAAGCATTCACACGTTAAGTAAAAATTGACATTGTACTTAGCAGCCTTTAACCTGCACCAATCATCCCCTGGCCCAAGGTATATCCTGATTTAAAATAAGGATGCATGCACTGGTTTTGGTATAATTCTGTTCTTAGCCACTCATAGGGTATTCATTTTTAATGATTTCGTATGCCACTTTCACACTCATCTCCATTTATGAGTATTTAGCTATCTCTAGATATCATCTACTTTTATTATGCAATTTTTCAGACCATATACATAAGGTTATGAATAATTAATGCATTGTCATACATATTAATAATGATACAATTTTATCCCCACTTATCAAATTTATCAATGTGCTTCCATATTGTAATAAAAGTCAACTTTTCATTTAGCTGAGCTTATGTTCATAAAAACAACATCAACAATGTTCATAATAGGTACATTCATATTATAAATAAAGTTTAATAATTTTTCTTACTTGTGTTTAAAATAGACTAACAAGCATTTCTACTTTTGGAGTAAAAGTGAAATTAATGCAGCTCTCTGATGCAAATTTTGTAAAAAAAAAAAAGTATTTCAATAAAAAGTGAAATGTAGAATGATCCCAGGTCTTCAGAAGATGTTGTAGCACTAATGAGTAGGCTACAGAGTTGCTATGTATGTAGAAATGATAGATTTTCTAGGTCATAGAGTTTGGAGCTGGAATGAGTCAACAGGTGTCAGCTGAGTGGCCACAACCATTGAATCAAGGATAGATTAGGTGAATACTGAATGAGAATGAAATTGCCACTAATTCATGGATTCTTGCTACCTCACCCACACAGTAGGAAAGGTTGGCTTGGTTATTGCTGAAACCCTGCCCTAGGATATTTATTTAAGAAGTCTGGTGGTTTTCTGAAAGGCTTACCAAGTTTCTTATAATTGCACTGAAGTTCACTGAATCTGTTCATCCTTGTCTAACTTTTTGCAAAAGTCCTTTGGTCAACATCTCAGTGGCCTAGGAACACACCAGCTGCTGCTGCTCAGACTCTTAACAGTCTATCTCCATGAAAAGTCTAGCCAGAGAGATTAATAAAAAGGGAATATTTATTCAGTTTCTTTCAAGTCTGCTGCCTAATTTCTTGCCGACTGAATGGTTTTTGGTATTTGGCATGTGGACTAATGTAAATGGACAAATCAGGAGTCCCAATCCAGTCATGTATTCATAAACCCTGAGAGTGGAGTTTCTTGACCCTAGTTGCAGAACATCTCCTGGGGAGCTTTTAAATATTATTACTGGCATGGCCCTACCACAGCCAAATAAGTCACCAGTTCCTAGAATGTATTCTGGGTACTGATTGTTTTAGTTTCCAAGAAGATTCTAATTTGCAGCCAGAGTTGAGAACAATGGTTGTAGTTTCCTAAAGTGATTTAGAGATCATGCAAAGCACCCCAGTGGCTGTCTAATCCAGTATATGAAACAAATCAAGGTAGGTCTGGTTAACAGGGGGAGGAAAACTTCAGACTTCTGTTTGCTCCTTCTCCATGTTCCAGATTCACTGCAGATGGTGACTGCAGCCATGAAATTAAGACACTTTTCCTTGGAAGAAAAGTTATGACCAATGTAGACAACATATTAAAAAGTAGAGACATTACTTTGCCAACAAAGGTCCATCTAGTCAAACCTATGGTTTCTCCAGTAGTCATGTATGGATATGAGAATTGGACTATAAAGAAAGCTGAGCACTGAAGAATTGATGCTTTTGAACTGTGTGTTGGAGAAGGCTCTTGAGAGTTCCATGGACAGCAAGGAGATCCAACCAGTCCATTCTAAAGGAAATCAGTCCTGAATATTCACTGGAAGGACTGATGCTGAAGTTGAAACTCCAATACTTTAGCCACCTGATGCAAAGAACTGACTCATTGGAAAAGATCCCGATGAAGGTAGGAGGAGAAGGGGGTGACAGAGGATGATATGGTTGGATGGCATCACCAACTCAATGGACATGAGTTTGAGTAAACTCCAGGAGTTGGTGATGGACAGGCAGGCCTGGCATGCTGTAGTCCATGGGGTCACAAAGAGTTGGACACGACTGAGCAACTGAACTGAACTGTTGTGTCAAGGAGAAAATTATTCAGTTATTCAGTGACAGACTTTATTTTCTTGGGCTCCAAAATCACTGCAAATGGTGAAGGCAACCATGAAATTAAAAGACGCTTGCTCCTTGGAAGAAAAGCTATGACCAACCTAGACAGAATATTAAAAAGCAGAGACATTACTTTGCCAACAAAGGTCTGTCTAGTCAAAACTATGATGTTTCCAGTAGTCATGTATGGATGTGAGAGGTGGACTATAATGAAGGCTTGAGCACCAAAGAATTGATGCTTTTGAAGAAGACTCTTGAGAGTCCCTTGGACTGCAAAAAATCAAACCAGCCAATTCTAAAGGAAATCAATTCTGAATATTCATTGGAAGGATTGATGCTGAAGCTGACGCTCCAATACTTTGGTCACCTGATGCGAAGAACTGACTCGTTAGAAAAGCCCCTGATGCTGGGAAAGATTGAAGGTGGGAAGAGAAGAGGCCGAGATGGTTGGATAGCTTCACTGACTCAATGGACATGAGTTTGAGCAAGCTCTGGGAGATAGTGATGGACAAAGAAGCCTGGTGTGCTGCAGTCTATGAGGTTGAAAAAAGTCAGGCAGGACTGAGTACTGAACAACGACAAACTATAGTGTTCCATGTTTATTATTACCAAATTAAGAATATAAAAATCACAGATGTAGTGGCTTGCACAAAGTAACACAGACTTTGAAAGACTAGTCATGCTTTCTGACTTGAATTTCAGTGCCTGTTCTACTTTTCTATATTGCTTTAGCCATATTAACATGAACCATGATGCTTCTCCTTTAAAAATAACTTCTATCATAATAACTGTGAGTCATTTTTCACACTGCCCTCAAGTAGTTTGTAAACCAGCAATAACTTTGTGTGCCTCTTTCATCGTATTTGCAAAAACACAATGTTGGACATTTTCATTCTATCTTTATTTCAATATAGGACTCTATATCTAAATTAATTTGAAAGACATACTATAGACTCATCCAGTGGAGACTCCTACCATCTTGTTTTTCTGGGATTAGTGTTTGCTTAAAAGGTCATTTGTACCTTTTAATGTTTTTTCCCACCTTGCAGCTGACATGCTGGAAGAAACCAATGACTCTGGTCATTGCAGATGGAAGGATGAGTTCCAGCCTGAAGAAAAGCAAATAAGATGATAGAGCCAAATGCAAATTAAGGCACCTGACAGTGGTTCTGTGATGAGAACACAGACTACTTTTTAATGTAGCCTCTTGGCACATTTTGTGTTATGATTTTGTCCTATTTATTGGAGATGAATACTGAAGAAGTGACTAAATAAGAGAGCAAGAAATCAGGATAATTGGTGTCATCTCAGCAGAAAGAGAAGGCAGAAAATAGTATTTTTTTCTCAGTCTCTGTTACTGCATGTGCCTCGCCTACACATTCTGAAATAACCTTGGAATATTTCCTTTATTCCCTGATATTCCTGCCACTGTCCAACGGTGAGAAACTATGACTGGCAGAGGGCAGATAGAACTCTGAAATCCTGAGGGTAGTAAATGTATTTATTTGTATATGATGTATATTCTCTGAGTATGCTGTGGCACTTATTACTCTATTTCTGAAGACCTTTCAAACTCTCCATTTCTTTTCAAAAATACAACTACAACTGAATCCCTTCTGAGTAGAAAAGATTGATCACCTTTTACATCTTGGGAAGAGTTTATATGTTAGGACTACTTGTGGGAAAAAAAAATTCTAGAAATATTTGAGAATTGGAGATTAAGAGTTGGGTGGGAGGTGGGAGGGGGGTTCATGTTTGGGAGTTCGTGTAAAAAAATAAATNCCTTCTGAGTAGAAAAGATTGATCACCTTTTACATCTTGGGAAGAGTTTATATGTTAGGACTACTTGTGGGAAAAAAAAATTCTAGAAATATTTGAGAATTGGAGATTAAGAGTTGGGTGGGAGGTGGGAGGGGGGTTCATGTTTGGGAGTTCGTGTAAAAAAATAAATAAATACAAAAAATTAAAAAAAAATAAAATAAAATAAACCTTAGAGACAGATACATTATCTAGGGCTCTGTAATTGATTCCCTCTCAAATATTGTGTATGTTCTTATCTTTGAGATAACATATATTTTGCATAAACCTGGGGGAAACATTTGCCAACAGACACCAAAATACAAAAAACATTGCTAATAGTGATGTTTATAATAGCAAGATTAGATTGAGAACTATCTAAAAGTTTTTTGAAAGGAGAATAACTAAACTGAGATTAATGAATACATTGGAATAATATATAACATTGGCAGTGGAAATTATAGCTATTTATCACGGACTAAAGTTCCACAAAATCAAGTGCACAAACTCATGTGCCACTAGTGGAAGTATCAATTCAAATGACTGCTTTGGAAAATAATTTATTATTATATTATTGGAAATATAATGAACATTGTGGAATGTTTACTATGTTCCATTTATTTTCCTAAGTTTACCAATATTATTTCATTTTATCCTTACAATTTTGAGGTACATACTGTAATTTTAATCACTTTATATATAAGGGAATTGATATAGAGAGTTTGGGTAACTTGGTCAGCATCAAAAAGCCCATTACTAGTACCAGCGGCCTTGAATCCAGGCAGTCTGGCTTCAGAGTTCATCCTCTTAACTATTATATTACACTGTTCCTTTCAACTAGTAAAATCAGTAACTTCACTTATTAACATAAATCATAGCAGAATTGTTTCCAATGTGCAAAGATACAAGTATGCTCATAGCAATTATGTTGATAATAAAAAGAAAAACCTAAAAACCCATTGAGAAGAGAATAGGTAAATAATTGAGATGTACAGAATAATGTTATACCATGCCACTAACTGTACAATGCAAACAAATATCAAAATAATGTTGGCTGATAAAAGCAAGGGCAGAGAACATATACCATATATAAAAATATGTGTTCCAATACTTGAAAACCTAATCAGTATATATTTACATGTATATTAAGACTAATAAGTTTGTACATCACACTACCACAAAAACAATGGCTGATAACTATTTGAAAAAAAAGTTCCACTTCACTTGAATTTTTAAGTTAAACACAGGATGTGATTTTTTTTTCTTTGTTTATTGAGTTGGCAAAAAATGTGCATGTTTCAATGTATAACTTTTAATGAGAAAATTTTAAAATGTATATCAAAGCCTTTTCCATAAAATTTTAAAAATAATTTTTGGTTAAACATCCATGTGAGAAAATAACCAGAGATATGCACAAAGATACTTTTGAAACATAGCTTTGCTTATAAAAAATAAAAATTAGAAGCAATACATATTAGTTTACTAGGGCTACCATAAAAAAATAACATAGACTGATTTAAGAAACAGAAATACATATGCTCACAATTCTGGAAGCTAGATGTCCAAGAGCAAGGTGTCAGTGGTTTGGTTTCTTCTGAAGGCCTCTTGCTCACTGACGTGCAGATTTGCAGATCCTCTCTTCTGGTTGTGTCCTCACATGGTCATCCCACTGTCTCTTCTTGTCTGTATCCTATTCTTTACCTTTTATAAGATTACCAAGTTGTGTTGAATTGGGGTTCATGCTAACGATCCCATTTTAACTTACCTGTCTTTTTAAAGACCCAGTCTCCAAATACAGTCACATTCTGAGGTACTGGTGGTTGGGGATTCAAGATAGGTATTTGGAAGGGAAACACTGCAGTCCATAAATTCAAATAAATATTTACTAATCCAAAATGAAGTAATATAAAGTAATTTAATACAATATAGCTAACAAAAAATAAAAGCTATTTGAAGTCTCCTCAGTGGCATGGAACAATTATCATCATCTATCAGTTGAAAAATATAAGTTTATAAATATGAACATATACTCTGAATTTGCTCACAAGAAACCATGGCAACAAAAAGATTAATAATAATTATAATGGTAGCATCTTGATTATTTTTTCTTTTGCATATTCAAGGTTACCTATGTTGAATATTATTATTTTATGATCAAAAGAGTTTTTAATTTACTACATGGAGAAGATTACACTTCAAGAGCAAGCCATTAATACATTAAGAGCAACATTCCCTGGTTAAATTTATTATTTTATTTATTCAACCAATATTTACTGTCAATTCTATGCCTAGAATCAGGATGAAAATGGAGAATTTGGAGGATACATAACTATTTCTTTTTATGTAAAATGTTTATGCTTATATATACCTGTGACCTAGGTTTGTAAATTTGTGACTCAGAATAAAATTTGTGACTTCAGAATTTTTAAGGCAAAGTTACCAAATTCTGTTATATATTTAATAAAATACAGGAGATAGTTCGGAGAAGGCAATGGCACCCCACTCCAGTACTCTTGCATGGAAAATCCCATGGATGGAGGAGCCTGGTGGGCTGCAGTCCATGGGGTCGCTGAGGGTCAGATATGACTGAGCGACTTCACTTCCACTTTTCACTTTGATGCATTGGAGAAGGAAATGGCAACCCACTCCAGTGTTCTTGCCTGGAGAATCCCAGGGACAGGGGAGCCCGGTGGGCTGCCGTCGATGGGGTCGCACAGACTTGGACACGACTGAAGTGATTTAGCAGCAGCAGTAGCAGGAGATAGTTATATAAGAGAACAAATAAAGAAGAGGAGGCTCATGACAAATTTCTTGAAGAAACTGAAAGGGAACCATGTAGAAGAACACGTAATTTGCAGGTACATTTTAGGGAATGGAGCTAGTACAAATGGGTAGAAGTTTGATTACATATATGGAAAAAAATTCCTTAAAAAGTAGTATTTAAAAAGCATCACAGATACTCTTGGGAGGTACTGAGTTTTCTGTAATGATAATGTTAAAGCTTTGTTTACATTGGCAATGCCTAATAGAATTTTTTGTGGTGGTGGAAAAGCTCTGTATCTCTGCTGTTCAATGGAGAATCCACTAACAACTGAAAAACTGGATGTTTACTTTCAAGTTTTTCATTAATTTAAATTCATGCATCTACATGTGGCTAGTGACTCACCAGACAGTACAGGTCTAGCAAACCTTTTGGCAGGAGAAAACCAATTTGAATGTTTAATGAGTAACACAGTTAAAGTATATGACTGTTTGAGGATTCTCCTAGCCTAGTATCATATGATTCTTTGAATTTGAAGTTACGGGACAGTTCTTTCTTCTGTGTCCCTTATGAGAAAGAAACATATCCTGGTTGGATATGGCCAGTGAACATGTTTAGATTGTCCAAAGTGCTATGAAAACATGTTTTCCAAAATTGAAGGAGTGGTAGAGATGAGAGTATTCAATATAATATGAATAAATGGGGCTACTAAATGTTAAAGATGTTACACAATTCAACTAAAAGTGACAAGGGACAACCATGTGTGAAATGCAATATCTGTATAGGTACTATTACAGATCATTTATACGAATCCCAAATGTGTAAATTAGAAAACTGAGACCCAGGCAGGACTCTTGTCCACTAGACTCTCATATAAATTTTAGGCAGCACTTAAGAGCAGCTTTTTAAACAATACTAATTAAAAAGTTGTGACTGTCAGAGTGGACACTGGTCAGCTGAGTGAATTCAGTCCACTTTCCACTCTACCACACTTTCTGAAAATGCATATAAACCAAGAAGACCCTGAGAACATACCTACAGTAATAACACCACTGACACATCTAGGAATGCCAAAGACCTAAACTCTTTACATGTATGTTCTAGCTGCTGCTGCTGCTGAGTCGTGTCAGTCGTGTCCAACTCTGTGCGACCCCATAGAAGGCAGCCCACCAGGCTCCGCCATCCCTGGGATTCTCCAGGCAAGAGTACTGGAGTGGGTTGCCATTTCCTTCTCCAATGCCGGAAAGTGAAAAGTGAAAGTGAAGTTGCTCAGTTGTGTCCGACTCTTAGCGACCCCATTGACTGCAGCCCACCAGGCTCCTCCGTCCATGGGATTTTCCAGACAAGAGTACTGGAGTGGGGTGCCATCGCCTTCTCCAGTATGTTCTAGAGACATGGCTTAAAATTTCAAGCTAGTTTTTGTATAATATTATACATGTTTCAATTAAATAAATATATATTTTTAAAAAGTATTTCAAACTAGTTTAAAGAAAGTATACCAGAATATGTTTCTTGTGACGGGGTGAGTAACCTTTGAAGATTTATTTCTACAGACTATTCAAGTAACTGAGTAAGCAGTGACCTATGTCTTTGACAAATATATTATCTATAATAAGCAGGGCTTTGAAGTGAGAACAGCAACTTGAAAACTAGTTGCCTGGATTACAACAAGCATTAATGTCAGTAAAGTCCACCGAGAAGTGACCTCCAACAACAAGCTTTTGTCATTTAGACTTAGTCCACATTCTTTGTCAAACTCAGTGTGAGTAACACTATTGACCTTTTGCTTTGCATTAAAAGGTCATTAGGAAAAGTTAAGCCTCCTATGTGTCCAATCACTTTTGAAGTTTGCCTTTCTCAGCACTCCATTTTAGAGGTTATCAAAGGATGGGGAGAAGAAATCAGATGAAGGCACTGCAAACTTTAAATCTGTAAACTACATCAAACAGTTCAAATTGTCACCTGCCATTTAGCTGTATAATTAGAAATGCCTTCCTTTCAACTTAATTCAAGTATCATATCTCATTGTGATAGCAATGGTATGTGACCTTCACCAGTGCCTTACTGTGTTTATTTCTACACTTCAGGGTTAGAAATAGAAGCTCTTGTTTTCTTCTAAGCTTCTTTTTCCAATGGCTCTTCAGTATCAAAGACATCTCAGAAAACCTCTCAAACTGAATTGCTATGGCTTGGAAAGAAGTGATGAGTAAAAGTATTGGGTGTTATAAAGTGGTTACACTGGTAGATGTAGGGTGAGAAAAGCTCATTTTAATCTGAGACTATGTTTTGGAATACTGGTAAGAATCATAGAAGTATAGATATTATATGAATAAAATATTGTTTGATTGCTATTCAGAGAAGAGAACGGATAGTGAAATGTTAAGTGTTTAGTGGATAAATAAAAACTTATGATATAATCATGCCAAGGTCAACCTTAGGAAAAGTATTTTGCCCTCATTTTTCTAGGTGAAAACTGTGTATAATCTGCTTCAACTTATTTCACAAAGATGGCTTCCCTGGTGGCTCAGAGGTTAAAGCATCTGCCTCTAATGCGGGAGACCTGGGTTCAATCCCTGGATTGGGAAGATCCCCTGGAGGAGGACATGGCAACCCACTCCAGTATTCTTGCCTGGAGAATCCCATGGATGGAGGAGCCTGGTAAGCTACAGTCCACGGGGTCGCAAAGAGTCGGACATGATTGAGCGACTTCACCCACCTTACCTCACCTTAATGCAACAGTACATACATCTATAAATGTCTCAATTTGCCATTGTTATTATAATCATAATTATACTTAATGAAGTAAAAAATATGTTGCAATTATTGCTATAAATGAATTTTTGGAACAAGAAGATAAGAATTGGTTGGACAACAGCATGCAGAACAGTATCTGATTGCACAGGTGTGACATTCTAAAACTCCAAATTCCTAGGTTTAGGAGCACACAACTTCAAAAACCAAAGACTGTGGGATGGCTTTTTATGGAAACATGTAATTTTCTTGAAAGCTGCTATGTTACGAATTATATAGAGTAATAAGTATAGGTCTGTGATAATATGTTGTCCTATTTTGGGCTTTAATCTGTATAGCTGTGAGGGTAATTCCATAAAGTTTCCTCTCTGTGTGAATATACGTACTACATTCAAATTAGTCTTTGTCAAGCTATTCCTTTTTGTATTTATTTTAAAATATTTCTGTTTATTGAGGTATTATGCTAAAATGGAAAATATAAATTTGAAGATAAAATTTATTCAGTTCATATTTTTTAAATTTTCTGGATGCAAAGATAGATTATCACAGAAATCCATTATTTTCTTTTAAATCCTTAAATGGATGCTACTACAGGCAGTTGGTTTGTTGTTTCTTGGCTCTTCCAATATAACAGTAAGTGTATGTATACTCTATGACTTGATTCATAATTGGACCCTGGTTTTTGATAAGGTATGTTTCCAGCTGGCTCTTTGAGAAGGTTCTGCATGTATTATCTTGATATCAAGCAGAAAGTACTGGCTTATCATTAGAGCCCTGTGGGTTTTAATGAATTTTGCCATCAGACAGGTATTTGAATATTGTTAAGGAGACTTATGTTTCATTATTGTACTTTGCTTCAAACTTGAATTAAAGGTGGCTTGCAAAAAAAATCCTAGCAACACGAGAATGTTTACTTTATGTGTAAACTCTTGCAGCACATCAAACTAAAACAAACAAACCCACAAATTTCATGTGTGTTAGTGATAGCTAATTAGGACAAACATCAAGTGTGGATCTCTTTAATTTGGCAGTCCCACTATAAATGGAGTGGTTATCAACACTAAAGTGGTCTATTTATCCTGAGATGAGAGAGGGATGGCCATCAGCAGGAGAGAGGGTGGTTTCTGAGTCACATGCTCTCCTTGGAAAGACATGGGAGATTCTGTTAAAAATAATTTGCTATTCAGGTACTTTAGAGAATACTCTCACCAGTCTCAGAGATTTAAAAATGTTTGGAGCTGCTGGCAAGCAGGATGAGAGAGAGTTTAAAACATGGTATAATAATAAAAAAAAGTTCAACATCCAATCTACTGTACCTTTTTTCTGTTTCTTTTTCTGGTGGTCTTAGAGTGGTCACGAAATAAAGGCGTGAGAAGATGCTCAATTACTGGAATGCTTCTAATGGAGAAAAGGCTTACTCAAGCATCTTCTTAGTTGAATATGGTAATGAAGATCTCAAAGTAGCCATGATGCTCTCTCTCATTTAATTTATACTAGAACAATGGTATGCTTGAGATCTCTCAGACAGTCAAGAGCAGCAAATTTGAGAAAGGAGGAAATAGTCCAGATCCTATGGTGAAAGTGCATAGTAGAAACTTAGTAGAGGAGTTCTGCTCCTGACATTCAAAGAGTCAAGGATATCTTTTCTTCAGATAAGGTGATTTTATTACTACTAAAGTGAAAGCAACAACTACTGCTGCTACTAGAACGACAGCTGCTGTGCTATTTGTCAAACTGATAGGGCCAAGGGATGCCCATATACATAGCTAAACATTATTTCTGGGTGTGTCTGTGAGGGTATTTCTGGGAGAGATTAGAGTTGAATTAATGGGCTGAGTAAAGTAGATGGCCCTCCCCAAAGCTGGTGTTTTCAGTGACTAAGTTGTGTCTGTCTCTGAGACCCCATGGACTGCAGTACACCAGGCTTTCCTGTCCTGCACTATCTCTCAGAATTTGCTGAAACTCATGTCCATTGAGTCAGTCATGCCATCTTATCCTCTATTGTCCCCTTCTCCTCCTGCCTTTAATCTTTCCCATCATCAGGGTCTTTTCCAATGAGTTGGCTCTTTGCATCAGGTGGCCAAAGTAGTGTAGCTTTATCAGTCCTTCCAATGAATACTCAGGGTTGATTTCCTTTAGGATTGACTGGTTTGATCTCCTTGCAGTCNCATCAGGGTCTTTTCCAATGAGTTGGCTCTTTGCATCAGGTGGCCAAAGTAGTGTAGCTTTATCAGTCCTTCCAATGAATACTCAGGGTTGATTTCCTTTAGGATTGACTGGTTTGATCTCCTTGCAGTCCAAGGGACTCTCAAGAGTCTTCTCCAACACCAGCTTGAAAGCATCAATTATTTGGCACTGTCTTTATGGTCCAACTCTCACATTGATACATGACTACTGGAGAAACCATAGATTTGACTCTACAGACCTATGTCAGCAAAGTGATATCTTTGTTTTTTATACACTGCCTAGGTTTTTCATAGCTTTTTTTTTTTCCCAAGAAGCAAGCGTCTTTTAATTTCATGGCTACAGTCACCTTCCACTGTGATCTTGTAGCCCAAGAAAATAAAATCTGTTACTACTTCCGCTTTTTCACCTTCTATTTGCCATGAAGTGATGGGATTGGATACCATGATCTTTGGTTTTTGAATGTTAAGTTTTAAGGCAGTTTTTTCTCTCTCCTGTTTCATCTTCATCAAGGAGGCTCTTTAGTTACTCTTCACCTTCTGCCATTAGAGTGGTATTATCCGCATAGCTGAGGTTGCTGTTATTTCTCCTGGCAATCTTGATTCCAGTTTGAGATTCATTCAGCGTGGCATTTCCCATGATGTACTCTGCATATAAGTTAAATAAGCAAGGTGACAATATACAGCCTTGACATACACTTTTTCCCAATTTTGAACCAGTCCCATGTTCCATGTCCAGTTCTAACTAACTTTCTTTTTGACCTGTATACAGGTTTCTCAGGAGATAAGTAGGTGGTCTGATATTCCCATCTCTAATAATTTTCCACAATTTGCTGTGATCTTCACAGTCAAGGGCTTTAGCATAGTCAATGAATCAGATATTTTTCTGGAATTTCCTTGCTTTTTCTATGATGCAACAGATGTTGGAATTTGATCTTTGGTTCTTCTGCTTTTCCTAAATCCAGCTTGTACATCTGGGTGTTCTCAGTTCACTTACTATTGAAGCCTGTCTTGAAAGATTTTGAGCCTTACTTTGCTAGCTTATGAAATGAATGCAACTCTATGGTAGTTGAGCATTCTTTGGCATTGCCTTTCTTTGGAACTGGAACAAAATTGACCCTTTCCAGTCCTGTGGCCATTGCTGAGTTTTCCAAATTTGCTGACATATTGAGTGCAGCNTTGAGCCTTACTTTGCTAGCTTATGAAATGAATGCAACTCTATGGTAGTTGAGCATTCTTTGGCATTGCCTTTCTTTGGAACTGGAACAAAATTGACCCTTTCCAGTCCTGTGGCCATTGCTGAGTTTTCCAAATTTGCTGACATATTGAGTGCAGCATTTTAACTGCATAATCTTTTAGGATTTTAAAAAGCTCAGCTGGAATTTTATCACCCTCACTATCTTTGTTCATAGTAATACTTCCTAAGGCCCACTGGACTTCACACTCCAGGATGTCTGGCTCTAGGTGAGCACTCCATCGTGGTTATCCTGGTCATTAAGACCTTTTTTGTATAGTTCTTCTGTGTAGTCTTGCCAGCTCTTCTTAATCTCTTCTGCTTCTGTTAGGCCCTTCCATTGGTGTACAACATCCAATCCATTTGGTCTCAAAAGAACAAGAAGGCAAAGAAAGATTGAATTTTCTCTCTAAATCTTTGAGCTGGGAGTTTGATCTTCTGCTTGCCCTTGTGCTCAGGCCTTCAGACCATACCACTGATTTTTCTGGGTCTCCAGCATATAATATAGTATATTCATATATATATACTAATGTATATATGGGCTTCCCTAGTGGTTCAGCAGTAAAGAATTCACCTGCCAATGTAAGAGTTTGATCCCTGGGTCAAGAAGATCACCTGGAGAAGAAAATGGCCACCCACTAGAGAATTTTTGTTGGGAAATCCCATGGACAGAGGAGCATGGTGTGCTAGAGTCCAAGGGGTTGCAAAAGAGTAGGATACAACTCAGCAACCAAACAACAGCTAAATATATATACACATATATATGTATATATTTATATCACTATATTCTATTTCTCTGGAGGACACTGACTAATATATCTTCCATTTATTAAATAAATATGCTCTTAGTATCTGTATTATATTCTTTATACACATTGTTACTAATCCTCACTACAACCCACATACTCACGTGGCCCTACCTTGGTGAAGAACCAAGTTCAGTAAAGTTAAACACTTTCAACAAGCAAATGATGGATCCAGGATCTGTACCCATCAGAGTAGCTCAAAAACCCAAATTTAGTTATCATTTAGTCAATTAGTATGTGTGAGGTGCTTACCAGTGTGGGAAATTTCAGTCTGTGAATCGTCTATAGCCAAAAATACTTGTACATAGCTCTTTCCCTAAATTTCTCTAATCTGAGCTCTTTTGTCCTTCCCTAGACCATCTTGGATTTGAGGATAACCAGTGATGGATTCATGTGACTACCTCAGTTCTGCATTGTTGCTTTAACTTTTTCTCATGTCATTTTAGTCCCCCTTTCCCCCCCAGATATCTCTTTATAATTAAGACCTTTGCTTTGTCCTTTACTTTTAAACAGCAATAGAGTATTAGATTTAGATATTATATCCAATAAATTAAATATCCAGTAAGTTAAATTATTCTTTGAAAATTTATTGATGGCTTATTATATGTTGAGGAAACCAATGCAAATATAAACTAGCTTATGCCCTTAGGAAACTTTTAGGCTAATTGAACTTAGACGTAGAAAATCAGCAAAATACAATTCAGTGTAATACTTTGAATTATTATGATGGACATACATCAATAAATTCTTAAACTGAGGTGGAAGCATCAAGGATTTCTCCTTGATGGAAATGGTGACTGAGTTGAGTGTGCTGCTGCTGATGCTAAGTCACTTCAGTCGTGTCCGACTCTGTGTGACCCCATAGACGGCAGCCCACCAGGCTCCCCCATCCCTGGGATTCTCCAGGCAAGAATACTGGAGTGGGTTGCCATTTCCTTCTCCAATGCATGAAAGAGAACAGTGAAAGTGAAGTCGCTCAGTCTGTCCGACTGTTAGCGACCCCATGGACTGCAGCCCACCAGGCTACTCCGTCCATTGCAAAGCATCAAAAATGAGTTAATCAAAGAAAGAAAGGTCAGTGCATTTCAAAAAAAGAAAACAGAATGTTCAAAGGCAAAGTTAAAAGAAAATTGCAATTAATTCTGAATGATAGGAATTTAAATTTGGGAGAGGTAGAAGCATGTGAGAGATCCAACTGAAGACATATTCAGAGATCAAACCAGGAAGGACTTTAGAGGTCATAATAAAAAGACTCACTTTTATGCAATAGACTGTCCTGGGAAAATATTACTAATCCAGAAGAGGAATCCTAAGGGCTTGAACTAAGGCAGTGACTATAGATGACAGCAAGCAAACACATCTTGCTACTGTTAGCGCTTCTCAGGAATATTGAGCTCTTTAGAAACTGTCATCCTCAAACTGTATTATGTACTGCTAATTTCTCTCTGCAAGAGGAAAGGGGTTTAATAACAACACTATAACTAGAGCCCAGGTGTAACTGAGGGTAGTGGTTCCTTACAGATAGAGTTTTCTGATTTCTAAACTCCCTAAGAAAGTTAAAAAAAACTGTATTTTCCTAAAAATTTGAGTTACTGACAATGATTTACACTTCTTTTGAAAAAAAAAAAAAAAGACATATTACACTGAGGAAGAAGAATCAGTTCAGTTCAGTCACTCAGTTGTGTCCGACTCTCTGTGACCCCATGAATCTCAGCACGCCAGGACTCCCTGTCCATCACCAACTCCCAGAGTTTACTCAGACTCACGTCCATAGAGTCAGTGATGCCATCCAGCCATCTTATCCTCTGTTGTCCCCTTCTCCTCCTGCCCCCAATCCCTCCCAGCATCAGAGTCTCTTTCAATGAGTCAACTCTTTGCATGAGATGGTCAAAGTACTGGAGTTTCAGCTTCAGCATCATTCCCTCCAAAGAAATCCCAGGGCTGATCTCCTTCAGAATGGACTGGCTGGATCTCCTTGCAGTCCAAGGGACTCTCAAGAGTCTTTTCCAACACCACAGTTCAAAAGCATCAATTCTTTGGTGCTCAGCTTTCTTCACAGCCCAACTCTCACATTCATACATGACCACTGGAAAAACCATAGCCTTGATTGCTGCTGCTGTTGGTAAGTCGCTTTAGTTTTGTCCGACTCTGTGCGACCCCATAGAAGGCAGCCCACCAGGCTCCTCCATCCCTGGGATTCTCCAGGCAAGAACACTGGAGTGGGTTGCCATTTCCTTCTCCAATGCCGGAAAGTGAAAAGTGAAAGTGAAGTTGCTCAGTTGTGTCTGACTNACTCCCTGTCCATCACCAACTCCCAGAGTTTACTCAGACTCACGTCCATAGAGTCAGTGATGCCATCCAGCCATCTTATCCTCTGTTGTCCCCTTCTCCTCCTGCCCCCAATCCCTCCCAGCATCAGAGTCTCTTTCAATGAGTCAACTCTTTGCATGAGATGGTCAAAGTACTGGAGTTTCAGCTTCAGCATCATTCCCTCCAAAGAAATCCCAGGGCTGATCTCCTTCAGAATGGACTGGCTGGATCTCCTTGCAGTCCAAGGGACTCTCAAGAGTCTTTTCCAACACCACAGTTCAAAAGCATCAATTCTTTGGTGCTCAGCTTTCTTCACAGCCCAACTCTCACATTCATACATGACCACTGGAAAAACCATAGCCTTGATTGCTGCTGCTGTTGGTAAGTCGCTTTAGTTTTGTCCGACTCTGTGCGACCCCATAGAAGGCAGCCCACCAGGCTCCTCCATCCCTGGGATTCTCCAGGCAAGAACACTGGAGTGGGTTGCCATTTCCTTCTCCAATGCCGGAAAGTGAAAAGTGAAAGTGAAGTTGCTCAGTTGTGTCTGACTCTTAGCAACCCCATGGACTGCAGCCTACAAGGCTCCTCCGTCCATGGGATTTTCCAGGCAAGAGTACTGGAGTGGGATGCCATTGCCTTCTCCTAGATGGACCTTCATCAGCAAAGTAATGTCTCTGCTTTTGAATATGCTATCTAGGTTGGTCATAAATTTTCTTCCAAGGAATAAGTGTCTTTTAATTTCATGGCTGCAGTCACCATCTGCAGTGATTTTGGAGCCCCCCAAAAATACAGTCTGACACTGTTTCCACTCTTTCCCCATCTATTTCCTATGAAGTGATGGGACCAGATGCCATGATCTTCATTTTCTGAATGTTGAGTTTCAAGCCAACTTTTTCACTCTCCACTTTCACTTTCATCAAGAGGCTTTTTAGTTCCTCTTCACTTTCTGCCACAAGGGTGGTGTCATCTGCATATCTGAGGTTATTGATATTTCTCCCGACAATGTTGATTACGGCTTGTGCTTCTTCCAGCTCAGCATTTCTCATGATGTACTCTGCATATAAGTTAAATAAGGATAAGTAGTTACTTATTTTTTTTGTGTGTGTGAGTACATGCATTTGTGCATGCTAATTTTTGTTAGATTTAGTCATATCTTTGATCTTTCTCAAAAGTTGAGAGTAATGAGTCTGACCTTCTTGAAATCCTAGGTTATCTTTCTTGCCCAGCTGGTGTTGGAAAACATGTAATATCCTGTCAAGTATTCTGGAAGGAAAATCAATGAACAGTATACATTTATTAAGAACCTACTTTGTGTACACATTTTGCTAGGTGCTGTGAAATGTAAAAATAGAATATAACTAGCGCCTTTATTCTCAAAGTGTAATTGGAAAGAGTAAAAGAAAAACAAAAGGAGGTTTTGAGACAATACCATTGTTTCAAACTTGAGGGTTCAGAGCACAAGTCAATGCAGGATATGCTTGACTAGTAGTGAGAGGACATCTAGAAAGGGATTCTGGCTGAGCCCAAAAGAGAGAGTAAGCTTGCATATTGAGAGTGGAGATGGCTGGGATGGGGAAGTAGATTGTGAAGAATCTTTAATCTTAAGCAAGAAATTTCAGTTTTATTAGTAAGTTGTAAATAGAAGAATATATTCATGAACTGTTTCTTGAAGGGAGGAGAAATGTTTTAGGAATGTTGGATTTGCAGCTATGTGCCTCACTAAAGGTTTTGTGACTAGTGAAACCTTCCTGTCCTAGTCTTTGTTTTTGTTGTTATTACTCAGTTACTAACTCATGTCCAACTCTTTTGAGACCACATGGGCTGTAGCCCACCAGGCTCCTCTGTCCATGGGTTTCTCCAGGCAAGAATACTGGAGTGGGTTGCCATTTCNAAACCTTCCTGTCCTAGTCTTTGTTTTTGTTGTTATTACTCAGTTACTAACTCATGTCCAACTCTTTTGAGACCACATGGGCTGTAGCCCACCAGGCTCCTCTGTCCATGGGTTTCTCCAGGCAAGAATACTGGAGTGGGTTGCCATTTCCTCCTTCAGAGGATCTTCCTGACCCAGGGATTGAACCCATGTCTCCTGTGTCTCCTGCACTGGCATGCAGATTCATTACCACTATGCCACCTTGTGCAGAGGCTGAGACACGGGCTTGCATAGAAGTTGTTTATTTTGAGGAGTTACCCAAGGAATCAGGAGGGAAGAATAAGAAGGAGAGGAGTAGAGAAGGAGGGAAAGCCAATGCACCTTCAATGCTAAGCGGGCCCCAAATAGTGAACTTTCTGAGGAGCTATCCTGCAGAATCATTATACACAAGCTAGAAGAGGGGAACATTTACTCACAAGTGCTCCCTCATTCTTTCCATTGCATTTGTGTGCTTGCTGCTGAGTCAGAAAGTCCAAGAACAGAGGTGAAAAATCTATGTTAGAGCTGAGGGTAGATGCTCTCATGTTCGAGTTTGTCAAAGGTAGTGCCAGAAAAAACTGCAGTTGGAGTAGGGCTGAGAAAACCTGACCCCGAGAAGGGCATGGGGTGTTAGATACATTTGTTATTTCAGGCTGATAGGAGCAAGGCCTGTAAAAGTTTTAAACTATTACAAAATAAATTCAGATTTATTATTGGCAAAATTACTGTTTTAATATAGGCTAACAAAGTGTTGCTTAGAAAGTATTTGGCATATCTTGTAATGAAAAATTAAAATGGTTTGTTATGAATGTCATATTTCTCAAAGCTTAATATGATGCCTGGCACAGAGCAGATGTTCAGTACTGTATAAGGAAGGATTGAGTACATCAATTCAGGTAAATGTGTGCTTCAAAATGCATTGAAAATTATATTCCTCAGTACAGCTGGGGTAATGGTGGTGCCAAGGAGTAGAGGAAAGGGTTTTTAATTGCAAAAAGTTTATTTTGAAAATATTTATGGAATGCACCAAGGGAAAACAGTAGTTTACCTTTAAATCAAATTATTTCATAAGTTATTTCAAATTGTATTTGATTTGTATTTGAGGTAATGTGGGTTTTTTTTTTTCTTTTAAAATTAAACCCTATACCTATGTCTAAAGTGTTCTATAATCTGTAGTGAACAGGAATGGCCTTATGTATCAATGTACATGCAAAAAAAAAAAAAACCCTAGTCACACAAAGAATTAATAAAAAGTCTCTTTTGTAAAGTTTCAGCCTGCTTCCATATCACATATACCACTCACAGTATTATTTGTAAATATGATGGTAAAGTGAACCTTTCTCAAGATGTGGAATTGTATCATTTGCATTCTCCTTTGCAATTAGAAGAGACAAAATAGTGACAGATTTCCTCTTCTTGGGCTCTAAGATCACTGTGGATGATGACTGCAGCCACGAAATCATAAGATGATTGCTTCTTGGCAGGAAAGCTATAACAAACCTAGATGGTGTGTTGAAAAACAGAGATATCACTCTGCCGACAAAGGTCCATATAATCAAGGCTGTGATCTTCTCAATAGTCATGTATGGTTGTTAGAGCTGGACAAGTAGAGAAGGCAAAATGCCAAAGTATTGATGCCTTCTAACTGTGGTGCTGGAGAAGACTCCTTAAAGTCCAACAAGGAGATCAAACCAGTCAATCTTAAAGGAAACTAACCCTGAATACTTGTTGGAAGGACTGATGCTGAAGCTGAAGCTCCAGTATTTTGGTCATCTGATGTGAACAGCCAACNCTTCTAACTGTGGTGCTGGAGAAGACTCCTTAAAGTCCAACAAGGAGATCAAACCAGTCAATCTTAAAGGAAACTAACCCTGAATACTTGTTGGAAGGACTGATGCTGAAGCTGAAGCTCCAGTATTTTGGTCATCTGATGTGAACAGCCAACTCCTTGGAATAGTCCCTGATGCAGGGAAAGATTGAGGGCAGAAGGAGAAGACAGCATCAGAGGATGAGATGGCTGGGTGACATCACCAATGCAATGGATATTAACTTGGGCACACTTCTGGAGATGGTGAGGGACAGGGAGGCCTGGCTTGGTATAGCCCATGGGGTCACAAAGAGTCGGACATGACTGAGCGACAGAACAACAAAGGGAAAATGTACCGAATGCCTGTTGCGTCCCTAAGATTCAGAAAGCTATAGTGGATCGAGTGGGCAGCAGACTATGAAACAGTCACCATGACCTTTTCTTGGTTCAATTCTGGCTTTGGGAAGTATTTTGGAGCTTCTTCCCAGTCCAACCACTGAGCTGGTCTTTGCTAGTTGTTATACAAAACCCGCTTTTCACTACATATCACAATCTGAGAAATGGTTCATAGTTGTTGCACAAGATGAGAGAAGGTCACACTCAAAATGACAGTTTTTAAAATTTCTAGTCAGCTCGTGAGGCATCATTTATCAAGCCTTTTCACCTTTCCAATTTGCTTCAAATGCTTAACAACTGTAGAATGGTCCACAGTGAACTCTTTGGTGACTTCTCACGTAGTTGTAAGGTGAAGGTGAAGTCGCTCAGTCATGTCTGACTCTTTGCGACCCCGTGGACTGTAACCTACTAGGCTTCTGCGTCCATGGGATTCTCCAGGCAAGAATACTGGAGTGGATTGCCATTTCCTTCTCCAGGGGATCTTCCCGACCCAGGGAACAAACCCGGGTCTCCCGCATTGGAGGCAGACGCTTTAACCTCTGAGCCACCAGGGAAGCCCTATGTAGTTGTAAGAGGATCAGTTTCTATGATGGCTCTCAGTTTGTTGTTGTCAACTTCCGATGGTCAGCCACTACACTCCTCATCTTCAAGGCACTCATCTCCTTTGCAAAACTTCTTGAAACACCACTGCACTGTACATTCATTAGCAATTCCTGGGTCAAGTGTATTGTTGATGTTGCAAGTTGCCTCTGCTGCTTTATGACCCATTTTGAACCTGAGTAAGAAAATCACTCACATTTGCTTTTTTGTATAAATAAATATAAAATACACAACAAGTCATGTCATTACCAACAAAAAAATAAAATGAGAAATGCACAATAAAATGATGTATAACAAAACCACATTTATTTAAAAATGTATTCCAGTATTAAATGGCAAAGTTGAATAATGCAAAGCTGCATTTACTTTTGTACCAACTTAAAAAAAAAAAAGATTCCACATACAAGAAATATCATATGGCCTTTGTCTTTGGCTTATTTCACTTAATATGATAATCTCTAGGTTCATTCAAGTTGCTGCAAATGGCATTACTTCATTCTGACTGAAGAGTATTTCATAAAGTATGTATCCTACATCTTTTTCATCCATTACTCTCTCAATAGACATTTGCTTCCATGTCTTGATTGTTGTAAGTAGTGCTGCAATGAATATTTGGGTGTATGTATCTATCTTTTTGAAGCATGGTTTTCTCCAGATGTATGCCCAGGAGTGGTATGGGAGAACCATATGTTAGCTCTCTTTTTTTTAAAGGAACCTCTATACTCTTCTCCATAGTGGCTGCACCAATTTACATTTCCACCAGCAGTGTAGGAAAGTTCATTTTTCTCCACATCTTCTCAAGCATTTATTTGTTGACTTTTTGATGATGGCCATTCTGACTGGTGTGAGGTGATATGCTATTGTAGTTTTGATTTGCATTTCTCTAATTGTTGGACTTCCCTGATAGCTCAGACAGTAAAGAATCCACCTGCAATGCAGGAGACACTAGTTTGATCCCATATTTGGTGGCTCAGAGGGTAAAGCATCTGCCTGCAATGCAGGAGACCTGGGTTCGATCCCTGGGTGGGGAAAATCCCCTGGAGAAGGAAATGGCAACCACTCTAATATTCTTGCCTGGAAAACCCCATGGACCGAGAAGCCTGGTAGGCTACAGTCCATGGGGTTGCAAAGTGTCGGACACGACTGAATGACTTCACTTTCACTTTTCACTTTCTGAAGAAGGAAATGGCTACTGACTCCAGTATTCTTGCTTAGAAAATCCCATGCACAGAGGAGCCTGGCGAGCTATAGTCCATGGGGGTCACAAAGAGTCAGACTTGACTGAGCAACTAACACTTTCACTTTCTCTAATAGTGAGGTTGAGCAATTTTCATGTACCTTTTGGTCATCTGTATGTCTTCTTTCTGAAGGGGAGGCTTCAGAGCTACAGAGCCAGGTATGTCTGGGGCAGAGAGTAGACTCAGGGCCCTTCTTCCTGAACATAAATGGATTACAAAGAACCAATTCTATTAAAATTTCTGTCAGCTTCAGAACTTTAAAGTCTTGATTGTCTCTTCAGAGATATGTTTGCTGGTTTAAATTCTTCAGTACTGTGTGGATTTGCAAGCTCCCGGGGTATCCAGTGCTTATAAATATAAGTAATAGGAGACTCTTTTTTTCCAGGGAGGTTAATTTTAATTTCAAGTCATCTTAACCCTTATAACACTGAATGGTTTAATTTTAATGAAGTAATTTATATCAGACGAGATATCACCAGGGAACCATGTGAAAAATGATTTCTTTTTGTCTCAGATTGTATTTTTTCAGGATTCTGAAGAAATTAGGAAAATGAAGGCAGAGCCGGCCAATTACTGTTGATGCAGCACTGTAAAACCCTTCATCATTCCATCTAACATATTTATTTGAAATTTTATATCCCAGTGCTTAATGAAATTGTATCTTTCCCATGCAGTCTTATATTTTGTTATCAGAAGCCTCAGATTTAAGAAAATTACTGCTTTGAATATTAGAGGTCAGCACCCAATTGTGAAATGTGATATAGCAAACAGCTTTAAATATAGATTCTTTCCTACTTTTATACATAATATGTTCATAAAAATTGAATGTTGAAAATTCATGAAAAGTATATATTAAGCAGAAGTGTTTTAAAATACTAAAATTGCACAATATAATCTTCCTTTTTAGATAAAATCTTGTTGACCTAAGGAGATGGCATCACCACCTACTTATTTGCTCAAACCATTTATATGGGAAATCATCTTTGAGTCTTCATTTTCCTGTACCACCACTCCAGCAAATCTTTGTAGATCTGTTTACAAAATATAACCATTCACTTTTCTGTGTTCAGAACTTCTACTCTGTTCCAAACATCACCTTTCCTGTAGACTGTGATAACAGACTTCTATCTTCTTGTGTCCACTTTGTCTTCCTTTTTATATACAATTCACCCAACAGCCAGAGAAATCTCAAAACATAAATGAGAAAATGTATTTCCACTATTCCAAACTCTCTAGTGAACTAACATCACAGCCTAAGTAAAATCCAAATGCTTTACCAAATCAAGGACTCTTCTTCTGTGATTCAGGAACTTGAGAAAATTAGCTATCCTGAACTTTGCTTCTCTTTTGACCATGGCTGATTTCTTTCTTTTCTTTCCGCCTTCTTTCCTCCATAAGCATTTCTAGTATTCTTATATCTGCTAGCTTCTGTGCCAAGCAGTGATGTCCCCAGGAATTTTCTTACCTATCAGAGCATTTTATTCATCATTCAAGCCCCAGATTTCACACACACACACACACACACACACACATACACACACAAAAAAACTGTTAATAAACTCTCCTGTGACCCTCTGAGCAACACATAGTCTCGCTTGCTCTTTAAAATGTATTATTTATGTACAATAAAATCCTCCCATTTTAAGGCTACAGCTGGACGAATTTTGGTAATTGTATAAAATTACATAAGCACCATTTTAATAACATATAGACTAGCTCCTTTATCTTCGAAGTATTCTCATGGTACTTTGTTATTGATTATTTTCTAGTTACCACTGATTTATCTGGTTTTACTATAGATTTGTCTCTCCTAGAATAACATAATTGATATCATAAAGTGCATTGTTTGATTTCTTTCACTTAGCAAAATGTTTTTGAGATGCATTCATGTTGTTGGGTATATTATTATTTTGTTTGTGTTGCTGAGCAGTATTCCATAGTATGGATGTATCACAGTTTATTCATTGATTTCCCAATTGATGAACATTTGGTTTGTTCATAATTTAGGGTTATTATTGTTGTGACCATACATGTACATGTTTTTGAGTAGACATTTATTCTTACTTATCCTAGATCATTACCTAGAAAGAAAATAAGTATATGCTTAATTATATATGATACTGTATATTAGTTTCAAAAGTGACTGCAACATTTCTCATTTTTACCAGCAATTTTTGAAAGTTCTAGTTGTTCATATCCTCACCAACACTTAGTGAGATCAGTCTTTTTAACTCTGGCTATTCTAATGCATGTGTAATGGTAACTCCTTGTAGTTTTAATTTTTCAGATATTTGTGACAATAAACAATACTTTGTATGCTTACTAGGCATTTGTGTATGTTCTTAGGTGAAATACTTTTCATATATTTTATCTATTTTTTATTGTCAAAATTGAGTTGTAAGTCTTCTTTACATATTATGTATTATGGAAGTAAAGTGTTTGCTTGATATATTTTTGCAAAAACTTTAACACATTTTATGACTTGCCTTTTGGTTCTGGTAAGGATGGCTTTCAGAAAGAGCTTTAAATTTGATGTTTATTTTATCACATTTTCTTTTAAAACATTTTATGATTTTTGGGTGCTGCTTAATAATTCATTGCCTAACCTGATGTCAAGTGGACCTTAAGAACCATTTCTATGAACAAAGGTAGTGGAGGTGATGGAATTCCTGCTGAGCTATTTCAAATCCTAAAAGATGATACCATTAAAGTGCTGCACTCAATATGCTAGAAAATTTGGAAAACTCATCTGTGGCCACAGGACTGGAAAAGGTCAGTTTTCATTCTAATCCCAAAGAAAGGAAATGTCAAAGAATGTTCAAACTACTGGACAATTGCACTCATTTGTGAGTTCTAGAAAGGTAATGCTCAAAATTCTTCCAGCTAGGCTTTAACAATAAGTGAACCGAGAACTTCGAGATGTATAAACTGGATTTAGAAAAGGCAGAGGAGCCAGAGATCAAATTACCAATATTCACTGGATCATAGAAAAAGCAAGGGAATTCCAGAAAAAAAAAAATCTACTTCTGCTTCATTGACTATACTAAAGTTTTTACAGTGTGGATCACAAGAAAACTGTTGAAAATTCTTAAAGAGATGGAAATACCAGACACCTGACTTGCCTCCTGAGAAACCTGTATGCAGGTCAAGAAGCAACAGTCAGAACTGGACATGGAACAATGGACTGGTTCAAAATTGGGAAAAGAGTCCATCAAAGCTGTATATTGTCACCCTGCTTATTCAACTTACCTGCAGAATACATCATGCAAAATAACAGGCTGGATGGAGTTCAATCTAGAATCAAGATTGCCGGGAGAAATACCAATAATCTTATATATGCAGATAACTCCACCCTAATGGCAGAAAGCAAAGAGAAACTAAAGAGCCTCTTGGAGAAGGTGAAAGAGGAGAGTAAAAAGCTGGCTTATAACTCAACAAACAAAAACTAAGATCATGGCATCTGGTCCCATCACTTCAAGGCAAATAGATGGGGAAAAATAGAAAGAATGACAGACTTTTATTTTCTTGGGCTCCAAATCACTGCAGATTGTGACTGAAGCCATTAAACGAAAAGATGCTTGCTCCTTGGAAAATACAAAGATTCAACTCATTGGGAAAGACCCTGATGCTGGGCAAGATTGAAGGCAGGAGGAGAAGGGAAAGACAGGATGAGATGGGTGAATGGCATCACTGACTCAATGGACGTGAGTTTGAACAAACTCTGGGAGACAGTGAGAGACAGGCAAGCCTGGTATGCTGCAGTCCATGGGGTCACAAAGAATTGAACAGAACTGAGTGACTGAACAACAACCTGATGTCACACAGATTTTCTCCTATGCTTTCTTTTGAAGTTTCATAATGTTAGTTTACTACCTATTTTGACTTAAGTTCTGCATTTGCTGAGGAGGTTAAAGTTTATTTTTTTCCATATCCATATTCAGTAGTGTAATCATTTCATGATGTATGTAAATCACACCATTATGCTGTACACCCTGAACTCATATAGTGCTGTATGTCAATTATATCTCAGTACAACTGGAAAGAAAAAAACATAACAGTAACACATAAGGAAAGTTAAATTCGATAGAAAACAAATAAATCTAGTTCACTAGTTTTAAATATTCTTTCAAAGCAAAGAGAAGGACACTTTCAAATTATTAAAATGAAAGCTCAACAAATAAATGCAAAATTATAAAAAAGATAAACAAACAGAAAACTGATTATTCTTGCATCTCTTGTTGAAAGAATATATTTTTCTCAGTTAATTAACCTCTACCCTTTGTCAAAATCAATTTATTGTATACACATGGGTCTATTTCTGGGCTCTCTAATCTGTTCCATCAATGAATTGGTCTACCCTTATATCAAGATCATATTGTCTTGAGTACTGTATCTTTAGGGTAAGCCTTACTGCTAAGTCACTTCAGTCGTGTCCGACTCTATGTGACCCCATAGACGGCAGCCCACCAGGCTCCCCCGTCCCTGGGATTCTCTAGGCAAGAACACTGGAGTGGGTTGCCATTTCCTTCTCCAATGCATGAAAGTGAAAAGTGAAAGTGAAGTCGCTCAGTTGTGTCCGACTCTTAGTGACCCCATGGACTGTAGCCCGCCAGGCTCCTCCATCCATGGGATTTTCCAAGCAAGAGTACTGGAGTGGGGTGCCATTGCCTTCTCCAAGGGTAAGCCTTAAAATTAGTCAATATAAGTGCTTCAACTTTGTTCTTACTTTCCAAAATTATTTTGATTTTTCCTGTTTTTTTTTTGCACTTCCATATAAATTTAAAAATAAAGTTATCAATTTTCTGCATCCATTGAAGTGATCATATGTTTTATCCTTTATTATGGTGAATTATGTTGATTGGTTTCTTAAGCATTAAACCAACTTTGAATTCTCAGGATCGACTTCCACATCGTTATAATGAATTCTTCTTTTTGCATTTTTATTGGATTTAATCTGCTAATGTTTTCTTTCAAATTTTTTGTAGCTGTATTCATGAGGAACATCAGTCTGTGGTTTTCTTTTCCTGTGGTGTCTTTA
The DNA here is from genome assembly GCA_006410675.1 of Oreotragus oreotragus. NCBI lineage: Eukaryota > Metazoa > Chordata > Mammalia > Artiodactyla > Bovidae > Oreotragus > Oreotragus oreotragus. The sequence continues at coordinate 984,838 of SJYX01015097.1, read as the reverse complement.
TGTACTTTTGAAATCAAGATAACTTTAACCTCATAAAATGATTCAGAATCATTCCATTTTCTCTTTTCTGAAAGTGTAGGATTGAAATTTCTTAAAAGTTTGGAAAAAACTTTCAGTGACACAATCTGAGCCTAAGGAATTGTGCAAATGTTTATGTGTTGGATGGAGGAGAATATTAATTATGAATTCAATTTGAAAAATTTATATAGGACAATACAAGTTTTCTACTTTTTCTTGGATGACTTTTGGTAGTTTGTATCATTAAGGAATGTGTCCATTTTGATTTATTGCCATAAAATTTTTCACTATATTACTTTATTGTCCTTAGTCTGAAGGCTCTTGATTCCTGTTGATAGTAATATATGCCTTATTTTTCCTTCCTTCCTTCTTCCCTCATCCTTACTTCCTTATTCCCTTCTTTTTTCTTTATCTTTCTCCCTCTGATTAAACATTCATTTCCCTGATTCCTTCCCACCAAATATTTCACTTTCATTGATTGTATCTATTGTTTTTGCTTTCTATTTCATTGATTTCTGCTCTTATATTTATGAGTTTATTTATGAATTTCTGCATTTATGGATAGATTTATTTATGGATAAATTTAATTTGTTTTTTAGTTTCTTAGAATAGAAGTTTAGTTCCTTCATTTCAGACTTTTTTTTCCCCTAATATAGGTTTTTAGTGCTAAGCATTTCCCTAGAATCATTGTCCTAGCTACAGCTTATAAATTGTGATATATTTTTATTATCATTCATCATTTAATTTTTTATTCAATGCAACGCTTATTTAAAATATGTTGTTTAATTTCCAAACATCTGGATTTTTTCTGGAAACATTATTGCTGGGTTTTAATTTAATTACAGTGGAGTTAGAGAATATATTTTGTTTGTTTTCAAACTTCTTAAAATTTATGGAGGCTTTTCTTATTAGTCAAAATATAGTTATCCTAGTAAATGTACCCATGCATTTAAAAAGGATGTTGTTCTCCTATTTTGGGATGTAGAGTCTTATGAATGTTATTCAGTCAAGATATTTGATAGTGCTGTTCAGATTTTTCATGTCTGTTAATTTTTGCCTAATTATTTAATAAATTGTGTAGAAAATGAGTGTTAAAATCTTCATGTAAAATTGTGAAATGTTATAATTTTCTCCTCAATTCTGTTCAATTCTTACATATTTTAGGCTTATGTTATTAGGTACTTGTATATTTATGATTGTTATCTTTTTCTGATTGACACTGTATTATCATATACACATCTCCTAATATAGGTTTTTAGTGCTAAGCATTTCCCTAGAATCATTGTCCTAGCTACAGCTTATAAATTGTGATATATTTTTATTATCATTCATCATTTAATTTTTTATTCAATGCAACGCTTATTTAAAATATGTTGTTTAATTTCCAAACATCTGGATTTTTTCTGGAAACATTATTGCTGGGTTTTAATTTAATTACAGTGGAGTTAGAGAATATATTTTGTTTGTTTTCAAACTTCTTAAAATTTATGGAGGCTTTTCTTATTAGTCAAAATATAGTTATCCTAGTAAATGTACCCATGCATTTAAAAAGGATGTTGTTCTCCTATTTTGGGATGTAGAGTCTTATGAATGTTATTCAGTCAAGATATTTGATAGTGCTGTTCAGATTTTTCATGTCTGTTAATTTTTGCCTAATTATTTAATAAATTGTGTAGAAAATGAGTGTTAAAATCTTCATGTAAAATTGTGAAATGTTATAATTTTCTCCTCAATTCTGTTCAATTCTTACATATTTTAGGCTTATGTTATTAGGTACTTGTATATTTATGATTGTTATCTTTTTCTGATTGACACTGTATTATCAAGTGCCCTTCTTTTTGTCTTAAGATCTACTTTCTTTGACATATATATATATATATATATATATATATATATACACACATATATATGTATGGTGTATCTTTTCCATTCATTTGCTTATAGCCAATCTAGCTTTATATCTTAAAGCAGGTGTCCCCAACCTCTGGGATTTCATGCCTGATGATCTGAGGTGGAGCTGATGTAATATAATGAGCTAGTGTACAGTAAATGTAATACACTTGAATCAACCCAAAACCATCCCCACCCCTGTCTNATGGTGTATCTTTTCCATTCATTTGCTTATAGCCAATCTAGCTTTATATCTTAAAGCAGGTGTCCCCAACCTCTGGGATTTCATGCCTGATGATCTGAGGTGGAGCTGATGTAATATAATGAGCTAGTGTACAGTAAATGTAATACACTTGAATCAACCCAAAACCATCCCCACCCATGGTCGGTGGAAAAATTATCTTCCACGAAACTGGTACCTGATGCCAAAAAGATTGGTGACCGCTGCTTAAAGTATGTCTCTTGTAGGCAGAATATAAGCAGGATTTTAAAAAAAAGCGTCTAGTTAACTTTTAATGTAATAATATTTTCATAGTTGAGTCTAATATTTTAATATTATTTTACTTGCCTTTTTTAGTTTTGCTTCTCTGTTCCTTTGTTCCTTATTTAAAAAAAATTATCTTTGGATTTTTTAAAGAATTCCACTTAAAATTTCCTGGAAAACTTGGATTATATTTCTACATTTTAAATGATTGCCTTATAGATTAACAACATACATCATTAAATTTTCGTAGACCACTTACAGTTAACATATGTTACTTGAGATAAATTACAGACATCTTGCAAACACATAGATCCATTTTCTGTCCTTTTTTAGTTGATAAATATATACACACATATATATGTATATAATCTGTATAGTAAAAATGTATCTGTATTATCTAAATAATTTTAAAATCCTAAAATAAAATATTTTAAATTTTGTATTACACATTGCATGATTTACAAAATAATAGATTTGTAAAAGGCAACATGAAAAATAACTTGCACTTATCCAGATTGTTACCATTTCCATATTTACCATTTATCCAGATATTTAGCAGCTGTTTATTCTTTTTTGGGAATCTTAGTTTCAATCTGGTATCACCTTCCTTTAGACTGAAAAATTTCCTTTAGTATCTACTGTACTGCAGATTTGTATCTCTTGATTCCCTGAAAATGCCTCTATTTTCTCTTTCCTCCTTTTCCCCCAGTTTATTGAGGTATAACTGACAAATAAAAATTGTATATGTTTTTAAATGAACAACATAATGGTTAGACAGACATATACACTTGAAATTTTTACCACAATCAAGTTCATTTTTGCACTTGTCACCTCACATAATTCATTTTTTTTGTTTCTTTTGGTGTGATGAGGACATTTAGGATTTACTCTCTTAGCAAATTTCAAGTATACATGTTAATAATTATCATCATCATGTTCTACATGAGATTTCCAGGATTTATTGATCTTATAATGGAAAATTTTTACCCTTTAAACAATAGCTTCTCATCATTTTCCATCACCTCAATCTGCCCCAGACCCTGATAATCACTGGTATAGTCTCTGGTTATATGAGCTTGACTTTTCATACTGCACATATAAGTGCAATTGCACAGTATTAATCTTTCTCTGCTTGACTTGTTTCACTTAGCACAAGTCTTTGGCTCTATCCACATTGATGAAAATGTCAAGATTTTCTTCATTTTTGTGGTTGAATAATATCCCATTATCTGCCTATCTATCTATTTATCTATCTTAATCTTTCCTCTTTCCTATATTGGATGGGGTTTTTTGTCATTTTTATTTTTTTTGGTCTCAAGTTTATCCTATTTTTATTTCAGAATTTTATATTGGAATTTCCATTTCATTCATTAGATTTCATTGTTTCTATTTCTTGGCTGATACTTTCTATTATTTTGCTTATATTTTTATTTATTGGAAACATGTTTTGTTTTAGTTCACGGAGAGCAATTATAACAACTTCTTTATGATCCACATCCATTTGTTTCAATATCTAGTTTATTTAGCTGTCAGACTGAATAGACTTTCTATCCTCTTGAGAAAGGGTTTAATTTTCTTGGTTCTCTTTATTTCAGTTAATTTTGGATGGTATTTTGGACATTATGAATGTTACGCTTTGGAGATTCTGGAGTGTGTATTTTCTCCAGTGAGCATTTCCTTTGTCTTATAAGGTCAATTTGTTTCGGCTGGAATTGAACTGCAAACTTTGCCTCTTGGGTGGCATCTTTTATCTAAGTCTAGATCTTTTATCTTTAGCTGAGTTGCTTTGAGTCTATTCTGTGCCTGCTTGGGTTAGAAATTGTCTGAGAATTGAAAAAGTTTGAGGATTCCCCTCTCTGATTCTTTCCATTTTGGGATCCCCCCACTCTCTTCAGCATTTATGGTTTTCCAGTTTCAGTATTTTCTCCAGGTTAGAAATGCTGTACTTTAACACAAACGTCTTTGTTGCCACTGCGTAAACAGTGTGGACTGAATTTAGTTCAAGGTTAAATGCCTAGTAAATAGATGGGGAAACAGTGGAAACAGTGGCTGACTTTATTTATTTATTTGGCTCCAAAATCACTGAAGATGGTGATTGCAGCCATGAAATTAAAAAATGCTTACTCCTTGGAAGGAAAGTTATGACCGACCTAGACAGAATATTAAAAACCAGAGACATTACTTTGTCAACAAAGGTCTGTCTAGTCAAGGCTATGTTTTTTTCCAGTAGTCATGTAAGGATGTGAGAGTTGGACTATAAAGAAAGCTGAGAACAGAAGAATTGCTGCTTTTGAACTGTGGTGTTGGAGAAGGCTCTCGAGAGTCCCTTGGACTGCAAGGAGATCCAACCAGTCCATCTTAAAAGAGATCAGTCCTGGGTGTTCATTGGAAGGACTGATGTTGAAGCTGAAACTCCAATACTCTGGCCACCTGATGTGAAGAGCTGACTTATTTGAAAAGACCCTGATGCTGGGAAAGATTGAGGGCAGGAAGGGAAGGGGACGACAGAGGATGAGACGGCTGGATGACATCACCGACTTAATGGACATGAGTTTGGGAAACTCCGGGAGTTGGTGATGAACAGGGAGTCCTCACCGTGTTGTGGTTCATGGGGTCACAAAGAGTCAGACACAACTGAGCAACTGAACTGAACTGCAACTTACTTACCCTGGTGTAGCTCCCATCTTGCTTTCTCAAGTTATTAATGCACTTTGGAAGAACTTACTTTTGTTGCTCTCTGGTACTTTCAGAAAGTTGAGTTTTATGTTATGTCCAAGTTTTATAATTGTTTTCAGCAACAGGGAGACAATATTTTGTGTTATGCTAAATATTAAGTATTTTTGAGACAAAAACAACATATACTCATGGTGTCGCTGTGGCATCTTCTAGTTGTTCAATGTATGTCTGCTAGATTTAGCTGATATTAAACCACATTGACTTACATATATGTGGGCTTCGCTGGTGGTTCAACAGTAAAGAATCCCCCTGCCATACAAGAGCTGCTGGAGACATGAGTTCCATCCCTGGATTGGGAAGATCCTCTGGAGAAGGGCGTGGCAACCCACTCCAGTATTCTTTTTCTTTTTAATTTTTTAAATTTTACTTTATTTTACTTTACAATACTGTATTAGCTTTGCCATACATCAGCATGAATCCACCACGGGTGTACACATGTTCCTAATCCTGAACCCCCCTCCCACCTCTCTCCCCATCCCATCCCTCTGGGTCATCCCAGTGTACCAGCCCCAAGCATCCTGTATCCTGCATCGAACCTAGGCTGGTGATTTGTTTCTTATATGATATTATACATGTTTCAATGCCATTCTCCCAAATCATCCCACCCTCTCCCTCTCCCACAGAGTCCAAAAGTCTGTTCTATACATCTGTGTCTCTTTTGCTGTCTCACATACAGGGTTATTGTTACCATCTTTCTAAATTCCATATATATGCGTTAGTATACTGTATTGGTGTTTTTCTTTCTGGCTTACTTCACTCTGTATAATAGGTTCCAGTTTCATCCACCTCATTAGAACTGATTCAAATGTATTCTTTTTAATGGCTGAGTAATACTCCATTGTGTATATGTACCACAGCTTTCTTATCCATTCATCTGCTGATGGACATCCAGGTTGTTCCATGTCCTGGCTATTATAAACAATGCTGTGATGAACATTGGTGTACACATGTCTCTTTCTATTCTGGTTTCCTCGGTGTGTATGCCCAGCAGTGGAATTTCTGGGTCATAAGGCAGTTCTATTTGCATTTTTTTTAAGGATCTCCACACTGTTCTCCATAGTGGCAGTACCAGTTTGCATTCCCACTATCAGTGTAAGAGGGTTCCCTTTTCTCCACACCCTCTCCAGCATTTATTGCTTGTAGACTTTTGGATCGCAGCCATTCTGGCTGATGTGAAATGATACCTCATTGTGGTTTTGATTTACATTTCTCTGATAATGCCCACTCCAGTATTTTTGCCTGGAGAATCCTATGGCTAGAGTTGCCTGGCAGGCTACAGTGCATAGGATTGCCAAGAGTTCAAAATGACTGATGCGACTGTAGACGCAAGGAGGACTTAAATATATGCAATTGAGAAAAGATCTATCAGCTAGAGGAAAGACAAAAGGAGCTCAAAAATGCTAACATATGCTCTACTAATTCAATAGCATAAAACTACGTTTGAGTCTCATAAGTACAAAATCCCCTGAAGATGACAAATTTGTAAATTTTGGATCTCTTAGTGGCTGCCCTTTTTATTTAACTTAACCTCATTTTTTTAAAAAACCGTATTGACAGAAAATATAGAATATATATTAAATATACTGATGCATTTTTTTTCAGGATTTTTGAGAGCCTTTACAGATGAAAGTATATAGGAAATGATAAAGGTGGCATAGGAGAATTAAAGGAGGTAAGACCATTAATTAAAGGAAGACCCATCTTAGGGTTCGTGACATTGTACAGGAGACAGGGATCAAGACCATGCACATGGAAAAGAAATGCAAAAAAGCAAAATGCCTATCTGGGGAGGCCCTACAAATAGCTGTGAAAAGAAGAGAGGTGAAAAGCAAAGGAGAAAAGGAAAGATGTAAGCATCTGAATGCAGAGTTCCAAAGAATTGCAAGAAGAGATAAGAAAGCCTTCTTCAGCATCAATGCAAAGAAATAGAGGAAAACAACAGAATGGGAAAGACTAGAGATCTCTTCAAGAGAATTGGAGATACCAAGGGAACATTTCACACAAAGGTGGGCTCGATAAAGGACAGCAATGGTATGGACCTAACAGAAGCAGATATTGAGAAGAGGTGGCAAGAATACACAGAAGAACTGTACAGAAAAGATCTTCACGATCCAGATAATCATGAGGATGTGATCACTAATCTAGAGCCAGACATCCTGGAATGTGAAGTCAAGTGAGCCTTAGAAAGCATCACTATGAACAAAGCTAGTGGAGGTGATGGAATTGCAATTGAGCTGTTTCATATCCTGAAAGATGATGCTGTGAAAATACTGCACTCAATATGCNCGGAGCTTAAACAAATAAACAATCCCCTGTGAGAGAGAATAAACAAAATTGAAAAACAATGGGAAATGATAGGAGGCATGTTGATATTTTTCCCTTCTATAACTGGGGCAAACGTGCACAAAATTTCTCTTCATGAACACCATTATTAACAGTATTTAAGTGACCATGAATCACAATGAAGAGGGAAATTTGTAAGTATCCCTGTCATAACTCATCTTAGGGATTATAGAAGATTATATTCTATGTGTTAGCTTATTTTTGCATGTTTACATTCTTTATCTTGACAACAACCCTCCACTGTTTTCTTGGGAGCCAGGTGATGGAGGAGACAGATGCATTATCTAGGTTCATGGATTGCAGGACCCCACACCAGCCATAAGTTTTCCTCGTTTTTAGGTTGTCTGGGTCAGGGACTGAAGGACCTCACCCTACTTAAGTCTGCAGGGACTCATTTGTGAAGGTTGGGAGACCTGTTGTAAAGCTCTTAGTGGCTCTGTTTGTTTCCAGAAGCCAAATCAGAGAGCAGGCACCGTCACCAATACAACAAAGAGAAAGCACTTCTGATTCCCTCTGGCAGCTGCTTAGTGATTGCCTCGAGCTGTTGGAGCCTGGCTCAGCTGCTTTTTCAGAGTGTGCCTGCACAGTCTTCTGGTTTGAGGTAACTAGGGAGAGCGGCAGTTTCCATTGTCAATGCAGATGCAATAAAGTTTCCACACACCAACTACCCACACCTTGGAAGTGAAAACCTCTGTTGTGATTCATAGTGTATGTGCAGGCATGTGGTTGTCCTAACAATGAAGAGTTCAATTCAAGAATACCAGCACCTGGGGGACTGGATCGGTATGTGTTCAGAGAGGACAAGGGGATGCAGTGATGCTGAGTCAGGAAGTTGTGTTTATTTACTGCTTTCAGAGAATCTACACAGTCATCTGCTCTGCAAATCAGCTGAGAAGTAGAAGTTGTTCAAGATCAGAAATGGAAAATTAGCCAGGAGCAAAATAGGCCACTTGGAAATACAAAGACACTGAAATCAGCATTAGGACAAAGGAGGAAACTTAAAGGAAATCACAAAGTACTCAATCTGAAGAGCCCAAAATTGACTTTATCCCAACTTCTAGCTGCAAGGATTGAGAAACTCAGTGCAAAGAAATGTGCATATCCCTTAAATAAAGTGATGTGCAGGGTTACTTGAGATTGGGGAAGGGTGACTTTTGTCACTATAATGAAAAGTGATTCTGGTTGTATTCTGATCAAAAAAGCTGACTGGGTAGATTTGACAGTTTGTTCAAAGGGATCTATGGATGGTGGGGGTTTTGTGTTTGATTTTGATGCTTCCAGTTTACAAGTGGGTAATATCCTGGAAAGCAGGGTGGAGTTTACAGGTTTCTCCCAGATGCAGATCATGGGACTCTTTAATTTAAAAAAGAAAAAAAAAATCTCAGAACTAACTAAATATCATCCGTCTAAAGAATTAATGCTGCCTCAAGTTCACATACCTTCTAGTTAACCTGGACCAAATCTGGTTTATAATAATAGGTGAAGAATATATGTTTTATCTTAAAATAACCTGAAGTTGAATCTAGCCTATTAAAATTGGTTAGTAAATATATTTCATTCAACTGAGTAAGTTCACAGATAAAGTGAAAAGAGCTCTTTCAGGATTTTGAGGGAGTCTAGTAGTACTTTATAGAAGAAAGGATGAGTGATCAGAAATATTTAGCTGTATTTTTTTGATTTTTTCATTTGGGTTGCTACAGTGACTGATTTGTTCTTGGCATTNAAGTGAAAAGAGCTCTTTCAGGATTTTGAGGGAGTCTAGTAGTACTTTATAGAAGAAAGGATGAGTGATCAGAAATATTTAGCTGTATTTTTTTGATTTTTTCATTTGGGTTGCTACAGTGACTGATTTGTTCTTGGCATTAGTGGAAAGCACTGAAGAGATGCAAGCACCCAATATCTTTGGAACTGTCCTACATAAGTAAGATTCCCACCTCAAGTGCCCACGATGTCCCTACTGAGAAATACTGAGAAATTTAAGAAAACCCCAAGGGCCAAAGAAGTGTCTAAAATACCTCATCTGTGGTCTAGAAGTGAAATGAAGTGAGAGTCACTCAGTGACCCCATGGACTATATGGTCCATGGAATTCTCCAGGCCAGAATACTGGAGGAGGTAGCCTTTCCCTTCTCCAGGAAATCTTCCCAAGCCAGGGATTGAACCCAGGCCTCCCGCATTGTGGGCAGATTCTTTACCAGCTGAGCTACAAAGGAAGTCCAAGAATACTGGAGTGGGTAGCCTATCCCTTCTCCAGCGGATCTTCCTGACTCAGGAATCAAACCAGGTACCCCTGCACAGGTGGATTCTTTACCAACTGAGCTACGAGGGAAACCCTATGGTTTAGAGAAGCCCTAGATAAAGACGATGTTTTTCTTTCCGGGAAAACATCGTCTTTATCTAGGGCTTCAGGGACCTAGACTTTCGAAACGAGAGGAACATCTGGTGATCATCTATTGGATATACACGGGGTGACTTTTCCACCTTGAAGATTTCTATCTGTTCAACAACAACCTTATAAGAAAGGGGATGTTGCTCTCTTGTACAGACAAGAAAACTGGAGATAGAAAAGAGAATGAGTTGCCCAAGGGTACAAGAGCTAGGGAATTCCAGAAAAACATCTGCCTCTGTTTCACTGGCTATGCTAAAGCATTTGACTGTGTGGATCATAACAAACTGTGGAAAGCTCTTGAAGGGATGGGAATACCAGGCCATCTTACCTGTCTCCTGAGAAACCTGTATGTGGGTCAAGAAGCAACAGCCAGAACCTTACATGGAACAACTGATTGGTTCAGGACTGAGAAAGGAGTATGACAGGCCTGTGTGTGTCCCCCTGTTTGTTTAGCTTATATGCTGAGCACATCATGAGAGATGCCAGGCTGAATGTTATAAGCTGGAATCAAAATAGGTGGGAGAAACAACCTCAGATATGCAGATGATACCACTAATGGCAGAAAACAAAGAGGAACTAAAGAGCCTCTTGATGTTAGTGAAGAAGGAGAGTGAAAGAGCTGGCTTAAAACTAATTATTAAAAAAAAAAAAAACTAAGATCCTGGAATCTGGCCCCATTACTTCATGGCGAGTAGTGGGGGGGTGGGGGGAAAGGCAGAAGTGATGACAGAGTCCCTCTTCTTGAGCTCTAAAATCGCTACAGATGGCGACCGCCGCCGTGGAATCAGAAGACGTTTGCTTCTTGATAAGAAAGCTATGACAAACCTAGACAGTGTGTTGGAAAGCAGAAACGTCACTCTGCCAACAAAGGTCCTTGCAGTCAAGGCTCTGGTCTTCCCAGTGGTCACATACGGTTGTGGGAGTGGGACCGTAAAGAAGAGAGAGTACTGAAGAGTTGAGGCCTTTAAACTGTGGTGTTGGAGGAGACTCCCGAAAGTCCCTTGGATAGCAAGGAGATCAAACCAGTCAATCTCAAGGGAGATCAACCCTGAATACTCATTGGAAGGACTGAGCTGAGGCGCCGAAGCTCCAGTATTTTGGTCATCTGATGCAAACAGCTGACTTACTGGAAAAGTCCCCGATGGTGGGAAAGACTGATGGCAGAAGGATGTCAGAGAATGGAATCGTTGCACAGCATCACCAATGCAATGGACATGAACTTGGGAAAACTTAGGAAGTTGGTGAGGTACAGGNGATGCTGGGAGGGATTGGGGGCAGGAGGAGAAGGGGACGACCGAGGATGAGATGGCCGGATGGCATCATGGACTCGATGGATGTGAGTCTGAGTGAACTCCGAGAGATGGTGATGAGCAGGGAGGCCTGGCGTGCTGCGATTCATGGGGTCGCAAAGAGTCGGACACGACTGAGCGACTGAACTGAACTGAACTGAGGGAAGGATGGCGTGCTGCAGCCCATGGGGTTGCAAAGAGTCAAACACGACTGAGCGAGTGAACAACAAAAACCATTAAACCAAGGAAAGTCAACACAGTCAGCAAACTGTCATCTGCTGGGGTGCACTTCTGGAGCCTCCTAAAAAGAGATTGGAAGTTTCCTGTCTGGATGAACTTGGCAGAATGAGTTTTACAGAGATATGCCTGATATCAGTTAGACTTCACGGCATCCCAGGGCAGCCCTCCCATCACCTCAGCCTTGCCTAGACTAACTGGAGGGCTATGGATTATTAATATTTCCCTCTCTCAAAAACCCAGCAATGTTTTTTAGGGCAGTGGTTCCTAAGGTAACTGTAAATCAAAAGACTGAAAGTTTTCTTTTTGCTTTTTAAATGAAAATCAATAGACTCTGCTAAACCCATTGATTCTGCATTCAGTGATCTGAGGCAAGGCCAAGAATCTCTATATTTTTTAAGTGCTGCACACAAGATTATAATATGTAGCTAGGTTTGACAATGACGATTTTGTAGGGGTTTAAAGTCATCACATGTGTGCCAAACACACATGAAAATGCCATTATCTTTCATTCTAAGAAGCCATAAGGATATATCTGGAATAGTGTATGGGTGGAGCAGCTGACATGATGAGGAGGCTGTGAAGTCTGGGACTGGGCTCTGTGGAAAAAAAAATCTCAAAAATGTGTAAATGTTAGATAGCATGACAATGGATAATGGCTTCCTTTTCCTTTCACTTTTCTTCCAAGATGTCCATAGTGAGTTTTTAATTTTCTCATAAAGAAACTTTACAAATAAACAAAAAACCATCTGACTACATCAAATGCTAGTGATCTTTGTGTTGAAATTTTAAGATTTGCCGGACATTGTATTTCTGCTCTAAAAAGGAGTTTAGGCGCTTCAGGAAAACAAATTTGCTCTCTTGGTTCACCTAAACAATCTACAAATTCTCTGTTTGGGATCAGTCTCTGTTTGGAAGAGGTTTCCGTGGCCATGTCTGCCACCTGGGGAGATGTGAGGGTCTGATGTTGGAGCACTTCATAGGGTGTAATGCCGGCTGCTAAAGTGATTTAATGGTCTTTCTTTGTGAAGTGTTTTGAAAAAAAAAAAAAAAAATCAATACAAAGCCTATCTGGCAGGCTATAAATAAATTCTTTCGAGCACTACACCCACTTTATGCAAAGCACTTGTATCAGTGAGAGATTAGCAGATTAGAAGTTGTCTGTTTAATAGAAATCTAGTTAAGAAGACTCCACCCTGAGAGACCCAATATTTATAAGATAACTACACTTAGGAAAATAAACTGAAGATGAAAGGGGCCATATCAGAATTTAGTCTCAAGACCATTCTAACAAGGATCATTTTCACATGAATTAGAGACTTGGCATCAGAAACTATCAGGTGTAAACAGATTTATCTTGTTTGCAGTAAAGGAGTACTAGGATCTCCTTTTCAGGGTCAGATGGCTTTGGAGCTTTTATTTACAAAATTTAAAAAGTACTAAAGTCAGCAAGACTGTATAATGGTATTATGTATACTTAATTTTAAAACTCCAACCACAACACTACTCCATCTCAAAAAAATTAATATTATTTGTAAATTTTAATTTCTAAAATAATAAATATTTATGACTGACTGGTTTGACTAATCAAATAAAACTAGTCTTTTTCCAAGACTTTCCCCCTCATTCTGTTCCATTTCCCTAACCTTTAGAGTTGGAATGTTAGAGTCAGATGTATGATTATTAGATTCTCAAGGAAAAGATTTTGAAGTCTAAACAAACCCAAAGGAATAAATTACATTTTGAGAGAGAAACAAAGCAAAACTCTCTATTGGCAGCTTTCATAACTATTTCCTTAGGAAGGAGTAAACATAAATTAGTACACAATACATTGTGGAATATTGTTCTTTAAGATCTCCTGCCTATCCAGTCTAATCTCACTCCAGAACTCCAGAGCAATATTGGACCCAGTGGTTTGTGATTCCTGTAACCCCTCTAAGAAATCTTATATAGTCTTGCTGACTGTTAAAATGCCTTTTCTTCACCTATTGAAGTATTATAATTTTCTTCTTTAAATTGCAATACGGTGAATGACATTGGCTGATTTTCATGTGTTAAATAAATCTGTATTCCTAGGATAAATCTCACTTGATCATGGAATATTATCCTTTCTATATATTGCTGGATTCAATTTGCTAATATTTTCTTAAGGATTTTTGCATCTATGCTTATGACAGAACTTGGCTTGTAACGGCCTTGTATTGTTTTGGATTCAAGTTTGGTGACCTGATAAAATGACTTGGAAAGTGTTCATTCTTTTCCTATTTTCTGAAAGTTTGTGCCAGATTGTTATTATTTCTTCCTTAAACATATGATAGTATTCAACAGTTAAGATATCTGGGCTTGGAGTTTTTGAAGTCAACTATGAATTCAATTTAACAGATTTATGACTATTTAGATTTTCCATTTATTATGTCAGTTATGTAGATTTGTATCTTTCAAGAAATTTGTCATCTAGTCATCAAGTTTATTCATAATATCAAAGATGTTCATAATATTCTTGCCATCCTTATAATGTTTATAGGCTTTGTAGTGATGTCCTTTTTTTCATTCCTAATATTGGTAATTTGCATTTTCTTTCTTCCCTTTTTATATATTTTTTAAACTGAATTATTGTTGATTTATAATATTGTGTTAGTTTCAGGTATATAGTATAATGATTCAGGGTTTTTGCAGGTTATATTCCATTAAGGTTATTACAAGATAATAGGTATAATTCTTTGTGTTATATCGTAAACCTTTGTTGCTTATTTATTTTATGTATCAGTTCAGTTCAGTCGCTCAGTTGTGTCCAACTCTTTGCGACCCCATGAATCGCAGGACGCCAGGCCTCCCTGTTCATCATCATCTCCCGGAGTTCACTCAGACTCACGTCCATTGTGTCCATGATGCCATCCAGCCATCTCATTCTCGGTCGTCCCCTTCTCCTCCTGCTCCCAATTCCTCCCAGCATCAAGAGTCTTTTCCAGTGAGTCAACTCTTCGCATGAGGTGGCCAAAGTACTGGAGTTTCAGCTTTAGCATCATTCCTTCCAAAGAAATCCCAGGGTTGATCTCTTTCAGAATGGACTGGTTGGATCTCCTTGCAGTCCAAGGGACTCTCAAGAGTCTTCTCCAACACCACAGTTCAAAAGCATCAATTCTTCAGCACTCAGCCTTCTTCACAGTCCAATTCTCACATCCATACATGACCACAGGAAAAACCATAGCCTTGACTAGATGGACCTTAGTCGGCAAAGTAATGTCTCTGCTTTTGACTATACTATCCAGGTTGGTCATAACTTTTCTTCCAAGGAGTAAGCGTCTTTTAATTTCATGGCTGCAGTGATTTTGGAGCCCCCAAAAATAAAGTCTGACACTGTTTCCACTGTTT
>SJYX01015097.1:915579-970067 GCA_006410675.1 Oreotragus oreotragus | reverse complement strand
CCTTAGTAGGCAAAGTAATGTCTCTGCTTTTGAATATACTATCTAGGTTGGTCATAAGTTTTCTTCCAAGGAGTACGCGTCTTTTAATTTCATGGCTGCAGTCACCATCTGCAGTGATTTTGGAGCCCCCCAAAATAAAGTCTGGCACTGTTTCCACTATTTCCCATGAAGTGATGGGAACATTAATGGGATTTAATTCAATTTAAATTAAAATATTTTTCTAATATAAATTACATAATCACAATTATGTAAGTGTTTATATTAGAAAGGTGGCAGGTAAGGCGGTCTGGAATTCCCATCTCTTGAAGAATTTTCCACAGTTTGTTAAGATCCACACAGTCAAAGGCTTTGGCATAGTCAATAAAGCAGAAGTAGATGTTTTTCTGGAACTTTCTTGCTTTTTTGATGATCCTTCAGGTGTTGGCAATTTGATCTCTGATTCCTCTGCCTTTTCTAAATCCAACCTGAACATCTGCAAGTTCACAGTTCAAGTACTGTTGAAGCCTGGCTTGGAGAATTTTGAGGGTTACTTTACTAGTGTGTGAGATGAGTGCAATTGTGTGGTAGTTTGAGCATTTTGGGGCATTGCCTTTCTTTGGGACTGGGATGAAAATTGACCTTTTCCAGTCCTGTGGCCACTGCTGAGTTTTCCAAATTTGCTGGCATATTGAGTTTAGCACTTTCACAGCATCATCTTTTAGGATTTGAAATAGCTCCATTGGAATTCCATCACCTCCACTAGCTTTGTTTATAGTGATGCTTTCTTAGGGCCCACTGGAATTCACACTCCAGGGTGTCTGGCTCTAGGAGAGTGATCACACCATTGTGGTTATCTGGGTCATGAAGATCTTTTTTGTACAGTTCTTCTGTGTATTCTTGCCACCTCATCTTAATATCTTCTGCTTCTGTTAGGTCCATACCATTTCTGTCCTTTATTGTGCCTATCTTTGCATGAAATATTCCCTTGGTATCTCTAATTTTCTTGAAGAGATTTCTAATCTTTCCCATTCTGTTGTTTTCCTCTATTTCTTTGCACTGATCACTGAGGAAGGCTTTCTTATCTCTCTTTGCTATTCTTTGGAACTCTGCATTCAAATGGATGTATCTTTCCTTTTCTCCTTTTCCTTTCGCTTCTCAACTATTTGTAAGGCTTCCCCAGACAACCATTTTGCCTTTTTGCATTTTTCTTGGGTATTGTCTTGATCACTGCCTCTTATTTATTTTTGTACAGAAGACAGAGGGAGGCAGACATAAAAATAAAAATTCTGGCAACTTTTACTGGGCCCAGCAGAAAGCAAGCAAGATGCTTAAGCATATTTTATCTATTCTGCCTCTGCCTCCTCTGGATAATTTGGTTGTTTTATTCTTTTCTTTTTGGGAGGGGGGATAATATATGATTCTTGGGCATGATATTTCAAGAGCTTGTTTTATGTATATAGATATAGATATATAGATCCAATTCATTTTCTATATCTGAGACTTTATCTTAAGCACAGGGACTTAAATGGAGAACACGAGACACGTTCATGATTTATGGTTCAGTGAGTATTGAAAATTGGATGAGTCAAGTTTCCCCTATTTTTCATATTTCCAAGGAGAAGATAATTATCAATCCTAGATTTTCTCTACCCCTTTACCATTCCTGCTTAGAGGAGATTTATGAGTTTACCTGATGCGATGTGTAGGATCAGATACTGCACATCTGGCGCTCGTGGTAAAGAACCCGCCTTCTGATGCAGGAGACATAAGAGATGCAAGTTCAATCCCTGGGTCAGGAAGATCCCCTGGAAGAGGGCATGGTAATCCACTCCAGCATTCTTACCTGGAGAATCCCATGCACAGAAGAGTTTAATGGGTTATACTCCATAGAGTCACAAAGAGTTGGACATGAGTGAAGAGACTTAGCACGCACACACTGCACATGTCTGGCTTCTCTCTTGTGAAAGCACTCAGATTTGAAGCTTTCTGTTTGCAGAAAGCAGGTTCTCTCTATCAGGCAATAAGAGGGACACTTTCCACATAGACTGAAAGCAATTGCTCTCCATCTGTAATGAGTCTTTGAGTGAGTACTGTATATATATTAAACTTAGTGTTAAATAATTATCATGACCATTTGTTCACATCCTCAGTCATCCATCATTTCAGTGTTTTTCCTTTTTATAGTAAAGTTGCTCAGTCGTGTCTGACTCTTTGCAACTCCATTGACTGTAGCCTATCAGGCTCCCCTGTCCATGGGATTTTCCAGGCAAGAGTACTGAAGTGGGGTGCCATTGCCTTCTTCCTTTTTATAAGTCTCTACAAAAACTGACACTTAAAACTCTCACTCACTGCTTGATTCTTGTGTCTTTCTTGAGCAGGGAAGAAGAATTTACTTATTTAACCCTAAAATCTCATTAGTGTGACTAGAGACAAATACATTCAGTGTGAGTATTCAATACATGTTTATTCAGTCGGTGGTCTATCAGTTGTTGGGGTTGTTGTTTAGCTGTTAAGTTGTGTCTGACTGTTTGTTACCCCATGGACTGTAGCCCACCGGCTTCTTCTGTCCATGGGATTTCCCAGGTGTTGCAGTGGTAAAGAATCTGCCTGCCAATACAGGAGATGTAGCTTTGATTCCTGGGTAAGGAAGATTTCTTGGATGAGGAAATGGCAACCCACTTCAATATTCTTGCCTGGAGAATTCCATGGACATAGGAGCCTGTTGGACTACAGTCCATGGGGTCACAAAGAGTCTGATGCAATTGAGCACTCAACACAGAGTCGGACACGACTGAAGTGGCTTAGCAGCAGCAGCATTTAATAAGTGTTAAGACAAGTATAATAGACAACACAATAATACACAGAGAAGGGCTACCTTATCCAGATTGATGGGACTGTGGTGGTCAGGAAAGGACTTTTTAACATATACTCATAGAATTCTTTATTCTTTTTAGCTCATGCCATGTAAAAGTCAGTGGATTCTGGGATATACTGAGTTACTTATGGACCTAGATCACTGAAAATAATTTTCAAATCTGGATCAGCATATGTAATTACACCTTATTTTAGCACTATCTACTCGTATTCAACAAGTTGTTATTACATGTATATCATGTGGTGTATTTTTTTAGAATTTGGGGATATGGAAGTGAAAAGGAAAATTATTAAATCTCATGAAACATACCTTCTAAGGGAGGCAAGAGATTATGATTTGTGATTGGTTTCAAGAAACATTGTCCTTCTTGAAGTTTATTTGAAAATTCAATACCTTTATACTTGCTGATTTTTCTGCCTGGAACTATCCCCCAGGTCTTCATAGAGCTTGCTTCCACATGGGTTTTAGGGCCTTTGTCAACCCACCCAGAGTATCATTACAAATGACCTCTCCCACTATCACTGGATTTTCCCTGCTTTATGTCCTCTTATGGTAACTGCTGCTGCTGCTAAGTCACTTCAGTCGTGTCCGACTCTGTGTGACCCCATAGACGGCAGCCCACCAGGCTCCCCCGTCCCTGGGATTCTCCAGGCAAGAACACTGGAGTGGGTTGCCATTTCCTTCTCCAATTCATGAAAGTGAAAAGTGAAAGTGAAGTCACTCAGTCATGTCCGACTCTTAGAGACCCTGTGGACTGCAGCCCACCAGGCTCCTCCATCCATGGGATTCTCCAGGCAAGAGTACTGGAGTGGGGTGCCACTGCCTTCTCCCTTACGGTAACTATCATCATCTAAAAGTGGTGATAAAAGTATTATCTACCTAAAATACTGAAAAGTTCCCCTTGCTCCCACAGTAAAGTCCAAAGTTCTCACAAAGGACTTCAGAGTCCCTGTGATCTGCTGCCAGTTCCATTTCCTCTTCAATCTCAACCTTATCTTTTTTTTTCCACTCTTCCAGGTTGATTTTACTTGGTAAGATCAAAAGCAGTTTGAACAGAAGAGTTTCATGCTGTGACTTTCTCAGAATAGCTGAGGATGTATTGAAAGAGGGTGGGAGGGGTTGTGGTCAAAGTTCAAAGCAGGGAAACCAGTTAGAAGGGTCCTGAATTAATCCAGGTGAGGGATGACAACAGTTTGGAACTGCATGGTTATAAACCAGGTCCCAGGATTCAAAGAGAAATAGTCAGTTCTAAACATATTTTGAAGCTAGAATCAACAAGATTTGCTGAGAGATTGGATTTGGAGTTTGAGAGGAAAAGAAGAGCCGAAGTTGACCCTCATGTTTCTGTCTGAGCAACTGGAAGGATGGCATTACATTTCATAGATGGAGATGACTGCAGGGGGAACAGAAGGAGCTGGAAACCAGGAATACATTTTGTGACATGTTGCATTTGAGATACACATTTGATATCCAAGTAAAGATGCTGAAGAGACAGTTGGAAATACAAGATGGCAGTTTGAAGGAAAGTTTACACTGGAAGTCTAAATTTGAGTCTTTGGCATAGAAATGATATTTAAAGTTACTAGATTGAATTAGATACCAGCATCTGAGTATAGATAAAGAAAAGATCCAGAGGACTGATCCCTGGGGCACTGATATTTTGTGATCAGAGGGAGGAGAAACCAGGAAAAGAATGCAAAGGAGTGTCTCAGGAGATGGGAGGGAAGTGAAAAGGGTGGTGTCCTGGAAGCCAGGATGGAAGAATGTTTATAAATGGGGAACGATTATCTGTACCAAATGCTGCTGGTAGGTCAAGTAAGATGCATTAGCTAACATACACTGCCTTTATTACTGGAAATATGTTTGAGCAAATGTCAGCAGGATAAATTAAACACCTGCTATCTTTTGCCATGTAAAATATCAGAGAGAAAAGCTTAGGAAAATTCCCAATGGGCACAAAATTTATTAGTCACAGTTTCATCTCAAATAAATGTACTTTGTATGTATCAAACATACACACACAAGTATAGGCATGTATTTTTTTAATGCTATGATTAAAAAACCTGCTATGTAGATTGATACTGGGAGCTCTTAATTACTCCACAGTACAATGTAAGGTGATGTCCTAGGACAAAATCCAGGTTTTTCTCCTAAGACGCATAAGAAGAAAGAGAGATGAGATGGCACAAACATGCTTTCTATTTTGTCCACAGAAAACTGTAATAAGGCAATTTTCAAGTTACCTTATACTTGATGCTGAATCACATCTCACCACATTGATTCTCACTGAAAAATCACAGGATATTTTGCCATATAGTACATTTTGGATTTCTTTGATCAGCATGTCTCATTAAGGCATATTTGTTATTCTCAGAATGTGTTATTTAAAAACACATGTGTTAATAATTAAAATCCCAATGGAGAAATGCCCTTGGTTGAGAAGTACTGTTAAATTTTTTTGATACGCTTAATCCACTGATAACTTCCTATAAACACATTGGCACATTCTGATTCTATTATTGTGATTGATTCTATTATTGCGATTGATTCTATTCCATCAACATACAAGGATGCTTTCTAACCCACTGATACCTAACCTATTTTCATAGGTTATTGAAGTCATAATAAAGTTGTTTATTCATAATACAATCACATTTAATACTAATTTTGCTATATTTAACAAAATAAGATTGCACCTGTTCAAAGTTTAAACTATAGAAATCTAAAATTAAAAAAGGGTATAAGTTGTCTAAATGTTTGTTATATACATCAAATTTGGGGAAATCAGATAGTTTTCTTTTATTTTTAATATAGTTGATTTAAAATATTGTGAAAATATTATGTTAGTAGAAATAGATAAGTGAATTAGGGAACTGAAGGTCAGGAATGGGGAATGGACAGTCACTTACTTTTTACACTCTGTATGTTATTTTTTATGAAAATGCATTATTTATTTCAATAAATAAATTCACAATAAAAGTGATCAAGGAAACAAAAAAATATTGTGTTTCTGTTGCACAGTATATATATAGATGTGTATAAGAGACAGTCTCTATNTTATGTCCTCTTATGGTAACTGCTGCTGCTGCTAAGTCACTTCAGTCGTGTCCGACTCTGTGTGACCCCATAGACGGCAGCCCACCAGGCTCCCCCGTCCCTGGGATTCTCCAGGCAAGAACACTGGAGTGGGTTGCCATTTCCTTCTCCAATTCATGAAAGTGAAAAGTGAAAGTGAAGTCACTCAGTCATGTCCGACTCTTAGAGACCCTGTGGACTGCAGCCCACCAGGCTCCTCCATCCATGGGATTCTCCAGGCAAGAGTACTGGAGTGGGGTGCCACTGCCTTCTCCCTTACGGTAACTATCATCATCTAAAAGTGGTGATAAAAGTATTATCTACCTAAAATACTGAAAAGTTCCCCTTGCTCCCACAGTAAAGTCCAAAGTTCTCACAAAGGACTTCAGAGTCCCTGTGATCTGCTGCCAGTTCCATTTCCTCTTCAATCTCAACCTTATCTTTTTTTTTCCACTCTTCCAGGTTGATTTTACTTGGTAAGATCAAAAGCAGTTTGAACAGAAGAGTTTCATGCTGTGACTTTCTCAGAATAGCTGAGGATGTATTGAAAGAGGGTGGGAGGGGTTGTGGTCAAAGTTCAAAGCAGGGAAACCAGTTAGAAGGGTCCTGAATTAATCCAGGTGAGGGATGACAACAGTTTGGAACTGCATGGTTATAAACCAGGTCCCAGGATTCAAAGAGAAATAGTCAGTTCTAAACATATTTTGAAGCTAGAATCAACAAGATTTGCTGAGAGATTGGATTTGGAGTTTGAGAGGAAAAGAAGAGCCGAAGTTGACCCTCATGTTTCTGTCTGAGCAACTGGAAGGATGGCATTACATTTCATAGATGGAGATGACTGCAGGGGGAACAGAAGGAGCTGGAAACCAGGAATACATTTTGTGACATGTTGCATTTGAGATACACATTTGATATCCAAGTAAAGATGCTGAAGAGACAGTTGGAAATACAAGATGGCAGTTTGAAGGAAAGTTTACACTGGAAGTCTAAATTTGAGTCTTTGGCATAGAAATGATATTTAAAGTTACTAGATTGAATTAGATACCAGCATCTGAGTATAGATAAAGAAAAGATCCAGAGGACTGATCCCTGGGGCACTGATATTTTGTGATCAGAGGGAGGAGAAACCAGGAAAAGAATGCAAAGGAGTGTCTCAGGAGATGGGAGGGAAGTGAAAAGGGTGGTGTCCTGGAAGCCAGGATGGAAGAATGTTTATAAATGGGGAACGATTATCTGTACCAAATGCTGCTGGTAGGTCAAGTAAGATGCATTAGCTAACATACACTGCCTTTATTACTGGAAATATGTTTGAGCAAATGTCAGCAGGATAAATTAAACACCTGCTATCTTTTGCCATGTAAAATATCAGAGAGAAAAGCTTAGGAAAATTCCCAATGGGCACAAAATTTATTAGTCACAGTTTCATCTCAAATAAATGTACTTTGTATGTATCAAACATACACACACAAGTATAGGCATGTATTTTTTTAATGCTATGATTAAAAAACCTGCTATGTAGATTGATACTGGGAGCTCTTAATTACTCCACAGTACAATGTAAGGTGATGTCCTAGGACAAAATCCAGGTTTTTCTCCTAAGACGCATAAGAAGAAAGAGAGATGAGATGGCACAAACATGCTTTCTATTTTGTCCACAGAAAACTGTAATAAGGCAATTTTCAAGTTACCTTATACTTGATGCTGAATCACATCTCACCACATTGATTCTCACTGAAAAATCACAGGATATTTTGCCATATAGTACATTTTGGATTTCTTTGATCAGCATGTCTCATTAAGGCATATTTGTTATTCTCAGAATGTGTTATTTAAAAACACATGTGTTAATAATTAAAATCCCAATGGAGAAATGCCCTTGGTTGAGAAGTACTGTTAAATTTTTTTGATACGCTTAATCCACTGATAACTTCCTATAAACACATTGGCACATTCTGATTCTATTATTGTGATTGATTCTATTATTGCGATTGATTCTATTCCATCAACATACAAGGATGCTTTCTAACCCACTGATACCTAACCTATTTTCATAGGTTATTGAAGTCATAATAAAGTTGTTTATTCATAATACAATCACATTTAATACTAATTTTGCTATATTTAACAAAATAAGATTGCACCTGTTCAAAGTTTAAACTATAGAAATCTAAAATTAAAAAAGGGTATAAGTTGTCTAAATGTTTGTTATATACATCAAATTTGGGGAAATCAGATAGTTTTCTTTTATTTTTAATATAGTTGATTTAAAATATTGTGAAAATATTATGTTAGTAGAAATAGATAAGTGAATTAGGGAACTGAAGGTCAGGAATGGGGAATGGACAGTCACTTACTTTTTACACTCTGTATGTTATTTTTTATGAAAATGCATTATTTATTTCAATAAATAAATTCACAATAAAAGTGATCAAGGAAACAAAAAAATATTGTGTTTCTGTTGCACAGTATATATATATATATATATATACTTTATACACATACACATAAATATTCTTTTTCATATTCTTTTCCGTTATGGATTATCACAAGATATTGTATATATTTCCCTATAATCTTGTTGTTTATTTTATATATAGCAGTTTGTATTTGCTAATCTCAAACTCCTTTTTCCTCCTTGCCCCTTTCACCTTTGATAACTATATGTATGCTGCTAAGTCACTTCAGTCGTGTCCGACTCTGTGTGACCCCATAGACGGCCGTCTATGGGGTCACTATATGTATATTTTTCCTATATCTGTGATTATGTTCCTGTTTTGAATATAAGTTCATTTGTTTCATATTTTAGATTCTACATATATGCTATTTGGCTTTCTCATTTTTACTTAATTCACTTAGTATGACAATCTCTTGGTCCATCCATGTTGCTTCAAATAACATTATTTCATTCTCTTTTATGGCTGAGTGTATTCCATTGTGTATATTATACCACATCTTTTTATTCATTCATCTGTCAATGGAAATTTACTTTGCTTACATGTCTTGGCTGTTGTAAATAGTGCTGCTATGAACACTCGGGTGCATGTATCTTTTCAAATTATAGTTTTCTCTGGATATATGCCTAGGAGTGGGATAGCTGGATCATATGGCAACTCTACTTTTAGTTTTTAAAGGACCTGCCACACTGTTTTCCACCGTGGCAACAATCTACATTCCCAGTAACAGTGTAGGCAGGTTCCCTTTTCTCCACACCCTCTCTAGCATTTGTTCATTTTCAGACTTTTTAATGATAGCCATTCTGGCTGGTGTGAGGTGATATCTTACTGTAGTTTTGATTTGCATTTCTCTAATAGTTAGTGAGGTTGAGCATCTTTTCATGTGCCTGTTGCACATCTATATGTCTTCTTTGGAGACATATCTATTTAGTCTTCTGCCCATATATTTTCCCCCAGTCCATAGGTTATCTTTTTTTCTTTTTCCTTTGGTTTCCTTACCTGTGCAAAAGCTTCGTTTGACTAAGTCTTATTTGCTCATGTTTACTTTTATGAAAATCAAATCATTTTAATGGCTGTTTTTTCTTTCTATCATTCTTTTTCTCTCAAGTCATCAAATGACTCTATCCTTAAACATCTTTTCCTAACTTTGACTATAATTTTTCCAATTTGGCTTAATTATAGAGCTTTATATATATATATTGCATTTTCCCAGTGCAGAAAATACTCCCTTATTTTGGTGAGAATTTTTTCAAACACATTTTATAGTAACTTTTCATGCATTAGTTTGTATTCTTTAATTGTTTTATTGTATTTATTGTGTGTTGTCAAAAGACTTTAAGTTCTGAGAGTCAGAATCATGACACATATTAAAGCAAAAGCAACAAGAACTAATTTTTCAAACATACAGTCACTTCATAAAAGTTAACATCACTTTAGGACCATTTTCTATATATTTAAATTATGTTGCTATTGCTTTAACTCTGTCAATATTATATGTCAGCCTGGATGGGAGAGGAGTTTGGTAGAGAATGGATACATGTATATGTACGGTTGAGTCCCTTCACTGTTCACCTGAAACTATCACAACATTTTTTGTTAATCTGCTATACTCCAACACAAAATACAAAGCTTTTCTTTTAAAGTCTTTGCAGCTATTCTTGGAATTGTCTATAAAGCTGTTTTTTTGTAAAATTGATAAATAAATCTTTGAGTCACATTTCTTCTAAGATACACCCTTAAAAGGCTATTATTCAAGTGAACACTTCATCTTTCTTATTACATTGGACTCTGAAAGACCTTTGAGTATTTGTTTATTTAAATAAATATAGCCTCAGATACTATTTATTCTAAAAATTGAACCTGAATCTGCTGAAGTCTCTAAAACTAATTATCAGTTTATGGGAAATCAAGAGGCTGGAGAAATGTGCTAAATGTTGCCATGGGAATAAAGCCTACAACATCCAGTCTGAAAAAGTCTCAGGAAAAAAAGTCTGAATTCTTCAGAAAATAATTTGCAAAGAAAAAGTAAAAGGTGATAATGATAGAAGCTATAAATCAAAGATAATTTTAAAAACCTTAAATATATCAACTGTTTCCAATATATACAAATTTTAGGCTCTTGATCTGAATAAACATGCTATTAAAAACCGAGATTATATAAGCCATTTGAATGCTGATTAGTTAGTGATATTAAAGAGTTATTATACCTTTAAGTTATTAAAATGGTACTGTGGTCACATTTTTGTGGTCACATAGTACTTATCTTTTAGTTATTCAAAAAGCTGTAATTATATGAAATGAAATGATTGATGCCTAGATTTGGATTCAAAATAATCTGAGGTTGAAGAAATTGGTCAAAGGCATATGAAGTATGAGTTTGTAATTGTTGCAGGTGACTGACAGGTGGGCTTCCCTGGTAGGTCCATTGGTAAAGAATCTGCCTGCAGTGTTGGAGATCTGGGTTTGATCCCTGGATCAGGAAGATCCCCCAGAGAAGAAATGGCAACCCACACCAGCATGGTGATTTATTATGCTATTTGCTCTATTATATTTATGTGAAACTTTCCATTAAAAGTTTAAATAATAAATAAGCTTCCTCAAATGAAGAAAGACTGCAATAATTGATATGCTCGATACAATGCCCACCACCCCAGAAGGCAGTTTCCTAAGGATATTAAAAAAATATTGTATGCATTAGAAACAGCATCAGGTTTTTCACATTTCCTCTTGCACTTGAAATCTCTTTCTTTTCCTTTTATCCTTTCCCTCCTCATCATAGTGACTAATTCAGATTGGATTAAATGCTTGTTGAGCAGAAAGTTCTGGAGCATCTTTTAATTAAATGAATTTTTGGTAATCCTTTATTGTTTCTTGGAGAAGGCTAACTTTTATATCCTCAGCACTGGACACATGATAGAGACCTAATAAATACAAGCCAAATGCTTACTGATGGAGAAGTAGTCTTCTCCCCTGCTATCCTTTCTGCTGGCACCACTCAAGTCCTCTAGGACTTGTAAAGAGTCTTTCAACTTCATCCTTCATTTTAAAGTCTCTCAGGCAAAATATATTTAAGTCATCTCTTGGCTAAAGTTGCTTTACTACAAGAACAGGGATTTATCATTGTATACAGTAAGCACCAATCAGTTCAGTTCAGTCTCTTATTCGTGTCCGACTCTTTGCGACCCCATGAATCGCAGCACACCAGGCCTCCCTGTCCATCACCAACCCCCGGAGTTCACTCAGACTCATGTCCATCGAGTCAGTGATGCAATCCAGCCATCTCATCCTCTGTAGTCCCCTTCTTCTCCTGCCCCCAATCCTTCCCAGCATCAGAGTCTTTTCCAATGAGTCAACTCTTCTCATGAGGTGGCCAAAGTACTGGAGTTTCAGCTTTAGCATCATTCCTTCCAAAGAAATCCCAGGGCTGATCTCCTTCAGAATGGACTGGTTGGATCTCCTTGCAGTCCAAGGGACTCTCAAGAGTCTTCTCCAACACCACAGTTTAAAAGTTAACTAAAATTAG
Organism: Oreotragus oreotragus; assembly: GCA_006410675.1. Lineage (NCBI taxonomy): Eukaryota > Metazoa > Chordata > Mammalia > Artiodactyla > Bovidae > Oreotragus > Oreotragus oreotragus. Next base: position 958,162 of record SJYX01015097.1, on the reverse strand, counting down.
AGTTGTAAGGAGTCCTGTTATGTACAAGTGGAAATGAAATGATTTAATCCAGTCCTCTTTCCTCCTTGGACTTAAGGTCTATCTGTGTCTGGGTCTTTTATGTGTACTTTAATGTTTGCTAAATTGAACTGAATTAATTTTGATGCCTTTCCTGGTAACCAGCGCATACTGGCCCAACTTCTTTTATCCATCCCCACATCCCTTTGCAGAGTTGTGAATAACAGCTCTTAAGTTTGTACGTAAGTCTTAGATTTCCAGTTTTTTACTTCTTAGCTTTTAAAACTCCCTATCTACAAACTTTTGTGCAATAATATGAGATCCATACCCTGTGACTGAGACTGGAGATACACAGATGAGTGAAATTATATATCTATCTTTGCCTTCAGATGGCTCTATCTGCTATACTTCTATCTACTTGCACAGATTCTGAGAAACTACTATTATCTTCATTCACTTGTCCCTATACTTTATAAGAGCTCTGTGCTTCCAAAATGTGAGATTTCACTCTACTTTACTCCTGTCTCCAATCATTTATAAGATGCTAAGTAAAATAGATCTGGAATTATTCATGAAGATCCCCACTCTTTACCCTTTGCCATAGATAGAAGTATTTTACCAGTATTTTGCTTCTTAAAAGCCACTTCTTTTCTGACCAAATGACATTTTCCTTTCCCCGATATTCTGGTGACTTTATTTTAAAACAATCTTTAGTGCGATTTCGTCCAAATGTTTTCAATAATCTATGATTATACTTTTGTACTCCTGCCAAGCTCTGCCACCTCAACATCAACAAACACAATAAAACATTTAATTTTCCTTACAATTGCAAACACAATACATACAAATTGTGAAAAGTTAGGAAACTAGAAAAAAGTTTAAAATAGAAAATTATATTTTGTCAAAGGCCTTCTCTGCATCTATTGAGGTAATCATATGGCATTTATTTTTCAATTTGTTAATGTGGTGAATTACATTGACTGATTTACGAATACTGAAGAATACTTGCATCCCTGGGATAAAGCCCACTTGGTCATGGTGTATGATCTTTCTAATGTGTTGTTGAATTCTGATTGCTAGAATTTTGTTGAGGATTTTGCATCTATGTTCATCAGTGATATTGGCCTGTAGTTTTCTTTTTTTGTGGTATCTTTGTTGGGTTTTGGTATTAGGGTGATGGTGGCCTCATAGAATGAGTTTGGAAGTTTACCTTCCTCTGCAATTTTCTGGAAGAGTTTGAGTAGGATAGGTGTTAGCTCTTCTCGAAATTTTTGGTAGAATTCAGCTGTGAAGCCATCTGGACCTGGGCTTTTGTTTGCTGGAAGATTTCTGATTACAGTTTCAATTTCCGTGCTTGTGATGGGTCTGTTAAGAGTTTCTATTTCTTCCTGGTTCAGTTTTGGAAGGTTGTACTTTTCTAAGAATTTGTCCATTTCTTCCACGTTGTCCAATTTATTGGCATATAATTGCTGATAGTAGTCTCTTATGATTCTTTGTATTTCTGTGTTGTCTGTTGTGATCTCTCCATTTTCATTTCTGATTTTATTGATTTGATTTTTCTCCCTTTGTTTCTTGATGAGTCTGGCTAATGGTTTGTCAATTTTATTTATCTTTTCAAAAAACCAGCTTTTGGCTTTATTGATTTTTGCTATGGTCTCTTTTATTTCTTTTGCATTTATTTCTGCCCTAATTTTTAAGATTTCTTTCCTTCTACTAACTCTGGTAGGGGGGGTTCATGTTTGGGAGTTCATGTACACCCGTGGCAGATTCATGTCAATGTATGCCAAAACCAATAGAGTACTGTAAAGTAAAATAAAGTAAATTGGAAAAAAAAAAGAAAAGAAAAGTTCTCCCTTCCAATCTCAGACCCCACCATGAATTTTTGAGTTGTTCTTCTACTCCAAAATTCAGTGCTTCATGCATCCATTTGGGGCACTTTAATATTCTTGCTCATGTTACTTGTGTATATTTCTCCTTTTCCCTAATTGGATATCAATTTCATGGGGCAGGAATTGCCTTTATGTCCTCTATAAACCTTACAATAATAAAATTCCTTTCTTAGTCATTCAACACACATTTATTGTTTCTTTAGAATTAAAAGACTAGACTAAATCATCTCTAAGGAGCCTTCCAACTTAAAAAAAAAAGTGTATGAATGTAGTTCTAGGACTTATATAATGAACGTACAAAAGACCTCTCTGTGCCCATATTGACTATGAGAGTTAAAAGTCAGATATGCTGATGTCACACTGGTGTTTATAGGGAAGTTTATAAAATCTGATTTTGAAAAGTAGGTAAGTTTATTTTTCAAGAACTTTTGCAACCTTTCTATTGAGACAGTCAACACATGTTCCTGATAGAACTTTGAACATTAAAAAAAATTGCACATCTGGTTATAGTTTTATGAAATTAAGTGACACTAACTCAGAGCTCCACAAAGTAAAGGTTGTATAATTAAGAACATTCAAAAGGTAAACAGGGAACTCTGGCAAGACTTAAGAAGGGGAACATCTTATTGTGATCTATCAGAAATATTTACCACTCATTTATCTCTACCATTTCTTCCTGCTTTTCATGGCAGCAACCATTGTTGCTGACTTGTGCTTGGCAAATTGCTGCCAAGAGTCCAGATGTTTCTCAGTGTGGATCTATGGAAACTTGTGTTGTCCAAATTTCAGAAGATGGGCTCTCAGACTAGGTTAGATAACACAAGGGAAAAAAAAAACAAAGCCCAGAGCAACTTAGAAAATGAAGCCTGAGGTTATTTTTGGTCTCAATTACTCTCCTCCTCTTTTCCCTTCCCATCTGTGTGCAGTTCTCAGTGACTCAAATTAGAGAGGTTAAAAGCCAAATTAGTTGGAAGGCTGTCTTCCACCTCCAGGAAAATCCAAGTATATGGAAGTTTAGTGGGGTAGTTTGATCAGGTCAGAAGTGTCTTTTACTTTCGGTCCTTCTCAGGAAAGTCTTCAGAATTTTTTTGGCTATCAGTCATTAAAGTAAAGTCTCTCTGTCATGTCCAATTTTTTGTGACTGCATGGACTGAAGCCTGTCAGGCTCCTGTGTCCATGGGATTTTCCAGGCAAGAATGTTGGAGTGGGTTGCCATTTCATTTTCCAGGGGGTCTTCCTGACCCAGGGATCGAGCCTGGGTCTCCCACACTGCAGGCAGACCCTTTACCATCTGAGCCACCAAGGAAGCCCTCAGTCATTAAAAACCCCTTAGAAAAGTTTGAGAGGAAGTTTTTCCATGTAAGTCTGAGACAAAGGTGATGCTGAGAAGAAGAGAAAGTCCTACAACTCCTTAACCACAAGGGCACCTCCAGCATTCACAAAACTCAGTGGTTTTGCTCAAAGCACAGCCTAGGCTTTCTTTTATTTTTTCAAACTTTGTATTGGGGTATAGCTGATTAACAGTGTTGTGGTAGTTTCAGGTGAGCAGTGAAGGGGCTCATTATATATTTATATACCTGTCTCCATTCTCCCCCAAAGCCCTGTCCCATCCAGGCTGCCACATGACATCGAGCAGAGTTCCCTGTGCTATACAGTAGGTCCTTGTTGGTTACCCATTTTAAATGTAGCAAGGTGTACATGGCCTTCCCAAAGTCCCTAACTGTCCCTTTTCCCCAGCAGCCATAAGTTCATTTTTTGTCTTGAGTCTCTTTCTGTTTTGTAAGTAATTTCATTCAATATGTTTAGATTCCACATATAAGGGATGTCATACGATATCTCTCTGTCTGATTTACTTCATTCAGTATGACACCCTCTAGGTCCATCCATGTTTCTGCAAATGACATTATTCCTGCAATCCCACTCCTGGGCCTATATCCGGAGGGAAAAAATAATCAGAAAGGATACATGCACGCAGTGTTTGTTGCAGCACTGCTTGCAGTAGCCAGGACATGGAAGCAATGGCTTATGCTTTCTGCGGCTTGCCCCTCCATCCTCTGACTTCTTTTCCCTTTCAGCCTGAACAGGAGAAAGTCAGAATAATACAGTCCAAAAACAATCAACAAGATGGTTTCAAGTTTTTTCTTTTCACCTGAATACATGCTCTAAAGAAAGAAAAATTAAGGATTAACAAGTTGCAATGAGAGTCATGCTGCCCAATTACAAGTGTGATCTAATACTTTTCTGGTAACTTGACAATGAGGCTAAACAAGTTTAAAGTTTAATATGACCCCCTTTCCTGCTTTTTCTGATATGAAAAGAAGCATTCTTAAAAATAATCAAACTCTGACATTATTGCCTAAAACATGCTTTCTAACATTATGGCATAGGCATTAAAGTGTTGATGGACTATTCAGAAAAGAATGGTTTATAGCAAGAGTAGAACATGAGGACTGATGATTAAGTATTGATTTTCTTTTCTCATAAACTTGTATCTTGTGCTTCCAAAGCATTAGCCTTGTCTTGCAGGGGAACTGAATCTTCTCTTGGGCTTTAATCCCCACAAATGTGTGCTTTCTCTGGAGTAATGTGTGTAGGATAATGGGTGGCTGATTTGGGCTCAGCTTTGATATAAAACACTTCTGCCAATGCAGGGACTCGTGGGGTAAGTGCATGTCGGGCATCTGCACACTGAATAATTGTTTGTGCAATCTACACTCTCTTAAGTCTAACTGGTAAACTAGAAAGCATTTTTTAAAAATAATTATTCCATGTGGAATAGTCTTACCACAGAGATTGTAAACCTCATAATCCCTTCCTGGAAATTTGTCTGGTACCTGGGACAGCAAAACAATAGTAAGATTCTTTATTTTTAATGTCAACAACTTATAAAATGAAAGATGTAGTATAACCAAAAAACGTATGTAAAATAGATGTAATTTAAAAATAAGTAAAATGAACGAACTTCTATCTACTACCCAGCTTGAGAAATAGGAACAAATTGAGTGTTAACAATGTCTTATAGTCACCTGCGTGTCCATTCTCAATCCCAACCCCCAATAGGCACCCTCAACCATCACCCTAGTTTGGTGTTTATCAGTTCTTTTCTTTGCAATTTTACCCCTTATGTATGTATCTCTAACATGCATGTATGTAATTTTGTGAGTTTTTAATTTTATATTAAGATAAATCATACTTCTTTTCTGTTGACTTGATTTCCTTAACATGTTTGTAAGATTCATTCATATAGATGTGTGTGTGCTCAGTCACATTCAACTCTTTGTGGCCCCATGGACTGTAGCCTGCCAGGCTTCTCTGTCCGTGGGATTTCCCAGACAAGAATACTGGAGTGGGTTGCCGCTTCCTACTCCAGGTGATCTTCCCATCCAGAGATTGAACCTGCATTTCTTGCATCTCCTGCATTAGCAGGCAGATTCTTTACCATTAGCACCACCTGGGAAGCCACAGATGTATGTAGCTCTAGTTAATCTGTTTCTGACTGTTAAATAAATGGAGATATTATTCTTTCTCCTATTGATCAATACTTAAATTGTTTCCAAAATTTTGCTGTTATAAATGATGTTGTTGTAAACATCCTTATGTATGTATCCGGGCTTACCTGATCGACCTGGGTTCGATTCCTAGGTTGGGAAGATTCCCTGGAGATGGAAAAGGCTCCCCACTCCAGGATTCTGGCCTGGAGAGTTCCATGGACTATATAGCCCATGGGGTCGCAAAGAGTTGGACACAACTGAGTGACTTTCACTTCCACTTTCTTTTCATGTATGTATCCTGGACAGTAATTGCTGGGTTGTGGGCATACATGTGTTAGCTCTGCTAGATAATGCCCCAGTTGTTTTTCCAGATCTCATGGACGGAGGAACCTGGTAGGCTGCAGTCCATGCAGTCGCTAGGAGTCAGACACGACTGAAGGACTTCACTTTCACTTTTCACTTTCACGCATTGGAGAAGGAAATGGCAATCCACTCCAGTGTTCTTGCNGTTTTTTCAGATCTCATGGACGGAGGAACCTGGTAGGCTGCAGTCCATGCAGTCGCTAGGAGTCAGACACGACTGAAGGACTTCACTTTCACTTTTCACTTTCACGCATTGGAGAAGGAAATGGCAATCCACTCCAGTGTTCTTGCCTGGAGAATCCCTGGGATGGGGGAGCCTGGTTGGCTGCCGTCTTGGGGTGACCCAGAGTCAGACACGACTGAAGTGACTTAGCAGCAGCAGCAGCAGCTTATAGAAGTTTCTGTTCTTCCATCACCAAGAGTTGATATTATCATACTTTTAAAGCACATTTGGTGGGTCTTAAGTGGTATCTCATTGCATTTTTGATTTGTATTTCCCTGATTACTAATGGTGTTGAGAATATTTTTAATGTTTAATGACTACTCAGTTCTGATTTTTTGCCCACTTTCCCATTGGAATGTTTCATTTTCATTAATTAACATGCAAGCCTTCTTCCCTTTTAATTGTGAAATATACATAAACAAAACTCCACAAAACATTTATGTACAACTTAATAAACAATTTCAAGGAAATATGCATGTAAGTACAACCTATGGCAAGAAATAAATGTTTCTAGTATATGCAGGGAGGGGATCAAGATGGTGGAGGAGAGAAGGACGCTGAGCTCACCTTCCCCAGTGCACACATCAAATTTACATCTACATATTGCAGGAAGGGAGACCCATTCCAGGGCCTGAGAGTGGGCTGTTGTCTAACACTGGGAAATGAATTGTCTGAGGAGACACATGTATAGACTAAGAAAGAGACTTTATTGGGAAAGGACACCGGGGCAGAGACCAGGAGGATAAGGGAACCCAGTAGAACTCTGTCATGTGGCTCACAGTCTCAAGTTTTATGGTGATGGGGTCCATTTCTGGGTGTCCTAGGCCAATCGTTCTGACTCAGGGTTCTTCCTGGTGATGCACCCATTGCTCAACCAAGATGGATGCCAGTTAGAAGGATTCTGGGAGATGAAAGGACAGGTGGCATCTTCTTTTGACCTTTCCCAAACTCATCTGGTTGGTGGTGGCCTATTAATTGCGTATTCCTTACCAGGACCTTGGGTCATAAAATAACTCATGCAAATGGTACTATGGTGCCTAACTAGAATGGGCAGTTTCAGTGTGTTACCCCTAACATACATGTGGAGCAATTCTCACTGAAAACAAACTGGAGACTGGCAGAAAGACTCTTCTACAACTAAGACTGTAAAGAAAGATCTCCCTGGAACCAGGTAAGAAGGGAAGGGGCAACCACCAAGGCAGGGCCTACACAGAAGAGGAGGGGAATTATACAAGCTCAGAGATCCTCCCTAGGGATTGAGGGATCCAAACCACGTATTGGGGCTCCCACCCTGGGATCCAACACCAGGAAAATGAGTCCCCTTATTTGGTTTAAAAACCAGTGGGACTTACGGGAGGGCTGTAGGAAACCAAGGCTCCATTCATGAAGAGTGTGCACACACTTGCTTACTTCCCTGCACAAGGCGGGAGAAGCAGATTGAAACTGCCCAGGGCTCTGGCCAGTTCCCACCCCCCAACCCTCTGGCTGCCGTACCAAAAACAGTGCACACTTCGGGTTGGGGGACAGAGCCAGCTGGAGCCCAGTAGTGCATCTGAGTGGGGTGTGGGTGGCCACTGCTGGTGCTCTTGAAAGCAGTGGATCTGGATCAGTCTGAGGGTCAGATTGGCATTCTGGGACCATCCTAGTATGTACCCGGCTGACATTGGGTGCCCACTCTGGCCCACTTCCTTTAGCACTGTTCCCCACTGAGTTGAAGGTGCTATTGCCAGAAGGTGGGAGAGTGCACATTTAGAGGGAACAAAACCAGCTCAGACCAGAACCTCAGGGCTTCTGACCTAGCATCTTAGGACCCAAGCTCAGCCTAGATGGGATGGTGACACCCACTGAGCTGAGGAGAAACCCCAGATCACACATGGCTCTGCCTCCAGCCTCTCCATTTTCAGCCCCACCTACCACCAAGGTAATAGCTGTCATCACACCTCAGGGAAGACGAGGCTCATCCTCACTTCAGATCCAGCTCTCCACCAAAGTCACTGGGCACATGAAGACTGCATAAGGATGCTCCCACACAAGGAAACTCCTTCAAGACCTGGATAGATAACTATTAATCCAATTTCATAGAGACAAGAGGTTAAAGAATCCACCTGCAATGCAGGAGATACAGGAGATGTGAGTTCAATCCCTGGGTCAGGAAGATCCCCTGGAGGTGGGCATGGCAACCCACTCCAGTATTCTTGCTTAGAGAATCCCATTGACAGAGGAGCCTGGAAGGCTACAGTCCATAGTGTTGCAAAGAGTCAGACACGACTGAAGCAACTGAGCATGTGCATAGAGACAAGGTTAACAAAATAAGACAGAAATTTGTTTCAAATGAAAGAACAAGAAAAACCTCTGGTTGGGGCGGGTTGGGGACTAACAAAACAAAGATAAATAATTTACCAGATAAAGAGTTCCAAGCATTAGTAATAAGAATGCTAACTGAACTTGTGAAGAGAATAGATAAACAGAGAATTTTTAACAAAGAACCAGAGGATATTAAAAAAAAAAACACTCAGAGCTGACGAATGCAATAACTGGAATGAAAAAGAAAGAATTGATAGCAGACTAAGGGATACAAAAGAATGCATAAGTGATCTGGGAGATAAGACTAATAGAAACCACCCAAACAGAAAAGCAAAACAAAAAAATAATTTTTAAATGAAGACAATTTCAGGGACAATATCAAATAGATGAAAGGTTGTTGCTGAACCACGCAAAGACGCCAGGATTCTTGACCTCCGGAGGAGAAGAATTCAATCTGGGGCCAGAGACGAGGCTTGATTGCTCAGAGCTTTTGTGTAATAAAGTTTTATTGAAGTATAAAGGAGATAGAGAAAGCTTCTGATAGGCATCAGAAGGGGGCAGAAAGAGTACCCGCTTGCTAGTGTAAGCAATGGAGTTATAGACTCTCTAATGAATCAAAAGAATGTCTGGAGGTTGTAAAGACCTCACCAGATCTACTCCCATAATTTACATTTTAAGATAACAGGATTAGCCAGAAGGTTTAATCCAGAGACTGTCCTCAGGCAGGATACATTATTGTTATATAATCCTAAAGAATGTAGAGGGGAAAAAAAAGTTTGTCCTTTCTTCCTCCTTGAGAATTCCAGACCCCTCTCTCCTTGGGGACCCCTAGACTTCTTATCAACATGCCTAGGAAATGACTCTCTCAGTATACTAACATTCACACTGTAGAGGTCTCAGAAGAGAGAGAGAGAAAAGGGTAGAAAATATATTTAATGAAATTGTGGTGAAAATTTCCCATACCTGAGAAGGAAATATACCTTCAGGTACAAGAACCAGAGAGTGTCTCCACAAGATGAATCCCCAAAAGCCTATACCAACATAAAAGTAAAATAGCCAAAGTTGTCAAAGAGATAATTCTAAAGTCAAAAAGATAAAAACAAAGGGTCACATACAAGGGAACCACCATAATGCTATCAGCTAAGTTTTCTACAGAAACATTGCAGGCCAGAAAGGAGTGGCATGATATATTTAAAGTACAAAGGGAAAAACCTACAACCTAGGATACTTTACTCAGCAAGGTTATCATTCAGAATTGAAGATGAGATAAGGAACTTCTCAGAGAAGCAAAAACTAAAAGAATTCAACAAAACTATACCTGGTGGCTCAGAAGTTAAAGCGTCTGCCTCCAATGCAGGAGACCTGGGTTCGATCCCTGGGTCGGGAAGATCCCCTGGAGAATTACTCCATTTTAATTTAAAATATTAAACATTTGTTTTTGCTCTACAAGCTTTATTTATTTATTTATTTATTTAATTTATTTTTTTACATGAACTGCTCTACAAGCTTTAAGTAGAAGCTTAAAAATAGCAATGTAAAAAAAAATTTTATACCAAATTCATAGCCTATAAGCAGGTCAAAAAAAAATATATATCAAACATTTAGGTGATTCTTATAACACTTCCCTGGGCTTCCCTGGTGGCTCAGTGGTTAAAGCGTCTGCCTCCAATGCGGGAGACCCGGGTTCGATCCCTGGGTCGGGAAGATCCCCTGGAGAAGGAAATGGCAATCCACTCCAGTATTCTTGCCTGGAGAATCCCATGGACGGAGAAGCCTAGTAGGTTACAGTCCATGGGGTTGCAAAGAGTCGGACACGACTGAGCGACTTCACCTTCACCTTCACCTTATAACACTTCCCTAAAGAGTAATATATTTTGTTTCCATTTCAAAAATGAGGAAAATTTCTGGGCCACTGTGGTAAATTGATTGTTCAAAGTGATCCCTGAATAAACTGTGCTTCACAGCAACCAGGTCCCTTTGCCATATCTTTGCTGTTCTTGTCATAGAGAGGCGCAGTGTATTTTCCTGTTCTTTTGATTTGTGCTGGCCTGGTAATTTTTTCTTACCCACGTAAATGCAGGGAATTATGTTCTCAGACATCTGAGATGGAAATTTAAGATTAGCTTCTACATTTACTCAATAGAACCACCGTAGTCATATAACAAACTCCAGCTTACCATTCAGTAAAGCAAAGCCAGGGAGAGAGAGATATTATGGGAGATAAGAAATCAAAAGGAGAGTGAGAGCCTGTGGAGAAGAACCAAAATCCCAGACATATGAGAAAGCTCAGTCAACATGAAAAAAAGGAGCAACCCAGCTCTTCTAGCCAGCTCCATCCATTTTGTGCCAACATAACATTGGTGGCAGACCAGCATCTTCCACATGATATAACCCTATGGACTGTAGCCCACCAAGCTCCTCTGTCCATGGGATTCCCCAGGCAAGAATACTGGAGTGGGTGGTTACAGTCCACGGGGTCGCAAAGAGTCGGACACGACTGAGCGACTTCACCTTCACCTTCACAGGTTGACTGGAGTATCTTTTTAGCTTCAGAAAGTCCCTCGACTCTGGGTCTCAGTGAGCTTGATGGATTCTCCTGCCGAGGAATGGGACAGGGACGACCCCAGGGAATGCTGGGAAGATGTGCAAAGCATGCTCCCATAAGTCTTTGCAGCTCTCCTTTCTCCACATCCTTTGTCGCTCTCGGGAGAAAAGAAAACACGACCGCTTATTCCCATCCTCCAGGAGTAAACCGAGAGTGGTGGTGTGGGAAATTCGGATTTTCTTCTTCACACATTCATCTTGGTTTCCTAAACTTTCCTCAAAGAATTATGTGTCTCTTTAATCAGCAAAGATAATAAAAATTACCAATTCATTCTGTATTCATTCTACAGTAGGTATGGAGCTCAGTGCTTAGAGACTGGGGGCACTGGAACCAGACTGCCTGGATGCACATCCTGGCTCTGCTCTGTGACCTTGAGCAACAATCTGAAACCCTTTTGTAAAATGAGGACAGAAATAGTCGTTACCTCATAGGGCTGCATGGATTAAAATTCAAGTGAAGGGCTTAACATGTGCTTGGCAAACAGCAAATGCTAATTAATTTCTTACTGTCACTGTTGTTTTATAATATTTACATATTCACTCTGTACATATAATAACATATTTATATAATTATAGTGTTTATTAAGTGCTTGCTATATACCAGTAATAACATGAACCCCCACTCCACGTGTCTTAGCCTGTGTCAGGCATCACACACACAAACACACAGAATTTCAGTCACTCTCAGTGTCTCTCTCTACCACTGTTTCTCTCTTTCTCTTTCTCACTAACTTCAAATCACTACCAAAGGTGATCTGGTAATTTCCAACAAGAGAATGAGGCAGGTAGAAATAAGAGGTCATACTGACCAGGAGCGGAGTGAGGACTAACTCTGATCGCCAGAATGGCACTCAGCACCTAGCACATTCTCAAAAAAGCATTAGCTGCATTGGAGGTAGAACCCGCCTGTCAATGTAGGAGACATAAGAAACGCATGTTCGATCCCTGGATTGGGAAGATCCCCTGGAGGAGGGCATGACAACCTACTCTTGCCTGGAGAATCCCCAGGGATAAAGGAGCCTGGTGGGCTACGGTCCATGGGGTCACAAAGGGTCAGACACAACAGAAGTGACTTAGCATGCACACACGCACACACGGGCTGACTTAGATCAGTGACAGAAAGCTCTTCAGACACACCACTCAACTAAGGAGGTCGCCTCTCCTAGTTCAGAATCCCCATTTTCCTGCCATGATTTTCCTCCCATCTGGCTGACCTCAAAAGCCCCTTAGCTGTTCTCCCCGCCTCCTCCCTCACCTTTTTTCAGTGTTTCCCCTAATACCTGTTACCCAGAGGGATCTTTAACGTCATGCTTTTATTCTCAGATCTCTTTAGGTTTGTAGAGACAACAATCGCAAAGACACTGCAGAGGGTTACTGTGTACCCTTCTCCCAGCTTCCCCTAATATCCACATCTTGCCCTGCCCATGGTTCACTCATCAAAACCAAGAAATCTACATTGGTGCAACACTATTCATTACAACACAAAATTGCAGACTTCATACAGATTTCACTGATTTTTCCACTAATGACCTTTTCTTTCTGTATTCCAGGATCCAATCCAGAAAACCACATAGCATTTTGTCATCAAGTCTAGACCAGAAAGATTTCTTTTAAAAGCTCAATGCAGATCATTTTCCTGCTTTAAACTCAATGAGTTCCCACACAGTTTGAATAAAACTGGAGCTCCTGGCTCTAGTCTCCAAGACCCACATACTTTAGCCCTGCAGACACCCCTCCTGTCTCACCCACACGACCCTCACTCACAGTGATGCCTGCGCCCAGGAGCCTCTGGTCACTTCTTTGAATCCCAAACTCACTCCAGGCTCTGCCTTTGCTGAGCCTGCTGCCTGGAAAGCTGTACGTCCTTTTTGTGACTGTCACCTGCTAAGTGGCCTCCCCTTGTCACCCCAGCTAAGCCAGCCTCACCCCATCACAACCACCCTCTCTCTCCTTCATGAGCACACTCATTGTCACCTGGACTGATCCTATTTATATATTTGAGGTTGATGGTCTATTCCCTGGTTGGAATGTAGGTGCAATGCCTATCTTGTTAATCATTTCATAGTAAGTACCTAGAACAGTACCTGGCACAGAGTAGGTACTCAGTAAATATCTGTTGACATGCGGTTGAAGGAATGAATAGATGAAGAGGGGATATCTGTTTTCAAACATTCACACATGTCCCAAGAAATTAGTACAATACCTGTGTATAGTAGCTGCTCAATAAATACCTCTTGAACTAAATATCGGTCACTGATTTATCCCTAGAAACTAGCACGGTATCTAGTATGCAGGAGGTGCTCAATATTTGTTGGATGACTGGTATTTGAGTGAATGCCATCTATTTTCAAAGAAAGAGGTGACCAGGTGGAGTAAGCCAGCTGGGGCCACTTTCCTAACCAAGGCTCTCTCTCAAGCTGCCGCCAGTGAGGAACGCTGGGAGCCTCCACCAGCTGCCTGGACATCTGTTTGGGAAGAGCAGCAAGCCGCACGGCCGCGCGGAGGTGGCGGCCGTCGCCTGGCCTGCATGCGATGACAGCCCCCTGCTCATTCAGGGAGTCCCAGCCACCGCCGCCCCAGCATGGAGGCTCCTCGCAGCCCGTGATGCAAAGTTGCCACAGAAAAGGCAGCCGATTGATACCCTCACACGGTCTATTGTCTGAATCCTGTCACCAGAGAAGAAACAGCTGTTTACAGTTTGTTTATTTGTCTTCCTTTGGAACCTTTTTGAGGAAACACAAACTCTTGTTCTCCAGGGCACAATTCAGCAGCTGAAGGGAGTGAAGAAAACACTGTTTATTTTTAACAGGATAAAGAGTGGGGAGGCGGGGCCTCAGGAAGTCTGGACACAGGCGGAAGACACCTCACTGGGAGGCCACAGGCCTTAAGGCAACATCTTAGACAACGTCAGCCTCTCCAGGGAAAGCTGAGAGTCCAACTCCCAGTGGAAAATTTAGGCACAGGGCATGGGGGTCTGCCAAACAGTGGACTCGGGTGAGCATCAGCATATATGAAGCCTGGAATAGCTCTTTAGGCTTGGAATTGAGAAAATAAGGAACCCTGGGAAAATAACCACCTGCTACTAAATACAGTGGCATTCTACACACAGCCGCCATGTACAGTTGTGCAGGTTGGGCACTGCACACAGGGCCCGGTGAGGGGGAAATCTAGCCACATTCCACTGTCCAAGACTGCAGTGCTCATAGGAAGGGGCATCTTTTCTCTGCACAAGCATTGCTTTCTGGCCAAGCCATGTCCCCTCCCTAGCGTGGCCGCTTTTCTCTAACTCCAGAATGGCATCAGGCACCAGCCTACATGCACCCAGTGTTCACCAGCTCAGGTTGAAAACCCACAGGAAGAAAGATTGAAGGCCCCCTTTCCTTCCCCATCCAGGGCTTCTCCTGGCCCGGAACCTCTTTTCTCCTTCTTTCATCAGGTTCATCCCCTATCACCTACCTGACAGGAAGGCTAAAAAGCACCAACTTCCTCTGCATTCAAGCTTTCCCACAGGTTCAGCTACAATGTAGAGTTAAGCAAAGCCCTCTCACAAGTCAGAGAAGGAAGAGAAGGTGTCAGAAACTTTCTATGGGGTCTTAGATCACCTGACTGCGGGCTACGAGCCCCTGATTCCCTCAACAATGGAACACAAGGAAGAAGTTCATATACGCATAAGACACATGGGGTCAGGGACCCAGACGCACCACAGGCAGGCTGAGGTAAGGAAGTGGGAGAAAGAAGAAAAGGTTTATGGAGGTACAAGGGTAAAAAAGATCTGGTCCAAGGTTGGTACTAAGTGCACAAGTTCAGACACACCCCAGAAAGTAGTTTTCACCTCTGGGCTCTGAAGTCGCAAGAAAAACACCTCCCCGTTCCAGAGGCCACAGTGGCTAGGGAGGTTCCTGGTGAGATATGTCGATGGCCACCGTGCTTGCTAGACTGGCAAGCAGAGACCACTTCTGAGCATCTCTCATGGTGCTAACGACCAACAGTGACTAATCTCACCCTGGCGGGGGTTGGAGGGTGGGGTCTGGGTCCCATCAGTCTCCCTTCTGTGCCCAGTAGGTTGTCAGAGGAAAAGGATGGGCCCTGAGACACAGCTCCTTCTACGGTGTGTCACCAAGCTCGCTCCACTCCGTTGAGAGAGCGCCTTGTACCCGGCCCTGAACTCTCCAGTCCTGAGAAGCCTCACTAGGCTACACGAGTGTCTGCCTGTGTTCCAACTCCAACACACACTATCCCTGCCACCTGCATATCTGACTCACCCTGGAGCAGGCCTCTTTTTTCTCAGACCGCTTACGACCTTCTGATTCTCTTTTCTAGAACAGAGGTTGGCAAATGATAACCCGTGGGTTGAATCCAGCCTGCTGCCTAAGTTTGTAAATAAAGTTTTATTGCAACACAGCCACACCCCTTCATTCATACTGTCCAGGGTTGCCTTAAGAGTTTTTTTTTTTTTTTCCTTAATTTAAACTTTTTATTTTCTGGTGAAAGTGACAGTGAAGTCGCTCAGTCGTGTCCAACTCTTTGCGACCCGTGGACTATAGCCCACCAAGCTCCTCCACCCATAGCCAATTAACAATATTGTGATAGTTTCAGGTGAACAGCGAAGGGACGCAGCCATACATATATGTGTATCCATTCTCTCCCAACCTTCCAGGCTGAGTTGAATAGTCACTACAGGGATCTCTGGGTTTCCCTGGTGGCTAAGATGGTAAAGAATCTGCCTGCAATGAAGGATACCCAGTAGTGTCTGCCTGTGTTCCAACTCCAACACACACTATCCCTGCCACCTGCATATCTGACTCACCCTGGAGTAGGCCTCTTTTTTCTCAGACCGCTTACGACCTTCTGATTCTCTTTTCTAGAATAGAGGTTGGCAAATGATAACCCGTGGGTTGAACCCAGCCTGCTGCCTAAGTTTGTAAATAAAGTTTTATTGCAACACAGCCACACTCCTTCATTCTTACTGTCCAGGGTTGCCTTAACTGTTTTTTTTTTTTTTCTTAAACTTTTCATTTTCTGGTGAAAGTGAAAGTGAAATAACTCAGTCGTGTCCGACTCTTTGCGACCCGTGGATTATAGCCCACCAAGCTCCTCCATCCATAGCCAATTAAAAATATTGTGATAGTTTCAGGTGAACAGCGAAAAGACTCAGCCATACATATATGTGTATCCATTCTCTCCCAACCTTCCAGGCTGAGTTGAATAGTCATTACAGGGATCTCTGGGTTTCCCTGGTGGCTAAGATGGTAAAGAATCTGCCTGCAATGAAGGATACCCAGATTCAGTCCCTAGGTCAGGAAGATCCCCTGCAGAAGGAAATGGCAACCCACTCCAGTACTCTTGCCTGGAAAATTCCATGGACAGAGGAGCCTGGTGGGCCATACAGTCAGTCTATGGGGTCGCAAAGAGTCGCACACGATTGAGCCAATTACACTAACAGGGACCTATGGCCCATGAAGCCTAAAATATTTACTATCTGGTCCTTTACAATGTTAGCCAATCCCTTCTCTAAAATGTTTATTGTATTTATTAAATAGCATTGACATTTATACACTACCATGTGCAAAACAGATAGCTGGTGAGGAGCTGCTGTATAACACAGGGACCACAGCCTGGTGCTCTGTGATGACCTAGAGGGGTGGGGTGGGGAGGGGAGGGAGGCTCCAAAGGGAAGGGATATAGGTATAATTATGGCTGATTTGTGTTGTTATACAGCAGAAACCAATACAACCTTGTAAAGCAATTTTCCTCCAATTATAAAAATGTTTATTATTTATTATCTGCCTTCCCCCTCTAGGGTTTCCCTGGTGGCTAAGGCGGTAAAGAATCTGCCTGCGATGCAGGAGACCCGGGTTTGATCCCTGGGTCAGGAAGATCCCCTGGAGAAGGAACGGCTACCCACTCCAGTATTCTCGACTGGAGAATTCCATGGACCGAGGAGCCTGGTGGGCTACAGTCCAGGGGGTCACAAAGAGTCAGACACCACTGAGTGACTAACATTAACTGCCCTCCTCCTCTAGAATGGTAGCTCCACAAGGCGGGGCCACGACTTTGTTCATAAATATAGTTCAAACTTTTTGGATGTGCCTGGCAGGTACTAAGCACTCAGTAAATGTTTACTGGGTGGATGAATGAGCGGCCATCTGTGTGCACATCACCCCACAAGTGAAAGTGAAATTCACTCAGTCGTGTCCAACTCTTTGCAACCCCATGGACCATAGACCGCCAGGCTCCTCTGTCCATGGAATGCTCCAGGCAAGAATACTGGAGTGCGTAGCCATTCCCTTCTCTAGGGGATCTTCCCAACCCAGGGATCGAACCCAGGTCTCCCTCATTGCAGGTGGATTCTTTACCATCTGAGCCACCAAGGAAAGCCCAAGAATACTGGAGTGGGTAGCCCGTCCCTTCTCCAATGGGATCTTCCCAATCCAGGAATCGAACCGGGGTCTCCTGCATTGCAGGTGGATTCTTTACCAGCTGAGCTACCAGGGAAGCCCTCACCCCACAGGGGAGGTGATATTATCACCCCATTTTGCAGGTGATCAAGTGAGGTTCTGAAGGGCCCAGCAACACCAAGCAGGGTTTCCCAGCTGGTCCTTGGTGGCACTCGGTTTTGAACCCAGACTGGAAACTCCAAGGATTTTCACAACTCAGTTAGCAGCAGTTATTCACAACCTTGCTTCAGACAAACCCAGAGGCTGTCTGCCCCCCATAAACCAGCTGTGCGGCTTTCACAGGGGCCTCTTCTGCCTCCTCTGCTCCCCGTGTCATCTCCTCTGCCCGTCCTTTCTCACCCTGCCTTCCTCACGGGCTCTTAAGAGGACCAAATGACGTAACCACTGCAGCTTTACTTGACGTGCACTTGTATTCATCTGTCCTTGTGTTTAAATACCAACTTAACTGTTAACAATGATCTTTTAAAGTAGGGAGCCCCATCAGCCCCATTTTATAGGTGGAACACTAAGGCAGAGAACAGTAATGTGACTGGTCCAAACTCAGACCAATAGTGAGGGGTGGCTGCAGGATCCAATCCCAGGCCCTCAGCTCCTGACAACGAGGCAATGCTTCTCTTTGACAAACAAAGCGGGCTGAATGAGCCCCAAAGTGTCCTGGGGCCTGCATTGTAGTGTTCCCCTTCTGTGGATGTGGGGAGCCGCTCTGTATTTGAGACAACCTGGGACCCCCCTCAGGGCGGAGGCCCAGCCCACCCTCGGGGGAGAGAGAAAGGGCCCACCCAGCAGAGCCAAGGCCACCCCTCCTCCTGACCTGAAGCTGGTCCCCGCAGAGGGCACGGGGCAACCAGAACCACCTCCAAGTCCAGGGCCCATGGCCAAGCTTGCTGGGTAGACAAGAGGGAGCCTCAGAAGGTCCCCTGGGCTCCAGGGAGAAGGAAGCCCTCATCCCGTCTAGCCCCTCATCAGCCTGTTGATTGGAATCTCTGAAAATGGTTTTCACAATTCAGTTAGCAGCAATCAATTATTCAGGACCCCACTTCCCACAGACTCAGACTGTCACTGTTAGCAAGATAATTTCTGGACTCTGCCCAAAAGCCCTGCTCCAGGCTGCCAGGCAGCCCCCTGTTTATCTTCTCCCTTCCCCAGAGACCCCCAAAGCCCAGCAAATACTACCCACCCTGACACTGGGCACACAGACGGGTGGGCAAGGCCCCTCACTGCCCAGAGCCTGGGGGTCAGACAGCCAGGGGCTGCTCCCAGCCTGCATGACTCACTTCAGACTTTGGGGCAGAAAGTCTGACCTCAGTTTAATCCAACTGGAAAACAGGACTCAGGAATTCCAGACCCTCTGCCAGGCTCTGGGACGAATCCCACGTTATTTCCTAAAATGCTTCAGGCTCAGAAAACACTGTGTTCTGCAGGAAGCACGACCTGCGAGGGTCTCGCAGGCATGCTATCACCCTTTCAAGCTCATGATCAAGAACTTTTGGTGCTTGGCAGGGGCGTATGAGCCATTAAGACCACCACTAACATTTTTCCTCTAAAAACGTGAGGCTCTCTTCAGGAGCAAGTTCTCACATCCCTGAGGCCAGAAGGAAAGCGATGTTACCGGACACCCCTGGGAAAGACTTGCAGGTTCTGGCATCAGACTCATCACTAGTTCTGCTGCTTAAACAGGCATGACCTTGCCTGCAAGCTGCTTTTTCTCTGAGCCTCAGTTCCCACATCTGTTAAATGGGAGAGTAAAGGCACCTACGCCCGCCTAGGGCTGTAGTTTATAGTAAATAAAACGGCTCATGGGAAAGCACTCAGGTACCATCTTGTTTGGTGCCTCAAAGACACCATAGCCTCTTAATTCTAAGACCCTGTTGCTTCTGAGATGCACTGTTGATTTGTTCCAGGGCAACAGGCTGCATGAGGAAGCATAAAAGAAAGACACACATCAATTGTAAAACCCATGCCAGATGTTAGAAATGCTATTTGTTAAATGTAAAAATATGCATCTTAAAATGAATTCAATTATTACCATCATTACAACCACTGTATTAATTTTAGGTGAGAAAGCAGGTACAGAGAGGACACGTGACCGACTGAAGGGCACACAGTCATTCACAGCTGAGCTGGGAACAGGATCCAGTCCTCCCATCTCTCTGGAGGGAGGAAGGAGAGGAGGAGCTGAGTTATCCAGGCAACCCCTCCCTGCTTCCAATTCTTCCTGCTCCTCCTCTTCTCCCCCCCTTTGCTATTCTCCTCCCTCCTCTTCCTCTTCCTGAAAGACGAACAGTAATCGAACAGTTCCTCCGAACCTGGAGAGCCCATCCCTCTTTCCCCCTTGGGAAAGGCCTGGCCAAGCCTGCGCCTCTCCTCCCAGTCTCCGGCTGCGTCTGCATGGGGCCAGCCAAGCACGGCAATGGAGAGAGGACCACGTGTGCCACCCCATCCCTGGTGAAGATGCCACAGCGACCAGCCTCTCACTCGCCCTGCCTGTGGTCCTGGAAAGCGGGGGTCCCCGAAGAGGGGAGAAGCAGCGGAGGTCTGCCAGGCCCGCGGGCAGGAAGGAAGGAAGGGGCCAGGGCTGGCAGAGGGGACCTCCCCTGGTCCAACCAGTTCTCAGACACACAAAAAGGACTTAGCATTAGGTACCACGGTGGTTAAGAGCGTGGGCTCCACACCAGCCTGCCTGGGTGAGAAAGCAGAATCTCCAACCAGCTGTGCCACCTTTGGGGAATCACTTCCCCTCTCTTTCCCTACTTCCTCAGTCCACAAAACAGTGACTTCCACAATGCTCATATCCCAGGGTGCTGGAAGCATTAAGAGTGAAATGCTTGGCATGTGTAGTGCTTAATAAATAGCACCTGCTATTATGATTATCATTTAATTATTGTAATTTAGTAACATCATGAATGTCTTCATCCACAGACCCCTGCATCAGGTACTAAAACCACACAGTAAATCCTAAGGTGCTGTCAGTAGGGTTGGGGAGCCAATGAGAAACCAACGAAACTACACACGATTCAGGTTCTAGCAAAACTTTGCCTCCAGATTGTAAAATGTCATTTGGAAACAGGGCCTCTAGCTCCTTCTTTTAGAAAATCTGATCTTTCACACAATGACTGAAGGAAACAAACAAATAAACAAAAACACATACTGAGCATCTACTGTGTGCCATTCACTGTTTCAGCCCTGGGGAGGCCCTGATGGGGGCAGGGGAGGGGAAGAGATCAGCTGTGCTGGTGATGGGGACTTCTGATCCGGTCTCTCATGACACTGAGTTTATCATTAAGCAGAGAGGCAGATCTGGGAGGTGGAGGGGCGGGGAGGGATAAGATGCATTTCTGCACAGGAGCTGCTTCGCAGGTGGTGCTAGTGGAAAAGAATCCGCCTGCCAATGTGGGAGGCATGGGTTCAATCCCTGGGTCAGGAAGATCCCCTGGAGGAGGGCATGGCAACCCACTCTAGTACTCTTGCCTGGGGAATCCCATGCACAGAGGATCTGTTCTTCCAGGAGTCAGACACCAGATCCGCTTTGTGAAATGCAGAAGCGACCCCAGCACAGCACAGTGCCCACTTCTGCCATAGCCAGACACAGCTGCCAGGCCCCTCGCTGCCTCCTCTCTGGGCCAATGCTACCAAGCGAGAGTTGGTATGGGATGCCAATACCAAACAAACCCCTTGAGAACGGGACCATGGATGGGTGAGTCTGGATATGAGATGAAGGCAGAGAAAATTGCTGAGTTGGGGACATTTCTGGAGGGGCAGGTGGGAATAGGAGAGGGCACTGAGAAGGCAGGAGTGTCTCCTTTTGGAGACAGAGTGGCTAGAAAGGCAGGGAAGTGTTGAAAAGACCATCATAGACAGCATGGTTTTGGACAACCAACAGTAAGCCTTTCGATCCGTTCGAGTTGTTGTTATTCAATGGCCAAGTTGTGTCCGCCTCTTCGCGACCCCATGGACTGCA
Source organism: Oreotragus oreotragus (assembly GCA_006410675.1). NCBI lineage: Eukaryota > Metazoa > Chordata > Mammalia > Artiodactyla > Bovidae > Oreotragus > Oreotragus oreotragus. The sequence goes on along the minus strand of SJYX01015097.1, from coordinate 936,875 downwards.
GCACGCCAGGCTTCCTTGTCCTTCACCCTCTCCCAGAGCTTGCTCAAACTCATGTCCATTGGGTCAGTGATGCCATCCAACCATCTCATCCTCTGTCACCCCCTTCTCTTCCTGCCCTCAACCTTTCCCAGCATCAGGGTCTTTTCCAATGAGTTGGCTCTTCGCATCAGGTGGCCAAAGTACTAGAGCTTCAGCTTCAGCCTCAGTCCTTCCAATGAATACTCAGGATTGATTTCCATAAGGATTGACTAGTCTGATCTCCTTGCAGCCCAAGGGACTCGCAAGAGTCTTCTCCAGCACCACAACTTGAAAGCATCAATTCTTCGGGACTCGGCCTTCTTCTGTTCAAGGACCACTTCCAAATCACATGTCTAAACCAGTCAACAATTTTGAGGTTTCAGGACAATGGGGCTGATGGATACACTGATGAGGCTAAGAGGAACCTTACATCAGAGAGTGCAGCACAGTGGCCCCAAAGCCCCTGCAGGCCCTGGCTCCTGTCTCTTCCTGCTGTTTATGCCCTTGCTCATGAAGGTCATTCTGTCCCCATCTCCCCCCAGTCCTTGCCTGGCCACCTTCTATTTATTTCACTCTAAATGCCACCTTGCCAGGAAAGCCTTCCCTGATGTCTCTCCCGTTACTCACTGTTCCTGCTACCAGGATGTGAACTCCAGGTGGGCTGGGACCCTGTTTTGCCCACTGCTCCCAGCATGTGTCAGCACGTGCCTGGTAATACTGCTAATGAATGAATGATTCAGGGCCTGTGACTACCCTGGGGAAATCTAGACACATGATAATTATATGCGAGATAAGGCACATAAAATGTGTAGCACATGATACACGGTAGATCAATGGATGCTGCTTGGAAGACATCACAACGGAAGCCCAGCCCACAGGGTTGGTCTCCCATTCCTCCCAGAAAGTAGCCAGACAGAAGCCTCGTGCCTGGCTCCCAGGTTCCATTCCCCAGGCCCCACCCAACCTCAACAGTAACCGCAGGACAAGAAGAATGCTGGCTTTACAAGACCAGGACGGCATCAGACCTGGGGGCAAAGCTCTCTGGGAACCTGCAGGAGTGTCAGTGGATTCTACAAAACAACAAAATGCCTTGCCAGCCTTCTTACTCTTAAAGTCAAGAGGAAGTTGGTCAATAGGAACACAGTGCAGAAGGCTGGCTCTGCCTTGATGTGGGCTGGCTAAGCGATAACTTCCCCTAACCCACCCCGCCCAAATAACACGAAACTTCAGAGACTTCTCCTGCTACCCACCACTTCCTTTACCCAACAGCCAGAACAGAAGCACAGAGCAAACAATGTGAGTTAGGACCACTCAGCCCATCCACAGGTTCTGACCCTAAGAGGAACTAGATCAGTATTGTGTGCTTAATAGTTAGATCAGAAGGCTGGCTCTGCCTTGATGTGGGCTGGCTAAGCGATAACTTCCCCTAACCCACCCCGCCCAAATAACACGAAACTTCAGAGACTTCTCCTGCTACCCACCACTTCCTTTACCCAACAGCCAGAACAGAAGCACAGAGCAAACAATGTGAGTTAGGACCACTCAGCCCATCCACAGGTTCTGACCCTAAGAGGAACTAGATCAGTACTGTGTGCTTAATAGTTAGAGGATCTTGTACAACAACGCTACCATGTTTGTGTCCCGTTTCATGAATGCCTGATTTTATTTCTATTTAGCCCCTTTCCTATATTCTTTCAGGTTCTCAATGATGATTTTTAAATAAAAATTGGAAACCATCATTTTCATCTCTTGCATTTAATGTTGAAATCCAATACAATATTGTAAAGTAACTAGCCTCCAGTTAAAATAAATAAATTTATATTAAAAATAAATAAACTGCTTTTAGAATAGGCTACTAATTTTCCTCTGGGCACAGTTTTAGCCTCATCCCATAGGTTTGATATGAAGTATTCTCATTTTCATTCATCACCCTAAAATCTGAAATTCCAAGTTTGATTTCTCCTTAAAGAGTTAAATAGAAGAGTTATGTTGTTTTGTTTAAATTTTCTAAGTGATAGCCTTTCAGAAGGCTAATTTTTAATATGTCTTATTGTTTTATAAGTCAAGCCTGGATGATTTCTACTTTTGAAATCTATTACATTTCTTTTGAGACAAATTATCCATTTTAACTAAGGCATCATAGAACATCTAGAAAAGAATCTTTAGAAAGGAAAGGCTTCTCCTAGAACACAAACACACATATACCTTTGTAAACAGTTTCACAGAATACTTACCAAAAAAGTTTATCTTTTCAAAAGTAATCCAAACAAAGAAAGTAAACAAACTATTAAGGAGGGGGAAAATCTATCAGAATCTAAAGATTAAAGTTCTCCTATCTAGAAATTCAACACCTAGGAACTTTACCTGTAATGGCACTGCTCTACAAACCCATTTTAAAGACTAAAACTGAGGCTGTCTGAGACTGAGCCAGCTGTACCATTACATTTTAGCTGAGACTGCATTTCAGTTCCACTAACTCCTTCACCACAGAACCAGCTGTCTTCCAAAAGAAATACTAAAACATCCTCTGAGCATCTTCTCTGGTGACATTCCTGAATCCTGTTAATTGAACAAGGCACAAACAAAAGGCAAGATTAAAACAAACAAGACTTTACCCCCTGAAAAGTGAGCTGGTCTGAAAAAGGAAGCTGCTATGACTTTTTGAGGAGCCCCAGAAAGAGTATTAAGCCATCTGTCACCCAGTGCCAAGCAAACCTGAAAGACAAGTGGATCCCAGGGAATCCTGACATTCTTCTCTCAACTCTGTCAGTGCCTCTGCCTACAAAAGTAGGACAGCAAATGGAAAAGGACCAGCGATGCAGGTACTGACGCAGGACTGACGCTGCTAAACGATACTGACAATGCACAGCAAGGCAGCTCCTTAGGGGGAATCTCTGAGCTCCACTGCTGTGGCCACATACAATGTCTGCAGTCCCTGAAGGGACATTTCAGCTCGCTGTTTCAATGCAAAATGACATATGCTACTGAAGGCTAGAGATCTTATTGGGGACGCAGAGCTGTATTCATCTACTGCCCAGCAAGAAAACCAGAACAGCCAGAGATAAACAGAAGTCAATCAAAGCAGAAAGTGACATCGGAAAAACTCTCCTCATTCTGGCAGACCTGTTTTACTGCATAAAGACAAGCAGCCTTTGCACAATACAGCTTCGGTATAAGAAATTCAATGATGGTGCCATTCCCAGAACCAACTAAAGCAGTTAACATCAGGCATGTTCCGAGTATCCTTGAAGGTACCGAGGTGGAAGAACAGTAATCCACTAATGAATTGCAGCTCTGTGGATGCTCAATTTTGCAAGACTAATTACCTTTTTTAAAGTAAGCCTGGTCTCAGAGCTTCCATACATGAAAATATCACCGAGCCTTACTCCCTAGTAGGGAAAGTAAGACTTCCAATTTTAAATACACTTGTCAAGTCAGCCCATAAAAAAACAAACAACAAACAATGAAGAGCAGTTAAATCGATTCCTCTCCGACATCAATACCCAATAGACATGCTTACGAAACTTTTTTTTTTTTCCTAAAGACCTGCACAGGAATGTACGTAGCAGTGCTCTTTGTAATGACCAAAAACTGGGATCTTCCCAATATACAGAACAGGTATGCAAATTGTGGTATGCTCCACAATGAGATATTAGAGAGCCACGTAAACAGACAATTACAAGTACATAAAACAATGCTGTGGAGAAGGCAATGGCACCCCACTCCAGTACTCTTGCCTGGCAAATCCCATGGACGAAGGAGCCTGGTAGGCTGCAGTCCATGGGGTTGCTAAGAGTTGGACACGACTGAGTGTCTTCACTTTCACTTTTCACTTTCCTGCATTGGAGCAGGAAATGGCAACCCACTCCAGTGTTCCTGCCTGGAGTATCCCAGGGATGGGGGAGCCTGGTGGGCTGCCATCTATGGAGTCGCACAGAGTCGGACACGACTGAAGCAACTTAGCAGCAGCAGCTGCAGCAAAACAATGCAGGTAGAGTCAGAAACTTTTTTGTAAAATGCCAGATAGTAAATCTCCTGGCCTTTGTTCAGTCTATTCAACTCTGCCATTTTAGGGGGCAAAAGCAGCCACAGTTGGTAGGTAATAAATGGACATGATCAGGTTCCAATAAAGCTTTATTGATATACACTGATTAAATTTCAGTGCTTTTCTCATATCACAAAATATCTTTCTTTTGATTTTCCCCCCACATATTTCAAAATGTGAAATCCATTCTTAGCTCATAAGCCTATGAAAACAGACAACACATGGGCTGCACTTGGCCTATGGGCTATAGTCTGCCAACCACTGATGTGATCTCATAAAATGTACTCACAAATGATGTTCAGCAAAACAAACCAGGCAAAAGGGAGTGCAGACCACGTGATTCTATTTCTAAAAAGAAGCAAAAATAACTTATGGGGTCAGAAGTCACGACACAGGTTACCCTTGGAGAGGTAGGGATTAGAAGTGGAAAGAAGAAGGACCGTGGGGAGGGGGGAGCCGTAACGGTCTGGGCTCTACTCAAATGTGGCCGCTTGGTTGAGCTGTACACTCACAATTTCTGCCCTTTGTTGTACGTATGTTCTATTTCAAGTGAAATTTAGCAAGTTGTTAAAATCAAGGCAGGACCATTCAACCAGCTTCAAAAACAGACATTTAAAGAGAACCACAGCCATCCAGTTAAATTAGCTACACATCTATCATCATGGTCAGATAGTGGCCAATGCTAGAGTATTTAAAAACATTTATTAAAAGCAGATTTAGATCCCTTTCCCTCTAGCTGTTTCTGCATTTGCTTCCAGGGCGAGGTGCATTTCATGAGTTAAAGGATGGTGCGCCCATTTTGTCTGTATTTATGGGAACCTATGATGTTAGCCCGATGACCAGCTCCTCCTAGTGTGGAGATCTGCCATCCATACTGTGAAAGTAAATAGCATCTAGCAAAACATGCGGCCTTCAACCTGCAAAAGACCCCGCGCTGGACCCACACAAAGAAAAAAGGCCAGGCCTGGCTCCCATGTGATTCTGAGAGAATACGCAGTTAATTATTTTTCCTCGAGGTCAGCAGCTGAGTCTCACCAAAATCCATGCTTGTAATTATTGCTGTAATTATTATTTTAATACAGCTCAGCAACTTATCAAAATGTTACCCTGTAGGTACTACCTCGCTGCTACAAGGATGCAGGGTAGAGGCCACTACCCCACCCTGCTCTGCGTGAGAGGATGGCGGGGACCCTGGCAGGGGTCCTTTTACCACAGCCAGGCTGCCAGCTTCCTCAGCGCTCAAGTCCACGTTAACTTTAACGCCCGTGCTCTCTTTAGAGATGGTGAGTCACGATCTGCGTTTTACATCACGGTTTGAACTTGATGTGTCTCAGTGGTTCCGTTCACGCAATGGGCAAACAGTGCCACCTTTTTGCTGAGGTATAGTGAAGAATTCCTCACCAGAATTGCTTTCCTAAAACATTTTGTGCAGTTCAAGCATGTGATCTGATACACAGGCTTCTCAGCTACATTGCCTGAGTTTATTTATTTATTTATTTCAGGAATGCATTATTTTAGAAATTATTTTTTAATTTTTTTATCTCAAAAGATTTTTTTTTTTTTTTTGACTTTATTTTACTTTACAGTACTGTATTGGTAATTCAAAGTCTACTGTCTGTGACTCTGAGCAGCTCTGTGCCTCAGTTTCCTCATCTGTGAATGGGGATAATATCGTAAGGCTGTTGGAACGATTAGATGAGATAATTCATGATATGCTGCTTAGCACAGTGCCTCGCACGTAGTATTTAATAGGTAATAGTAGTAGTAGTAGTATTTTGAGAGTAATAAACAAATCCTAACAGCGGTCCTGCAAGAAACACACGTAAGTCAGGTAGGCTGGTGGGAGCCACGGCAAACTGGAAAGCTGGGTAAGCACACTCCCCTGCTCCCTAAAATTATTACCTCTTTGGGAAGAAAGGCCAGAATTTCAAAAATTTTAATAGCAACTTCAAATCAGATGTCTATTTGAAATCACTGATTTTAAAATGCTGGAGAGTAATTTAACTTAAAAAAAAGAGAAAGCAAAAAGAAGAAAGCCAGCTCCATGCTGCTGCTGTTGTTCCACCTGTCACTCAGATCCAACGCATAGGCCCTGGCCCCCCTTCACCTGTATTTTGCAGCATCCACTTTTGTTGGGGTTTCTACCACCTGCTCGCTCTAATAAAGCATTTGTTTGTGCCCCATGATATATTTATTTTTCACTCTAAAAGAAAGTCAACCAGCAGTCGCCACTCGCCCTAAGAGGAGTTAATCATCATCCATGCCCATTTGCAAACAGGCCAGGTTTTATTTCATAAGAGCCGCCCTGAGGTCATCTCCACCCTGTCCTCTGTCATCACCTCTTCTTCTAAACAAGAGGGAATGAGATATAGCAATTTGAAAACTATTCTTCAGCAGGACACTGAGAAAAAGCAGGCAAGGGGAGCATTTTACATGAGGGAATGGAATCCTCTGTAAGGCCTGATGACAAGCAAACAGCGCTCTGTGCCTTTCATAACAGCTGCCCCTTCCGAGCTGGGGATAAAAGGAAGAGAGGAAGAGAGACAATGAACAGGCTTTTATTTCAAAGAGAACATCTGCAAAGCATGGTCCTACATTAAAAAATACATAGAAAACAGCCACCAGTCTGGGAAGAAAAAAAAAGATGTCCCATTACATTTCTAATTAATAAAGCACCATTTCACAAGGAAAGAAGGAAAAAAAGAGAGACAAGTTTTCCAGATCCCCAAAGAAAGGAGGCTTAATGAGGTAACCACTGTATGACTTGATCTATCTCATCTGGTTTTAATACTCCCCTTAAATAATGTATACATTAGCTCTCCATTACCAAAAACATTTGTTTGTTTTATTAACGTGAGTCTGGTTGAGTGCTAAGACTTTGGGAAATCACCATGCTGTCCTTGGGCTCTCTCTTGATTGCTTCTTCTCTTGCTCATTATAAAATGATTAGTTGTCTCCATTGCCCTTTTGAATTGCTGTTCTAGTGCTGCGGTTCTGTTATCCTGGTTCTGAAGACAGAGTCTTGGTTCAGGGTTAAGTTAATGTACTCATTATGTGCCCGACTGGGGACCCATTCATCACGCCTAATTCACGTCCAGCACACGGGGGACCAGAGTACAAAGTCAGTGTGAAGCAGAGGCCCAGCGCAAAGCCAAGAGATGCCAGGAAGGGTCCAGACTCGAGTCCAGAAGACAGGCTTGGGATGTTCCATAACTGCAGGAGTGCTTCAGACAGTGACCCAGAGCACCAGAGAGGACCCACGACAGGGACGTCCACCTAAGCAGACCCAGAGCACAGCTCCTCCTAACGTCTAGCTTAAATCCTTTCCACCTGGACTTAAGAACAAAACAACACAGCTGTTTACCAGAAGTGCGGGGTATCTTCAAACTGGTTAAGCCAATGTTTACCAAACCTTGGTCATTCCATTGCCCCCATCAATCATACATCTAAATTGGGGTCGGGATTAGCGTTAGCACAATATGTTTAGATACTATAACTTAGGTGTTTTCAACATGCCAACCAATATTTTTACTTAAATGTCACTTAACCTGCATGCTAGGCAGTCAGAGCCCTGACATGACCATTTTGCTTGACTGGCTATAGTTCCCTATTTTCCCTAATATACATTTAAAGATATATACAGCCATGACAAGTGTCAAAATCCATTCACCAAGAAGCAAGGGCCGAGTGCACTGGGGAGGTCACAGATGCCCCGTTTCTTGGCCTGGGTCGGGGGCTGTTGCTGTTATTGTTGTTCTATCCCTTAGTCGTGTCTGACTCTGTGGCATCCCATGGACTGTAGCACTCCAGGCTTCCCTGTCCAGCACCACCTCCCAGAGCTTGCTCAAACTCATGTCCATTGAGTTGGCGATGTTTGCCATCCAACCATCTCCTCCTCTGTCGTACCCTTCTCCTTCCTTCTCTCTTTCCCAGCATCAGGGCCTTTTCCAGTGAGTTGCCTCTTTGCATTAGATGGCCAAGGTATTGGAGCTTCAGTTTCAGCCTTGGTCTTTCCAGTGAATATTCAGGGTTGATTTCCTTTAGGACTGACTGGCTGGATCTCCCTGCTCTCCAAGGGACTGTAAAGAGTCTTTCCCAGCACCATGGTTCAAAAGCATCAGTTCTTTGGTGCTCAGCCTTCTTTATGGTACAACTCTCACATCCATACATGACTACTGGAAAAATCAGTCTGGACTAGATGAACCTTTGTCGGCAAAGTGATATCTCTGCTTTTACTGGTGGAGGTTACTGAGTGTATTCAGTACATGAAAATTCATCAAGCTGTACATTTAGAATAATGTGCACTTTTGTGTATAAATATTTTGGTTAAAAAAACATCTAAAAATATAGGCAAAAGTTAGGAAATAAATTTTGCTCACCTATGAATACAAACTCTTTATTAAAAGCTACTATAATAGAGACTTGTGCCCACAAAGCGCCTTCAATCATACATAAATCCGAATCCACGTGCATACTACACTTGGGATTTCTGGGGTCAGTCTAGAGGTATGCTAGCAAAAGATATCCACCCAAAATAAGTCCTCAAGTGAAACTAAATAAAATGAATCAACTGCATCATGAATAATAGAAGTGTGTACCGGAGAATAGAAGAGATTCGTGAGCTTGATATTCGGTGTCGTAAACCTTGTTAAACTATAAAATTTTTTACACACACAAACCCCCAGTAAGACGGAGATCTGGTATTTGGGGTGGAGAGCAGGCACAGCTGACTCTCCCCTCATACTTTGTAGAGTACACACAGCAGGCACTCAAGCACTACCTGTTGAATTAATGGACAGATGGAGGAGCGAATAGGAAACCTCTGATGGATTTTACTCACTCATTCTCTCTTGCTCCACCAGAGATTACAAAGTGATAGCCAACTAGTCTGACTGCTCACACATTCTTCTGTTCAAGGCTGAAGATGGGAGCATGGCCTTACATTCATGCAGGGTTTCTGAGCCTCAATACACTTTCTCATCTACTTATCAAATCGCATCCTCAAAACCCGGTCTAGGGAAGGGCAGGGTTTATTAGCATCATCTGGCAGAAATGCCAAAAAAGACACAAAGAGGTGAAAGTCAGGGTTTGCCCCTTGACAGAGTTGGCACTTGAGCCAAGACGCTCCAGAATATTACACTCTTCTACCCCTCGTCCAGCCCCCAGGCCAGCTCTCTGACAACTCACAATATCCCAACATGTGCTGTTGGGTGAGGAGGGTACACGGTGGTGAGGAGCACAGAGAAGGGAAGGCAGTTGATTCAAAACAGGGCATGACCTACACCCCCAGCAAAAGGGAAGCCAGCTGACCAAACGGTAGGATGCATGGCTCTATTCCTGTGGTGGACACTTCTTTCACCATGTCCTAANGAGGAGGGTACACGGTGGTGAGGAGCACAGAGAAGGGAAGGCAGATGATTCAAAACAGGGCATGACCTACACCCCCAGCAAAAGGGAAGCCAGCTGACCAAACGGTAGGATGCATGGCTCTATTCCTGTGGTGGACACTTCTTTCACCATGTCCTAATGCCTAACGCGCATAAGAATTTGCATATTCTGGGAGTACACTAACGGCAGGGAGAGAAGGAAGGAAACCTCCATCACACAGGGGAAGGTAAACGCGGTCGAGATAAAGAGGTGCTATGAATAAACCACATAGGGATCACTGAAAAGAACCACAGACACTTATTTTTAGCTCGGCACAGTGAACACAGACATCTTCCAGGCAGAGGCTGCAAACTTCTCAGCCAAAAGGGCCGAGTCAGGTGTCACAGGTGAAGGAAGAGATCGCGGGTGGGGGGTGTCTCAGGAACCTGGAGGATCCCAGGAAGCCCCTCCTGACTTGGCCAGTGAACAACAGGAAAGAATGTGGCCCCGGCCTGTCAGATCTCCTGACTTTTTAAGGCATTCCAAACGACCGCATCCTAACCCTTACACTTTGGTGCATCTTTTAAGACAGTGGGGGTTAAATAAAACCCACCTACGGGGCACAAGCAAGAGCCCCATCTTGCAAGCATTCCTCGTGGTAAGGCTGCATCGGGGACGGCGGGGGCAGGGACCATGAGCCAGCAGGCGGTGCTCTATCACCAGGCCCTTCCAGCTAGGAAGTCTCTGCATCACAGACAAGGAAACCCTGCCCCAGAGAGGTGAAGGGACGTGTGCATGACACACTGACCCTCCGTCCTAACACTGCATGACACGCCTCCCGGGCCCTGCAACTTCCAGCAACCTGCACTCCCCACAAACCTTACCTCTGCGTTCATCTCTGGGCTCCCTATTCACTAGAAGAAAATGAGCTTGAACTCCACAGATGGGGCAGGCCAGCCTGAAGTCTGGCAGTTTGGGGGTGGGTATTAGGAGATTTGATGGCTTTTAGGCTTCTGAAACACACTATTCCCGGCTCCCATCTAATGGAGGACACCTTTCTATTGTGTCCAAAAGAAGCCACTGTACAGTGAACTGGGCTAGGACTAGAGAGGAACCTCTCTGTCGTGGTCCCAACCCTCGCCAGCTGGACTGGCCCTCCAGGAGGGCAGGGGCACAACTGCCCTATTTCACAAAGGCAATCGCAGTGCCGGGCATTGTTGGAGTGGAGGGTGGGTAGAAGGGTGGGCATTTCGATGGATGCACGCATGCATGCAAACAGGGACAGGAGAGAAGTGAGAGAAGGCAGGTGTGAAGAACAAGGGACTTACTGACTCTGAACTGGGTAGAGACCTTTGGAACAAAGGAACTCAACCTTTGGAGTCACCACCAACCTTCAATTCCTAGTCTGCTGCCTCTCAGCTCTTTAACTTTCATACAACTCATTGTTTTGCTTTCCTTAGTTGTAATCAGTGAAACAGAGATGAGACTAGTAGTCCATAACTTACAGGACAGGGATTCAATAAGATCATGTCTTCTCAGTATCTCCACAGCGTCAAGAGCAAGGCAAACATTCAATAAACAGAAGTCCTCCTCGTCATCAGGATCACAGTTACGATGTCTGTACCCCTTGGGTAGGGGACGTCTGCATCCATTTTTCTGCCCCATAAGCTCAACTCCTTTGGGCTTAAACCACGTGATTCGTGGCCAAGGATTACAGCAAAGGATCCCCTGGGAGGAGAAACGCTTGTCATTAACATCCCTGGACACATCAGCCTGGATTAGATGCTCAGGTAAACCAACAGTCACCTGCCTGGGACAAACCAGGGCTGAGACAGAACAAATCCATTTTGTTGCCCTCAGAGGCCCCTGGAGGGGGAGATCTCCCCCTTCCCCAAAGGCTGGAGATGCCCGTAGGGTCCTGCTCCTTGCCCATCAGGCCGGGTATCTGGACTCCCGGACTGATACTAATCACACCATTTCCCTGCTCACGATAGCACTGACGGAGTTAAGGGACACACACACAGACACACACACACACTTGCCCTGTCCCTGACACACACACACACCTGCCCTGTCCCTCACACACACACACACCTGCCCTGTCCCCCACACACACCTGCCCTGTCCCTCACACACACACACACACCTGCCCTGTCACACATACACACACACACCTGCCCTGTCCTTCACACACACACACACACACACCTGCCCTGTCCCTCTCACACACACACACACACACACACACACACACACCTGCCCTGTCCTTCACACGCGCACACACACACACACACACACACACACACCTGCCCTGTCTCTGCCACCTCCGTTAAGGCTCTGGCTTTCGATGGGGGAAGGGGCAACCCTAACCTCAGGGATCAGAATGACAGAACTCGATCAGTATCTGCGGGCAAACAGTTAGTTTCTGTTGCAGGCGGAAGGAAGGAAGTGCCCGAAAGACAGTCGGACTGCGTGTTCCTGGTGACACCTCCAGCTTCATCCAGGCTCCTGCGGGTAAGTCATGGGTGAGCAGAGCTGCAGGAGGCCCACAGACCACGAATGAAAGGCTGTCCCTCTGGCCAAGGAAGCCTGTGTAACACCCTTTTCCCCTCCTCCCCTGGCAGGGGGAGCTGAATTCAAAACACCTTCTTCCACCAACTCCACTTCCAGCAGTTCAGGTTCAATTATCCCCTGGTGTGCACAATGCATATTTCACTAAAGGGTGATACCTTCTTTTTCTGGACCATAAAATCCTGTCCTTGGGCCTGGGCAAATTGTGGCCGAACCAATTACCTATGTGCCTCCTTAAATGAAGTCTGCGGTTCCAAGGTTGGGGACCTTCACAAGATGCTTAGAAGAGGGAGGCTATGGAATAGAATGACTGAGAGTACAGACTGCCGGGGTTCAAATCCCAGCTCTGCCATTGGTACTGTGACCCTTGGGAAAACTGTTCTAAGCTCCCCACATCTCAGTTTCCTCACTGTAGTGTGAGGTTTAAATGAGCTAATATTTGTGAAACACCTCAACCAGGGCCTGGTTCTATTAAGCATCATGATTGTTGGCTGTTGAAACGTAATAGTACATTCCTTGAAGAAATAAAATACATAAGGAGGACTAGAACAATCCTGGTAAGCCATAACTGCTACAGAAGCATCACTGCTATGATGATCACCCTCCTGAAAGTGAAAGCGGCAGTCGCCCAGCTGGGTCCCACTCTTTGCCACCCCACGCACTGTAGCTCGCCAGGCTCCTCTGGCCACGGGACTTCCCAGGCAAGAATACTGGAGTGAGTTGCCAGTCCCTTCTCCAGGGGATCTCCCTGACCCAGGTACCGAACCTCAGCCTCCTGCACTGTAGGCAGATTCTTTACTGTCGGAGCCATCAGGGAAGCCCTTCTACCTGATCTCATTATTCAGGGGTCTGATTCAAGAAAAACTGCGTATCTGCTCATTTTCTAGGGCTGGCACATTTTTATGAGTCTGCAACAAGTAAGGAAAGTGACATGAAGATTTTCAGCAATGACCCAGCTGCATATAGGGTTTTTCAAAGACCTCTACAGACAAGGCACTCTGAAATCTGGACATTGAGTGGAATGGGGCAGTCCTAGGTCTGGATTCCTGTTCCGCTGCTTCTCAGCACAATCTTAGCAAGCAAGCTGCTTTTCCATTCTGAGCCCCATTTTTCCTATCAAGTAGGGACAGTAACAGTTCTATCCCACAGAGTTGAGATGATTCATTGAGACAGTGAGGTAACATCTGCAGAGCCCTCATTATCCGCACCATGTAACTCGTACCCAGTTAAGTTCAGTAGCTCAGTTGTGTCCGACTCTTTGCAACCCCATGGACTGCAGCACGCCACGCTTCCCTGTCAATCACCAACTCCTGGAGCTTGCTCAAACTCACGTCCAGCATGTTAGTGATGCCATCCAACCATCTCATCCTCTGTTGTCCCCTTCTCCTCCTGCCTTCAATCTTTTCCTGCATCAGGGTCTCTTCTGAGTCAGCTCTTCACATCAGGTGGCCAAAGTATTGGAGTTTCAGCTTCAGCATCAATCCTTCCAATGATCTGGAACTCTCTTGCTTTTTCTATGATCCAATGGATGTTGGCAATTTGACCTCTGGTTCCTCTGCCTTTCCTAAATCCAGCTTGAACATCTGGAAGCTCTCCGTTCACATACTGTTGAAGACTGTACCCAGAAAACTGGTGATTTCTAGCCAGGAGACCAAAGTCTCAATTTTGTATGCAACCCTTTCTTTCATCCTGAATTACTGTGTGTGTCTGAGCAATTAACAACATCATGTATGTAAAACACCTAAAGGATGCCTGGCATACAGTTGTCACTCCATAAATGTTAGTACTCCTCTCTCTCCCACATTCCGTCCTGCTCCAAGGCTGACACATAGAGGAGTTGGACGCATTCTACTGCCTTGGATTACACTCAAACCCTACTTGGCTTGGAAAAATGAGTAATTGCAAAAATTTGCTTATTTTCAAACATATGAAGAGTTTCTTTTTAAGAATAATGGCTCACATTTGAGCATTTATTATGTGCCAGGCACAAACTGGCTCACACGTCTTACTACATTTCATCCTCACATAACCCCATGAGGTGGCCCCAATTTTCAGAGGAATGAAATTAGAATAACTTGCCCAAGATCCCAGGGATGGCCCAGAACTGAGCCAGGATCTGAACCTGGCAGGAGCGGACCCAAGGGTAATTACCAGAGGTCTTTGTCCCCTGAGTATCCCTCCCTGTGCTTCAAATGGTAAAGAATCTGCCTGCAATGCTGGAGACCTGGGTTCAGTCCCTGGGTTGGGAAGATCCCGTGGAGAAAGGAATGGCAACCCATTCCAGTACTCTTACCTGGAGAATCCCAAGGACAGAGAAGTCTGGCAGGCTACAGTCCATGGGGTCACAAAGAGTCAGACACGACCTAGCAACCCATGCCTATCTGTCCCTTGTACCAGGGCCTGGCACAGGCTTCCTGTGACTTTTCGCCTGCTCCCACAGCCCTTCCTTTGAGCTTGGGTTTTATGAGGTTGAGTTTGTACTTACTTTTTCATTTTCTTCAAAGTATTTTCTCTTTGGTTCTGGTAGATAGGGATTGCAAGCAATAGAAGTGGGAGATGCAAAAGAAAAAAATGGAGGATTTATCATAAGTGACAAGTCTTAGGGCGGTGTTGACCAAGCTAGAGACCAGGCAGTCCAATTATGACGGCACCGTGCATTTTCCTCTTTTTGCATATAGATTTATGGCCCCATTGATCATAAATACCTCTGGGTGGGAGGACAGACACTGGCTTAAGGATATGTTGTTTCTGGGGAAATACAGGCACATATGTACACAACGATGTCAGATATCTGCTCGAGATCAAAATAATTTCCTTTTCTATTAAGAGGATGGATCAAAGCTGGACAATGCCCAGCAAATAGGAACTTACATTTTGGCTTCCTATTTGCAAAACAGCAAGCATCTGTCACTCAAGCGTCTGGAAGGTTAAAATAAAAAGAATTGATGAACTGGAGAGAATGTCTAAAGTGTAAAAAGACTGGAAGGAAAGTGAGTGTAAATATTACATATACATATATGCGTATAATAATTTCCACCTTTATTTATCTATTTTATTTTTTTTACATTTTTCAGGATATGATTAAGCAGATGGCAGCATTTGCATCAAGATAAATATTGTTCACTGATGCATATTTCTGTATACAAAGTGTAATACACTGCTCAAGCAAAATAAAACTCCATTGAGAGTGTGAGAAAAATGAACCATCAATAAACTACCCTCTGTTCTCTCTGGTCTCAAAACATTTGGATAGAAAGAAAAGCTACGCCTCTGAGGCTGTTAGAACCAGAGGCGATCTGGATACAGTGAACCAATGTTTCAAAGTCACTGCCAATGTCTGAAAAAGTCCTGAGTTATCTGAGTAATGTGAAGTATGAGGAATTTCTGCCGAAAAATCAACATTTCAAAGGGGTCAGACAACACAGAAAGACCATTCTACTTTAAGTGTGTGTACGTGTATGTGCCTGTGCCTGTGTGTGTGTGTCAGGACAATAAAAAAAGTAGGTTTCTTAAATGAAACTTACTGAGTAACAGTTTATCTAAGGACTCAAGCAATAATGTGAGGACTTCAGAGGATCACTGGAGGCAAGGGGAAAGAAAATAAACATTCATTACATTAACACACAGCTCCTTTCATTCTCCCCCAAACTGATTCAGAACCTGCAGTGTGATCTTTCTGACACTCCCCTCGACGTTTTCCCTCCCTTTATAAGTGAGCCCATCTGTTTCTTACATTCTGAGATGACAGTAAAACCCAGAGCGTACTGGAGACGCGGTGAAGGAATAAGTGCCACAGCCAGGAACTCAGCTGCCATCCACCCAACAACACTAATCTGTAAGAGCTTTGGGAGAGGCTGAGAGGCAAAGCCTGCAAATCTTTCAGGGAAATGCCCGTCTCGCCACCATCCGCAAGCTCTCTGGCTCTGTCTGCTTGAGAAACTGGGTGTTTCTTCTTGGCTTCTCAAAACGCACCAAAACGACAATCAGGCCCTTCCCCAAACAGAAAAAGTGCAAATGCAGACGCTCTGGAAAGGTGAGCACAAGGAAGCAGCGAAGTCTGGTTTAGAAAATAACCTGAACACAGTGTCGGCCTGACACTCTTTGAGACATGCCCACCACCACCACCACCAGTGGTGAGTCTCTCTGCACCCAAAACCACAACTGCCCACACCACCCTCTTCAGAGCACAGAGATGAAGCATCATCTCCCGAGCATACGCCTCACCAGCTCTGGAAAGTCACAGGGATTTTTTTTTAAGTCCCACTCCCCAATCTCCCTCCGAAGCATCATGCACCAGCAGCCTCTGTGGGGTCTGCAAACAGACCGCATGTTCTGAGGGCCTCAGTGGCCTGCCCAAACGGTCTGGTCCTCTCCTCCTAGGCTGCAATCTAAGCTCAGGCAAAGCCGGACTTTGGGAACAGCCTGCCCCCTTCTGGTCTCCTTGAGCTCCGTGGAAGGGCAGGGGCTGGGTGGGCACAGCTACAGGAGGATG
The DNA here is from genome assembly GCA_006410675.1 of Oreotragus oreotragus. Taxonomy (NCBI): domain Eukaryota; kingdom Metazoa; phylum Chordata; class Mammalia; order Artiodactyla; family Bovidae; genus Oreotragus; species Oreotragus oreotragus. Next base: position 920,382 of record SJYX01015097.1, on the reverse strand, counting down.
GGCCCCCGGCTTCACCCTGCAGGTCTGCGCTGTGATTACAGGATCTGATAGGGCACCGGGGTAGACATCATCGGGGAAGGGAAGAGCAAGGACACGGATGAACAGATTAAATATCCAGTACAAATCCAGGCGCGACGGCAGTGAACAACTGCATGGTAGACAGCCACAAGGAAGGGGGGAGGACATAAAAAAGGGGGACAACAAATACAGGTGTGTCTGTATCGGAATGAACTGAGACCCTGGGAGGTGTGTGTAGGGGGACAGTCACTGAACTTGCAGATGAGAGCAGAGTTTCAGAAAAGCAAAGCACCTCAGCTGCTGGAACCGGCACTCCAACAGGAATAAAAAAGGAAACGAGGCATGCTCCCTCCTACCTTCCCAACTGCTAACAGCGCGGCCCAGCTGGAGGATGAGAGAAGACGACACGGAACTGAACACCCAGAGAGCAGGTGTGGACGTAGGACCCCAAATGTCAGAGACCCAGGGAGGAATCAGCCAACCAGGCTTGCTTCCCTCCCTCTACTTGTTTCAACAGGTGGTATGTGCATGGGGAAAAGCACCTCCTGAAGCCCATCTGGACCCCAGATGCAAAGGATACAGTTAGCCCCACACTTTCATGGCCATCCTACATGTTCCCACACTGGGCTAGCATGCATGTCCTGAACCTCCTCCCACCCCACCTCCCCGAAGGGCTCCGACTCCAAAAAGAACTTCTAATTCCATTTCTGCCCAAACACATCACTATCCACTCCTGGAGTTCAAAGGCAGCGTCTGAGAGTACCCTTTGCTACAAATAAGAGGCATTTGGAACATTTTGGTTCCCCATCGGGACTCTCACTCCATCCTCCTCCTCCAGAATGGGGAAAAGACTTCTCCCTGCTACCCACACAGACCAGCCAGCAACGTGAAATGCCACCGCATCACGCCTTGGGCTGGATCAGCCCACAGACACAAAGAACTGCACTCTGGCAAAGAGGGTCGCCTCTCTGCCTCCAAAGAAGTTTGGCACATCAAAGGGCATCATGCTGTGTCTGAAGGCAGCCTTCAGTGAAGGCTCCCAAAGTGACAGGTGACAGAGACATGCATTCAGTGCCTAAGAGCCTGAAATTACCCCCTGGTGTCTAATGTCCCCAAGGGTTGGGAGAAGCTCTGTGGGCAAGCGGCAGGGATGAAGATACAGACACATCATGAAGATACAGACACATCCCCAAGCTTGAAGAGAGACACGCCCACAGGGTGCTGTGACCCTGGCTTAAAGTTGGGGACTCTGACCTCTCCTGTGTGCTCTGAGTTCAGTGGGCTAAGCAAGGTGGGCCAAAGAAGGTAAGAAAGGCCTCCCGGGAGAGGTCAGGGACAGGGTAGAAGACACCCAGATGGCCCCAGAAGATCTGCGGAAGGAACAGTTTCAGAGCCTGGATTGTTCACACCCAAGGAGGGCAAAGTAAGCCCACAGAAGCCTAAATTGAGGTGCTGTAATCTGAGACACAGCTGGTGACAGGAATGAGCCACACACGAAGACAGAGGGCTGGACACAAACGCCTAGGAGAAGGGGCCATGCCCTGATGCTGGAGACAGGGAACAGAGCGAGGTTAGACATGGACAAGGTAGAGACAGGAGTCTCAGGCATCCAGGGATGCAAAACAGGAGACTCAAAGTAAGACCCGGCACTGGAGACAAGAGTCTTGACTCCGGGGCACGGGTGAGGACCTGGGACCTTGATCCCAGATCCCTCTCAGGCCAGGGAAAGACAACGAGGAAGCAGACGAGGACTGAGTGGTGTGCACCCAGCTAGGCAAAAACCAGAGATGCGCTGAGCACACCGCCGGAACAGCGGCTGCGGATCCCGGCACGGTCTAGGCGCTCAGACCCGGAGCGAGGCAGCAACACCCACAAGCACAGAGCAAGTCGGGGCGCCCAGCTAGAGTGACGGGGACAGGCACCCAGCCAGGCTCCGGTAACCCCCAGAAGCGCCTCCTCTGGAGATAACTTCCCCAGACCCCCAGGGGGCAGTCCTCAGACTAGGGATGGGGCAGGGACGCAGCCCCGGCTTCCAGAGGAAAAGATGTGGGGCCAGCAGGCTTGGAGAGTCCCGATCTGATGAGCGGGGTTCATGAATACAAACTCTTTATTAAAAGCTACTATAATAGAGACTTGTGCCCACAAAGCGCCTTCAATCATACACAAATCCGAATCCACGTGCATACTACACTTGGGATTTCTGGGGTCAGTCTAGAGCTATGCTAGCAAAAGATATCCACCCAAAATAAGCCCTCAAGTGAAACTAAATAAAATTAATCAACTGCATCATGAATATATCTTCACACATGGCCTCTTATCTTCTCTAAGCACTCGAACTATAAGCCACAGCATTTGGAACAATTTGATATTTTTAAAAATGTGTGTGTTTGGGGGTCATTCTGCCTCTAGACCATAAACCCCATGAGAGCAGGCACAGCTGACTCTCCCCTCATACTTTGTAGAGTACACACAGCAGGCACTCAAGCACTACCTGTTGAATTAATGGACAGATGGAGGAGCGAATAGGAAACCTCTGATGGATTTTACTCACTCATTCTCTCTTGCTCCACCAGAGATTACAAAGTGATAGCCAACTAGTCTGACTGCTCACACATTCTTCTGTTCAAGGCTGAAGATGGGAGCATGGCCTTACATTCATGCAGGGTTTCTGAGCCTCAATACACTTTCTCATCTACTTATCAAATCGTATCCTCAAAACCCAGTCTAGGGAAGGGCAGGGTTTATTAGCATCATCTGGCAGAAATGCCAAAAAAGACACAAAGAGGTGAAAGTCAGGGTTTGCCGCTTGACAGAGTTGGCACTTGAGCCAAGACGCTCCAGAATATTACACTCTTCTACCCCCTCGTCCAGCCCCCAGGCCAGCTCTCTGACAACTCACAATATCCCAACACGTGCTGTTGGGGGAGGAGGGTACACGGTGGTGAGGAGCACAGAGAAGGGAAGGCNGGTCTAGGGAAGGGCAGGGTTTATTAGCATCATCTGGCAGAAATGCCAAAAAAGACACAAAGAGGTGAAAGTCAGGGTTTGCCGCTTGACAGAGTTGGCACTTGAGCCAAGACGCTCCAGAATATTACACTCTTCTACCCCCTCGTCCAGCCCCCAGGCCAGCTCTCTGACAACTCACAATATCCCAACACGTGCTGTTGGGGGAGGAGGGTACACGGTGGTGAGGAGCACAGAGAAGGGAAGGCAGATGATTCAAAACAGGGCATGACCTACACCCCCGGCAAAAGGGAAGCCAGCTGACCAAACGGTAGGATGCATGGCTCTATTCCTGTGGTGGACACTTCTTTCACCATGTCCTAATGCCTAACGCGCATAAGAATTTGCATATTCTGGGAGTACACTAACGGCAGGGAGAGAAGGAAGGAAACCTCCATCACACAGGGGAAGGTAAACGCGGTCGAGATAAAGAGGTGCTATGAATAAACCACATAGGGATCACTGAAAAGAACCACAGACACTTATTTTTAGCTCGGCACAGTGAACACAGACATCTTCCAGGCAGAGGCTGCAAACTTCTCAGCCAAAAGGGCCGAGTCAGGTGTCACAGGTGAAGGAAGAGATCGCGGGTGGGGGGTGTCTCAGGAACCTGGAGGATCCCAGGAAGCCCCTCCTGACTTGGCCAGTGAACAACAGGAAAGAATGTGGCCCTGGCCTGTCAGATCTCCTGACTTTTTAAGGCATTCCAAACGACCGCATCCTAACCCTTACACTTTGGTGCATCTTCTATTTTAAGACAGTGGGGGTTAAATAAAACCCACCTACGGGGCACAAGCAAGAGCCCCATCTTGCAAGCATTCCTCGTGGTAAGGCTGCATCGGGGACGGCGGGGGCAGGGACCATGAGCCAGCAGGCGGTGCTCTATCACCAGGCCCTTCCAGCTAGGAAGTCTCTGCATCACAGACAAGGAAACCCTGCCCCAGAGAGGTGAAGGGACGTGTGCATGACACACTGACCCTCCGTCCTAACACTGCATGACACGCCTCCCGGGCCCTGCAACTTCCAGCAACCTGCACTCCCCACAAACCTTACCTCTGCGTTCATCTCTGGGCTCCCTATTCACTAGAAGAAAATGAGCTTGAACTCCACAGATGGGGCAGGCCAGCCTGAAGTCTGGCAGTTTGGGGGTGGGTATTAGGAGATTTGATGGCTTTTAGGCTTCTGAAACACACTATTCCCGGCTCCCATCTAATGGAGGACACCTTTCTATTGTGTCCAAAAGAAGCCACTGTACAGTGAACTGGGCTAGGACTAGAGAGGAACCTCTCTGTCGTGGTCCCAACCCTCGCCAGCTGGACTGGCCCTCCAGGAGGGCAGGGGCACAACTGCCGTATTTCACAAAGGCAATCGCAGTGCCGGGCATTGTTGGAGTGGAGGGTGGGTAGAAGGGTGGGCATTTCGATGGATGCACGCATGCATGCAAACAGGGACAGGAGAGAAGTGAGAGAAGGCAGGTGTGAAGAACAAGGGACTTACTGACTCTGAACTGGGTAGAGACCTTTGGAACAAAGGAACTCAACCTTTGGAGTCACCACCAACCTTCAATTCCTAGTCTGCTGCCTCTCAGCTCTTTAACTTTCATACAACTCATTGTTTTGCTTTCCTTAGTTGTAATCAGTGAAACAGAGATGAGACTAGTAGTCCATAACTTACAGGACAGGGATTCAATAAGATCATGTCTTCTCAGTATCTCCACAGCGTCAAGAGCAAGGCAAACATTCAATAAACAGAAGTCCTCCTCGTCATCAGGATCACAGTTAC
>SJYX01015097.1:874060-912868 GCA_006410675.1 Oreotragus oreotragus | reverse complement strand
TAGCATATCAAGAACCAACCATTTAATCATATCTTCTCAATTGAGATGTAGAATTGGTTCCAGATGATATATTCTGTTTTTTATCATACTTTTACCATTACCTCTGTGTTTGCTCATTTGTGTTTATATTACTTTTGTGTTACTGTTTTTCAACTGATTAGGTCTTAAGGAACTTTTTCTACTCCTGTGCTGGCTGGTGTGTGGTAACATTCATCCTAGGAGTCTGCGACCGACACAACGACAATATCATGCTGACAAAGTCAGGCCACATGTTTCATATTGACTTTGGAAAATTCCTGGGTCATGCACAAACATTTGGAGGGATAAAAAGGTCAGTGCTCAAATCATGTTTATTGTAGTAATTAAGCAGTCTCCTGAAGTGATCTATAACATGTAACAACATAGCAACCCGGCAGATGAGTTGCTCCGCATCTCTCAGATCCCCTAAGATAACATAAACATGATTATATAGCTAATAATATTGAAGGGAAGAGTTTTCTCAATAGATTATTAATGGGACAAATTGTGTTTGTATGTGTATGTGCTCAGTTGCTCAGTCATATCCAACTCTTTGTGACCCCAAGGACTGTAGCCCTCCAGGCTCCTCTGTCCATAGAATTTTCCAGGCAAGAATACTGGAGCAGGTTGCCATTTCCTACTCTAGATCTTCCTGACCCAGGGATCAAAGCCTTACCTCCTGTGTCTCCTGCATTGGCAGGCAGATTCTTTACTACCAAGCCACCTGGAAAGCCCTAATGGAACAAATTAGGTTTCCTCAAATTGTTAGTGAATTAAATTGGCCTTCTCTCACAGGATCCTATTCCTGTTTTGGTCTGAATTGTTTGAAACATGGTATTTTCATTTTCTTATAAGCTTTGAATGGACAGTGAGGATAAGAGTTCATGGTCTCAATTTAGACTTGGTATCTTGCCCATAGTAGTCACCACCCTGGTCTACATGAGCACATTTAAAATGCACATACTTCCTGACTAAATTAGGCTTGAATCATTCCAAAAATATTCAGTAAACAACTACCATTCAAGACTCTGAGGATACAACAGTGGACAAAGCAAATACAAACCCTGGCCTCTTTCTAGTAGGGATAACAGACATCAAAGAAGATGACAGGAGGAAATGAGGGGTTTCATTTCTTACCGAGAAACAAAAGCTGAGAATTGGGGTAGAAAGTAACTGCGCGAGGAATGCCATTTGTGTTAGCCAAAAAGTTTGCTCAGGTTTTTCCTTAACATTGTAAGAAACCTGAGTGAACTTTTTGGCCAATCCTATATTTTAGAGAGGCTTCCTGGAAGAAATGAGAGACAGCTGTATAGTGAGTGATCCCCTTGTGGAGATCCATTAGAAGAGTATACCTGGAAGAGAGAATATCAAAATAACAGCCATGAACACATACTAAGCATGGGACATTCTAATGACAAGAAGAAGGACTTGGGCCTGGAGATGGGATAAAGAGAGGTGAGCTGTAGGGAAGAAAGATGACTTTGGTGGAGGCCAGATCAAGTAGGGCATTGAAGACATGTTGTAGAGTGTGGCTTTTACTTAATGTTCTGGGGCAACCATTGATGGATCTCAGTGGAATTCAAAGCTCTCTCCTGCTGTCCTGTGAAATAATGGAAATAGTTAGCAGACTATTACAATAGTTAAGGCAAGACTTTAATGGTAATGAAGACTCTGAACATATTTTGGAATCTGAACCACAAGACCTACTAATTGACTGGGCATTGTCAATCATTAACAGGAGGGGAAAACAGGCCTAGTGGGTAGAAGTAAGGAAAGCATTCAAGGATGACTCTGGGCTTTTTGTTCTTTGCAAGTAATTATATCATTTACTGAAATGGAAAAGACTGGTGATTAAACAGGTTTTTGTTTTATTTTAGTTGAGCTGGAGGCAAGGGAACCAGAAGTTTAAGACTAAAAGTCCCTTGCTTTATAAAGATAACTTCATATTAAAGTAGAAATGGTATCAGACCATTCCAAAGACCCATCAGTCACTTTTATCTAAAAACAGCTCCTCAACAGAGGACATAAGAATGTCTCCTACAATATTACAAGATGAATTTTCACCAGATGGTCATAATCTGGTATTAAAATGCCAGTATAAATTACATAATAAGGTTCAATTCTTACAAACTGATAGCTCCTATTTTCTGAAGGCCTGTAAATGAAGTTGTTTCACTTTTTATTATTTTCAAAACATTGCCTTCTATAATTAATAAGCTCTTCACCACATATTCATTCCTTAAACATCTTTTGGTATGGTCTATGTGTGAAAGACTGTGATAAACCTTGGGGATACAAAGATGAATAATATATAGTTACCATCTCAGTGGTGCTTACTCTGTCTTTAGAGTATTGGGAAGTGAAGTGAAGTGAAATGCAGTGGGGGTGGCCACCAAGAAGGTGCTTTCTGGATCCATGTAACAAGCCAACCCATTTCCCTGCACTGGCAGTGTAAAATGCCAACTATGGAGATCTAAACTCCAGACGAGGCTCAGCTTTCAGACTATCCAAGCCTGGCTGGGCATGTGGCCAAGCGTAGAGGCCGCCCCTCTGGGGCTCAGCCTATCCAACCAGGAATGAGATAGAACCGAGGCAAGCTCCTATGGTCAGACAAGTCTTGGCCATATTTATCACCTGAGACTATTTTGGTTACAAGTAATAAAACATTTATTATGTCTTTAAAAATAGAGTTTACTGCATCATATAGCCAAATGTTCCAGAGAAAAGACATCAGGTGAGGTTTGATCCAGCAACTCAGAACTATGTCCTGGGACTGCTTTTCTTTCCATCTCTCCTCTCTGCCTTTCATGAGTCCAGCTTCATCCTGAGTTTCTCTCTTCATGTCACAGCCTGGCATCAGTTGCTCAGACTAATTGTATCTTTTGTTCATTTCTAGCCCAAGAGAAGGAAGGTCAGAATTTCCCAGCATTCTCCTCAGAGGTCCAGATATTCTTTCTGATTGAGCCAGCTTCAGGTCACAGGTCACCCCTAAACCAAGCACTGTGGCCAGAAAGATAGAATGTGCTCATCAGCTTGGCCAAGGTCCCATACACCTCCTCCGGCACTGGGGCAAAGCCAGCTTCCCTCCAACCACCCTATAGAATCTATAGGGATTAAGGTCTTACGGGAAGGTGGGAATAGGTGCAGGGAAGGTTGCTTCTACCCTATAAAGTCACTGTGATGCTTACCTGACTTGGACAGGCCACTCCTTTCCCAGGACTTCAGTTTCTTTAAAGCCAAATGAAGAATTCAATGAGATGGTCCCCAAGATCATCATGTCATGTTCCCAGAACTCTTGCTTAGTATCTAAAGAGAGCTTCCCAACCCAGCCGGGACTGCCCTAGAGACACTTGACATCCCTGCCCTCTAGCCCATCTTTGCTTCAGTGGTTCTGCTGCGTTTCGCCTCTAGGCAGCAGTGATGTTATCTGCTTCCTCCACGTGGCACAGTTTAACCAAAGGACTGTTTAACCACAGTCCTTTGGGGCCCACACTCTTGTTCAGCTCCCTCGAGATCCACAGGCTGGAGTGAGGTTAAGGATCCAGCCCCCTGGGTCCCTGGAGAAAGAGAGAGTTGTTTGTTTATCTCAACTCATAAAATGCCGCCCCAAAAAGAGGTTTAAAAGCTCCGGCAGGTTATGGATGCCATAAACAGCTTATGTGAGGTTTTTAGGATGAAAAATCACCTGAGATAGAGGGAATGGGAAAGCGGGATCCTAGGGACTATCTTCCTGCCCTGAGACAGATCAACATAGCAGTACCTCAAGCATCTTTGTGGGGCCCAGGTAATGCCTACGCATCTGGCAGCAGCAGACTTTCTCAACAGCAGCAAGTTTCTTGAGAATTTTAAAAGCTCATTCAGTCATTCAACACAAATGTATTGGACCATGCTGTGTGCTAGGCAGCATGCTGGGCAAGTGTGATATAGAAATGCGGAAGATTCCCTAAGGAATTTTTCTTTTTAAGTGTGCTTCCTACGCTTGCACTAACTGAGAGCCAGAGCTCTGAAGAAGTTCTAGCTGATTTGTGGGATACCTTTCCCTACCCCATCCCTGAATCTTGTTTTATCACCACTTTTCAGTGAGGGGAGAGTAAATCAGTGAATCAGTTCTGAGATCCTGGTTTGCCCAGCGCAAGGCTAGGGGACCAGGGAGCAGAGTAGGGGGGAGTCTTTACCCTCAAGGAGCTGCTAAACAGATTGCCAGCTCTGCCGCTTTTCAACTGAGACTTTCAGCATCAGTTGTTTTGCTTCTTTAATGCCTCAGTTTTTCATCTGTAAAATGGGTGCATCTGTGTTCACTCAGTCCTCTCCAGCTCTTTGCAATCACATGGACTGTAGTCTACCAGGTTCCTCTGTCCACTGAATTTCCAGGCAAGAATGCCGGAGTGGGTTGGTATTTCCTACTCCAGGGGATTTCCCCCAATCCAGGGATCAAATGTGAATCTCCAACATTGGCAGGTGGATTCTTTGCCACTACACTACCTGGGAAGCTCTGTGAAATGGATAGGGTGGGATGATAATAGGGCTTTGCTCATAGATTTCTTATATAAGGACTAAATGAGATAACGCATATAAAGATTTTTTTATAGAGATTGGCACACAGTAAGTGCTCATTAAAGGTAAGATATTATTCATTTCATTTGTAACAGTAGGGCAGTGTCTAAAGATACCAGAGGGAAAAAAAGAGTGGTCAGGGAAAGCAGCCTGGAAGAAGTGGCACTCAACCTAGTCCTTGATTTGGTGGACGATTGCCAAGCACCCCAAGGTTAGGGAACTGGTCTCATTCATCTCTGCTGTCTCTGGCACTTTCCATAATGCAGGGTAGAGTCAACTTTGGTTGAACAATGAACACCAATAACAGTCATGCTGCTGGAGTGAGCCTGGGATGTTCCTCCAGCAGCCAGACAGCTGCTGAGTGGAACCTGGTACCTGAAGTTCACAGACCCCATCACGGCAACTTTTTAGTTGTATGAGTTTAAACAAGTTGTTTAGCGTTACCAAGCCTCAGCATTTCCATTTGTAAAAGGCGAAGAAGACCAATACCCATGTCTTAAGGCTACTGGGTGGCACAGTGGTAAAGAATCTGGCTGGATTGCAGGAGACACAAGAGACTCCAGTTTCATCCCTAGGTCAGGAAGATCCCCTGGAGAAAGAAATGGAAACCCACTCCAGTATTGTTGCCTGGGAAATCCTATGGACAGAGGAGCCTGGTGCCCTATGGTCCAAGTATTGCAAAGGGTCGGACATGACTAAGCACACACACACACACAAAGGCTACTAAAGGGCAGAGGCAAGGGAGTGGCATAATACATTCCCTATAAGATATTGGTACTGACCACTGGCAGAATTGAAGGAATGTCAGCAGGCTGGTCTATAAAGGAGATGCCCTCCCTTTCTCTCCAGTAGTTCTGACGGAAGGTACCTGAGACTAGGGATTGACATGCCTTCTTCTAAATTTAAATAAACTTCAGCTGAATAATAAATAAAGTCAAATACATAATTTTTTTTTGAAATCTTAATCATGTCCCTGTTTCTTTTTGGTGTATTGCAGAGTTTATTTTGTTTACTCAAACTCTACAAATTGACTCTGACTTTGCTCTTAAAAAATTTAAAACCTCCCCTTAGGTTTCACTTCTGCTTCAGACAGAAATCATAAACAAGGGTCACCTGTTCCGGAATGTCAGTAAGAGAGTTATGCATGAAACATCCATCCATCGTCCCGCCCCCAAGAATTCCTGACTCTCCAACAAGCTCGTGCAAGCACCAGGGTTCCTGGGCACGTGGAGGTCAGGAGAGCCAGGATGCTGAAATCCCTTGCCCCAGGGCTCCCCAAAACACATGAGGACATGGACACCCATCACCTTCAACCCCACCCAAGACAAGGAAACGGCCTCTGATCAGACCACAGGCTGACGCAGGTGACATGCCCTGCCAGACACCCAGCTGTGCTTCTGAAACCTGCGGCTTTTCCAGAGAACCGTCTGCCCACTGTATCAGCAGAGGGAGCTCTAGGTAGCAAATAACTTTCCTCTGACAGTGTGTAATACTTGCCTGCAGATAAGATTTGCAGGAGACAACTAGAATAAGTGGGGGTCCTAACTGGGTCTGGCATCTGTCCTGTGTAGAAGAAAACCCCGCCGATTTGCCAGGGTAGCATGGGGGTCGGGGTGGGGGGGTTGGTCAGGACTGGAGAGTGATCTGAGAGAGGAAGAGACACCAGCTAAGGAAAGGATGCATGACAATCAGCCACCACAACCACTGCTTAGATGATTATCTGACCTTGTTCTGTACCAGCCCTTTTATCCACCCCCAGCCTTCTCACAGCCTTTGTTCAATACTATGCTGGGAGGGATTGGGGGCAAGAGGAGAAGGGGACGACAGAGGATGAGATGGCTGGATGGCATCACTGACTCAAATGGACGTGAGTCTGAGTGAACTCCAGGAGTTGGTGATGGACAGGGAGGCCTGGCGTGCTGCGCTTCATGGGGTCGCAGAGTCGGACACGACTGAGCGACTGAACTGAACTGAACTGAGCCTCTCATTTATGTGATGGTTGAAAAGGGTCCAAGTCTCAAACTAGCTTGGCGGACTTTTTCTCTTCAAAATAAGTGTACACTATGTGTATTGCATGCGTGCTAAGTTGCTTCAGTTACATTTGATTCTTTGCGACCCCACAGACCCTCCAGGCTCCTCTGTCCGTGGATTCTCCAGACAACAATACTGAAGTGGGTTTCCTTTTCCTTCTCCATTATTGTGTGTATTAGTGGTGCACGATCTGGTCCCTGGGGCTATAGGCTTAGAACTGTGGGAGGACAGCAGTGACGACAGTGGATGATGATATGATGACTGTGATGGTGAGAGTTAGATGTTTACGGAGCACTTATCATGTGCCAAGCCCTGTACGGAGAGTGTTAACAGTAGTAATCACCAAATATTTATCAAGAACCTATGATACCCAGGATGGTGCTCATGCAGGGGGCGTTCAGTGATGAATAAAACATGGAAGGTCCCTGCCCTCCTGGAGACTGCATTCTAAATTCTATGATTATACATGCAACCAAGATGAGCAAATAAATATGTGAACAAGTACTATCAGAGAGTGAAGAGTGAAGAAAAGTGTACGGGACTATCTGCTTGAATGACCAGGATAGGGCAAGTTTAAACAGGCTGGTCAAGAGGACCTCACTGACAGGGTTCCACTGGAGTGTTTCAAGAACTGTCTCATGAAATCCAGCTTTTAGGGAGTCTGATTTCTTTAAAGCTCCCTCATCTGTCGACTGAATAAGTAAAGATTAGATCTGTTTTTATCAAATGTGTATATATGCTCTTGTAACATATAAGTGAAAAATGCTACCTAATTCATGGAAGTTCTTTTGTCGTTTTGGATTTTTTCAAACAATGATTAGTGAAAACTCGACAATTTTCCTGGGTATAATGAGAAGATAGAATGAGTTAGTGAAAAGTCCATTAGTAAAGTAAAAAGTTAAAGGGATACCATCTTACAAAAAAAAAAAAAAAAAGTTTTGAAGACAACTCAATTGAAAAGACCCTGATGCTGGGGAAGATTGAAGGCAGGAGGAGAAAGGGACAACCGAGGATGAGATAATTGGATGGCATCACTGACTCGATGGACATGAGTTTGAATAAGTTCTGGGAGTTGGTGATGGACAGGGAGGCCTGGCGTGCTGCAGTCCACGCGGTTGCAAAGAGTCAAACACGACTGAGCGACTGAACTGAACTGGTGTATTTTATCTCATACATTTTCTTTGTCCAAATTCTCTTTTGTTTTATCAACTTTACCCCTCTGGCTCAGAGGTTAAAGCGTCTGCCTCCAATGTGGGAGACCCAGGTTCGATCCCTGGGTCGGGAAGATCCCCTGGCGAAGGAAATGGCAATCCACTCCAGTATTCTTGCCTGAAGAATCCCATGGACGGAGAAGCCTAATAGGTTATAGTCCATGGGATCGCAAAGAGTCGGACACGACTGAGCGACTTCACCTTCACCTTCACCCCTCTCAGGAGTTCAGTGCGTTGCCAGTGTTTCTGTCTAGTGCGTGTGTCTTCAAGCTGTAGCTTCAGCCTTGTGTCCCAAACTCGTTTCCATCTTGTTTGCAGACTGTTTTGCACCCTCATCTCAATGCACCTTGTACCTGTTGTTATTCCTCAGTGTAGCTCAAGTCCCACCCTTGCTCCTTGTTTCAGACCTGAGAATGAACACTCAGGTGGTTGAAGCCACTCAAACTGGGCTTCTCTTTCTACAGTTGGTCCACTGAGATATGGGATGGAATCGAGCAACGTAACTGAAAGCAGGTTACAGATAAAGCTATGCCTTGGGAAGAGCTGGAACCAGAGATGTGGACACACAAGTCTGTCCGAACATCTTCTGTCTCTGGTCCTCTTTGAAAGCTTGGTTAGTTTTCTCTCACGGTGAAGTGATGCCCTCCATGTTTAAGAAGCACAGCTGCCCAGCTCTGGGGTGTCGCATCCCACGGCCGTCATAAAGGGACAGGTTCTCCCTCTATAGCCATGCGCCTCAGGTGGGCCCTTGAAGCTGCTCTCTATTGCTAGTCTCATGCCCTTCAGTCTCTGATACCCCCCTCTCTCCCTCGCCTGCCTGAGGACCTGCTTCGTAGGTCACTGAAGAAGGAGAAAGCAAGCAGAAAGGGGTTCCCACAAGCTCCTTCTGCCTCATTTCCACACTCCCCTGCATGTGCATCAACTAAGGTATTTTTTATTGGGGTATAACTGCCTTATAATAATGTGTTAGTTTCTGTTACACAATGAAATAAGTCAACTATATGTATATATATATGACCCTCCCTCTTGGGTCTCCATTCCACCCCGCTCATCACCTCCATCCGGGTCATCAGAGCCCTGAGCTGAGCTCCCGCAGGCCCCCATAGCTATCTGTTTCACACGTGGCAGTGTATGTATGTCAATCGTAGTCTCCCAGTTCATCCCACCTTCCCCTCCCCTCCTCGTCCACGTGATATTCTCTGCATCTTCATTCCTATTCCTGCTCTGCAAATAGGTTCATCTGTACCTTTTTTTTTTAAGACTTCACATATATGCATAAATATGCAATATTTGTTTTTCTCTTTCTGACTCACTGCACTCTGTATGACAGACTTTAGGCCCCTCCACATCTCTACAAATGACCCAATTTCATTGCTTTTTATGGCTGAGTAATATCCCTTTGTATATATGTACTGCGTCTTCTCTATCCATTCATCTCTCAGTGGACATCTAGGTTGCTCCCATGTCCTGGCTATTGTAAATAGTGCTGCAATGAACACTGGGGTACGTAATTCAAAAAGCACTCTGTGTGACAGACTTTAGGCCCCTCCACATCTCTACAAATGACCCAATTTCATTGCTTTTTATGGCTGAGTAATATCCCTTTGTATATATGTACTGCGTCTTCTCTATCCATTCATCTCTCAGTGGACATCTAGGTTGCTCCCATGTCCTGGCTATTGTAAATAGTGCTGCAATGAACACTGGGGTACGTAATTCAAAAAGCCTCAGTGTTCATTGCATCAGCTATGTTTTGGTGGACATGCTAGCCAGGCTCCCGCATGAAGCCCACTCTCCTTTGCCCATGACACCCCACTGTTTCTCTTGGTTTTTGGACATCACCCCACCACATCCTTCTCTTGCCTCCCCACTCTCTACAGTAGCATGCTTTTCAGGATTCAAACTTACTGCTACTTCCCTGGTCAAAAACAAAGTCCTCTCTCGGTCCTGCTTCCTCGTGTTTCTCTTCCCTTTGCAGCAAGAGTCCTCAGAAGAGTTACCCAACTCCCTGTCTCCAGTATGCACTCCCCTACTTTCTCCTAAACAAGGTTCTTGCTCCCTGTCCTCCCCCTGGGCTTCACACACACGATGAAACTGCTCTCAAGCCCATCACCTCTCACCTTGAGCAGCAGCTCCCCTCCCTGTCGCTCACGCTCCTCCGTTACCCTGGCTTCCTTGCTGTCTCTGAAACACACCAGTCAGGCCTTTCTCATGACACTGCCCTGGTTATTTATTTATTCTGTATGGAAAATTCTTCACCAGTGACAACCCTGCACAGGATCTCTGCACACTTCCCTCCTTCGCCCTGTTCAAGCTTGTGCACCAATGTCAGCTCATTTATGCCTTTCTTGACTATCCTAGTGACACTGCAGTCGACACTCCTAATCACCTTTACTGTAGCACTGATTTCCTTTTGTATAAAAATCATTGATGGAACTTCCCTAGTGGTCCAGTGGCTAAGACTCCAGGCTCCCAATGCAGGGGGCCCAGGTTCAATCCCTGGTCAGGGAACTAGACCCCACCTGCTACAGCTAAGAGCTCACACACCGCAGTAAGACCAGGGACAAGCAAGCAAGTAAATAACCATTACTGTATAAAAAAGAAAAAATCGCTTATTGCAGTTTCAGCTTTAGGACCATCTCACCCCATAGATTATAAGCCCCGTGAGGGCAGGTATTATCAGTTTTGTTCACTACTCTATTTCCAGCATTAAATCCTTGGCACATAGTAGGTGCTGAACTATATTTTAGATAGATCAGTGAATGAATCACATTTTTAGACATAATCCAAAAACATCTCAACAAGGGTGCTGAGTCCTGGCTTGAGCCTGGTACTACCTGGGACCCACTGGATTTAGTTACAAGAGTAGGGTCCCCTAAGAAGATGGAGAACTTGCATTAGTGTAATGAGGGGACCATTTGCAAGAGTGGAAAGTCAACCGTGCCACAGATGTCAGATGCAGGGTATTTTTTGAGGACAAGACTGTATCCAAACCATCCCAGTTTGGACCCTGAATCTGCTCCTTTTATCTTACCTCTGAAGCTGTGCCAAGTTGTTTCACATCCTTCTTAGCATCCTCCGAGGGTTGTCTGGAGCTTAAGTGAATGAGTTACGGTTAAAACATACTTGAACCCATGCCAAACACAAAGTAACACCAAGTTCAAAAACTGAAAACTATTAGAAAAATAATCAGAACTTGATAAAAAAAATACATATGTTTTTGAAGAAATCAATACTCTTCTTTTCCATATAAAGAAAAAAATAGAAATGAAAATATATAAGGACAGGAGAAATTGCATTGTGCAACCTAAAAACTCAATAGATATGTACAGAAACAGACTTATATTAATGAAAGTATTATTTTCTAGTACCCATGATATCTGAATATAAAGTCTCAACAAATGAAATAAAGAGATTTTATTCAAGCCAAATTCTCTCTGATAATAATTCAATAATATTAGAAATTCATTTCTTCGAACTTAAAAATTGAGAAACACAATCTTAGAAAACAAAATTCAATCTTTTTTAAAGCAATAAATAAAGCAACAGTTTATAACAGTCTATGAAATATAATAAAAGCTGTAGTCAGAGAAAAATTAATAAACTTCAATGCTTTACTGTAAAGAATAACTAATAAAACAATAAGAGAACTTGTTATAAACCCCAAGATGTTAGAATAAGAACAAAATACAATAAAACATTCTGAACAGCAAATTAATAATTATAAAATCTGATGTAACAGAATAGAAGGCATGAACAGCATAAAAGAAAACAAGCTCAAAAGCTCATTTTTGAAATACCATACTGGGTGAAAGGAATCAAAAAGTACAAATTTCCAGTTATAAAATAGATAAGTCTGGGGAATGTATTGTGAAGTATGGTGACTATAATTAATAATACTGTATTATATATTTGAAAGCTGTTAAAAAATTCAGATCTTAAAAATCTTCATTCAGAAGAAAAAACAGTTATGACTATGTATGATGATGGATGGATGTGAGAGTTGGACTTTAAAGAAAGCTGAGCACCGAAGAATTGATGCTTTTGAACTGTAGTGTTAGAGAAGACTCTTGAGAGTCCCTTGGACTGCAAGGAGACCCGACCAGTCCATCCTAAAGGAAATCAGTTCTGAATATTCATTGAAAGGACTGATGCTAACGATGAAGCTCCAATAATTTGGTGACCTCATGCGAAGAGTTGACTCACTGGAAAAGACCCTGATGCTGGGAAAGATTGAAGACAGGAGGAAAAGGGGATGACAGAGGATGAGATGCTTGGATGGCATCACCAACATGCTGGACGTGAGTTTGAGCAAACTCTGGGAGTTGGTAATGGACAGGGAAGACTGGCATGCTGAAGGCCATGGGGTTGCAAAGAGTCAGACAGGACTGAGTGACTGAACTGAACTGACTGATTGTGATGGATGATAACTAGACTCATAGTGATCATTTTGCAATATACAAATATCAAATCTTATGTTGTACACCTGAAACTAATGCTATACATATAATGCTATACATCAATTATATATCAATTTTAAAATTTTAATTGGAAAAATGAAATACCAGATTAAAACCCCACATAAGCCTGACTGGGGAAGAAAGTTTGGTCATATGAAATGGCTATTTTTTTGAAAAAAAAAAATAAATAAAATAAATAAAATGACTCTGGAAAAGGTAGAACATTTGAAGGAACTAATTACCTAAAGAGATGAAAAGTTTAGCATTCTAAAAGAGCTGCAGATCAGAGAGGTTCTTAGCTGAGTTCTATATAATGTCATATGAAAAGCAAATTGCTCCATTACCTTCTATTGAAGTATAATTGACTTATAATATTATATTAGTTTCAGGTGTACGAGATAGTGATTTGATGTTTTATGCATTACAGAGTGATCATCATGGTAAGTCCAGTTAATATCAGTCACCATACATATTGATTACATTTTTGTGCTGTACATACTATCCTGTGACTTATTTATTTGCATGTTTGTTTTCAGTTTATTTCTTTAAGTATAGTTGATTTACAATGTTGTGTTAATTTCAGGTATATAGTAAAATGATTCAGTTGTGCATACATATATATTAATTTCTTCAGATTCCTTTCCCCAAAATACTGAGTCTTGTTCCTGTGCTACTTAGCAGGTCTTTGTTGATTATGTATTTTTTAGTTTATATGTAGTAGTGTGTGTATGTTAATCCCAAACTCCTACTTTCTCTCTCCCCATTCCCTTTTTCCCTTTGGTAACGTTAAATTTGTTTTCTATGTCTGTGAGTCTATTTCTGTTTTGTATATAAGTTCATTTGTATCTGTTTTTTTTAGATTCCACATATTTATTTCTTTAAGTATAGTTGATTTACAATGTTGTGTTAATTTCAGGTATATAGTAAAATGATTCAGTTGTGCATACATATATATTAATTTCTTCAGATTCCTTTCCCCAAAATACTGAGTCTTGTTCCTGTGCTACTTAGCAGGTCTTTGTTGATTATGTATTTTTTAGTTTATATGTAGTAGTGTGTGTATGTTAATCCCAAACTCCTACTTTCTCTCTCCCCATTCCCTTTTTCCCTTTGGTAACGTTAAATTTGTTTTCTATGTCTGTGAGTCTATTTCTGTTTTGTATATAAGTTCATTTGTATCTGTTTTTTTTAGATTCCACATGTAAATAATATCCTATGGTATTCATCTTTCCGTATCTGACTTACTTCACTTAGAATGATAATCTCTAGGATGAGTAAAATTCCGTTGTACCAATATATTCATTCATCTGTCAATAGATATTTAAGTTGCTTCCATGTCTTGGCTATTGTAAACCGTGCTGCAGTAAACACCGGGTTGCACGTTATCTTTTCAAATTATGATTTTCTCCAGATGCATGCTTAGGAGTTGGGATTGCAGGGTCACAGGGTACCTCTATTTTTAGTTTTTAAAGAACTCTCAGACTGTTCTCCATAATGGCTATACCAATTTACATTCCCACCAACAGTGTAGGTGTGTTCCTTTTTCTGCAAACCCTTTCCAGCATTTATTATTTGTAAACTTTTGATTAAGGCTATTCTGACTGGTGTGAAGTGATATTTTGTTGCAGTTTTGATTTACCTTTCTCTAATAATTACAGATGTGGATCTTTGTCTTTTGACCATCTGTATGTCCTATTTGGAGAAATGTCTATTTAGCTCTTCTACCCATTAAAAACGGAGAAGGCGATTAAAAAAATATATTTTTTTTTATATTGAGCTGTATGATCTGTTTACATGTTTTGGAGATTAATCCCCTGTCGGTTACATCATTTGCAAGTATTTTCTCCCATTTTGTAGGTTGTCTTTTCATTTTGTTTATGGTTTCCTTTGCTGTGTAGAAGTTTTCAAGTTTAATTAGGTCCCATTTGTTTATTTTTGCTTATATTTTATATTTCCATTACTCTAGGAGACAGATCAAAAAGATATTGCTGTGATTTATGTCAGACTGTTCTGCCTGTGTTTTCCTCTAGGAGCTTCATAGAATCTGGTCTTCCATTTAGGCCTTTAATCTATTTTGAGTTTGCTTTCGTGTATGGTGTTAGAGAATGTTCTAATTTCATTATTTTACATGTAGCTTATTTATTTTTTAACTGGAAGTTTGTGACTCTTAATCTTCCGCCTCTATTTTGCTCATCCCCACCGCCCCTCGCCCCAGCAGCCAACCATTTGTTCCCTGTATCTGTGAATCTGTTCCTGTTTTGATCTGCTTGTTCATTTGCTTTGTTTTTAAAATTCCACATGTAAGTGAAATCATACAGTGTTCGTCTTTTTCTGTCTGATTTGTTTAACTTAGCACTTTACCCTCTAGATCTATTTGGGATGTTGCAATTGGCAAGAATTTATTCCTTGCTGTGTTAGAGTGTTATTCCATTGTGTGTGTGTGTCTGTGTCTATACACACATACACACGTACAATTTTCCTTCTTTGTCTGTCAGTGAACACTTCTGTTGCTTCCATGTCTTGGATATTGTAAATAAGGCCGTGATAAACATGGGTGTGCACACTTCTTTCTGAATCAGTGTTTTTGTTTTCTTCAGGTAAATACCCAGACAGGTATTCAGTTCAGTTCAGTTCAGTATAGCCCTTCTTTTACTGTTTGGTAAAGTTTACCTGTGAAGACATCTGGTCCTGGTTTTTGTTTTTTGGGAGATTTTTTAAAAAATTACTGACTTGATTCCATTCTGAGTAATTGATCTGTTTATATTTTCTATTTCTTCCTGATTCGGTCTAGGGAGATTATATGTTTCCAGGAATTCATCCATTTCCTTTAGGTTGTTCATTTTACTGGTATCTAATTGTTCACGATAATCTCTTGTGATCCTTTGAATTTCTGTGGCATTGGGTATAACTTCTTCTCTTTGATTTCTGATTTTATTTAATTGGGTCCTCTATTTTTTTTTCTTTTTTTAAAAGGGCTTCCCTGGTGGCTCAGAGGTTAAAGCATCTACCTCCAATGCGGGAGACCTGGGTTTGATCCCTGGGTCGGGAAGATCCCCTGGAGAAGGAAATGGCAACCCACTCCAGTATTTTTGCCTGGAGAATCCCATGGATGGAGGAGCCTGGTAGGCTACAATCCACCGGGTCGCAAAGAGTCGGACACGACTGAGCGACTTCACCTCTATTTTTTACTTGATGAATCTGGCTAAAAGTTTATCCATTAAAAAAAAATCTTCAAAGAACCACTTCTTAGTTTCATTGTTGTTTTTTTTTTCTATGTATTCTTTTAGCCTCTGTTTCTTTGATTTCTGCTCTTATCTTTATTGTATATTTCCTTCAATTAACTTTGGGTTTCGTTTGTTCTTTTTTTCTAGTTCTTTAGGTGTAAGGTTATATTGTTTATTTTATATGTTTTTCCTGTTTCCTGAGCTGTTTTATAGATTTTGGAGTGTTCTGTTTCTATTAACATTTGCCTCCATATATTTTCTGATTTCTTGTTTGATTTCTTCANTGGGATTGCTGGGTCATAAGGCAGTTCTATTTGCAATTTCTTAAGGAATCTCCACACTGTTCTCCATAGTGGCTGTACTAGTTTGCATTCCCACCAACAGTGTAAAAGGGTTCCCTTTTCTCCACACCCTCTCCAGCATTTATTGCTTGCAGACTTTTGGATCGCAGCCGTTCTGACTGGTGTGAAGTGGTATCTCATTGTGGTCTTGATTTGCATTTCTCTGATAATGAGTGACGTTGAGCATCTTTTCATGTGTTTGTTTGTTCTTTTTTTCTAGTTCTTTAGGTGTAAGGTTATATTGTTTATTTTATATGTTTTTCCTGTTTCCTGAGCTGTTTTATAGATTTTGGAGTGTTCTGTTTCTATTAACATTTGCCTCCATATACTTTCTGATTTCTTGTTTGATTTCTTCAGTGACCCATTTTGTTGTTTAGCAGTATATTGTTTAGCCTCCATATATTTGTGTATTTTTCTGAGGGTTTTTTTCTTGTAGTTGATTTCATCTCATACTGTTGTGGTTGAATAAGATGCTTGGTATGATTTCAGTCTTTTTAAATTTATTGAAACTTGTTTTGTGGCTTAGCATATGTTCTTTTCTGGAGAATGTGCCATGTGTACTTGAAAAGAATGTGTATTCTACTGTTTGGGGTTGGAATGTTCTGTATGTAGCTACTAAGTTCATCAGGTATAATGTGTCATTTGAGGCCAGTGTTTTTTCATTGATTTCTTGTCTGGATGATCTGTGCATTAGTGTAAATGGGGTATTAAAGTGCCCTAGTATTATTGTATTACTGTCAGTTTTTCCTGTTAGGTTTTTGATATTAACATTTTTGATATTTATTTAGATGTGCTTGTGTTGGAGGCATATATATTTGTAACTGTTACATCTTTTTAATAGATTTTCTGTATCATTATGTAATGCCCTTATTTGCCTGTGTTACAGTCTTTGTTTTAAAGTTTATTTTGCATGATGTAAGCATTATTTGCTACCTCAGCTTTCTTTTTTTTCCCATTTACATGAAATACCTTTTTCTATCCCCTCACTTTCAGTTTGTGCCTTTAGATCTGAAGTGAGTCTCTTGTAGACATCATAAATATCTGTATATCTATATGATATATAGGTACGTCTCTTTATAAATCCACTCAGCCAATCTATGTCTTTTGATTGAAGGATTTAGTTCATTGGTACTGGACACATCTCCTAATTGAATGAGTGCATTATTCTACTTAATAAATGTTATAGTTATGTAATTTTTTAAAATGTAATTATTGGTCCGTATGTACTTATTGCCATTTTGTTCATTATTTTCGGGTTGTTTTGTAGCACAATTTTGTTCCTTTTGTCTCTCCCCTCATGGTTCAATGATTGCCTATATATGGATTTATTTTTCAGATTTTTGGCTTGTGGTTACCATGAGGTTTATATGTAACTCTATGGGGTTTTGAGTTGATGATCTCTTAAGTTTCACCTTCTTCTAACAACTCCGACTTGTTGTTTCCCCACTCAGTGCTTAATGTTTTTGACATTCTACTTTAGATCTTTTTGTTTCGTGTATCCCTTAACTACTTATTGTAAATGTAAATGACTTTACTACTTTTATCTTTTAACCTTTCTACTGGTTTTATAAGTAGTTGGTCCACTAGCTTTACTACATGCTTGCCATTATGCCTGAGCTTTGTCCTTTTGTAATTTTCACTTTTCTAGTCATGGAGACATTCTACTTTAGATCTTTTTGTTTCGTGTATCCCTTAACTACTTATTGTAAATGTAAATGACTTTACTACTTTTATCTTTTAACCTTTCTACTGGTTTTATAAGTAGTTGGTCCACTAGCTTTACTACATGCTTGCCATTATGCCTGAGCTTTGTCCTTTTGTAATTTTCACTTTTCTAGTCATGGTCTCTTCCTTTTAGAGAGGTCCCTTTAACGATTCTTTAAACCCAGGTTAGTGGTGCTGAACTGAAAGCTTCTGCTTGTCTGTAACACTCTTTATCTCTCCTTCAAATCTGAATATTAGCCTTGCTGGGTAGAGTATTCTTGGTTTTAGGTTTTTTTTTTTTTTAATCACTTTGAATATCTTGTGCCTCTCCCTTTCACCCTACAAGATTTCTATTAAAAAGTCAACTCATAGTCTTATGGGAGTTCCCTTATATCTAACTAGTTGCTTTTCTCTTGCTGCCTTTGAGATTCTCCTTTCATTTTCTAATTTTTGCTAAGTATAATGGATCTTGGTGTAGACCTCTTTGGATTCATCTTGTATGGAATTTTCTGTGCATCCTGCACCTGAATGCTTGTTTTTTTTTTCCCCCCCCCAGGTAAGGGAGATTTTTGAGCCTTTATTTCTTCAAATAAATCACCATCTCCCTCTCTATTTGTCTTCTCCTTTTGGTCCCCTTTAATTCAAATGTCAATATACTTGATGTTATCACAGAGGTCTCTCAGTCTGTCCTCATTTTTTTCAAAATGTTTTCTATTTTTCTGTTCAGCTTGGGTTTCAGATTTCCACTACTCTGTCTTCCAATTCACTGATCTATTCTTCTGCATCATCTACTTTATTCTTGATTTTGTCTAGTGTTGTCTTTTAAAAAATCATTTTAGTTATTCCATTCCTTAGCTCTGTTTGGGTCTTCTCTATATTTTCTCTTTTAAACTTCTTCTTATGTTCATCAGTTCTTTTCCTAAGTTCATTGAGCATCTTTTTAATCATTACCTTGAACTCTTTATTTATCAGTCTGTTTATTTATACTTCCCTTAGTTCTTCTGGGGGTCTATCTTTTTTTTCTTTGTTTGAAACATATTCTTCAGTCTCCTAGTTTTGCCTAATTTACTGTATTTATGTCCACATAGTAGATAGGGCTTCCCAGATGGCTTAGTGCAGGAGACATAAGGGATGCCGGTTTGAATCCTGGGTTGGGAAGATCCCCTGGAGGAGGGCATAGCAACCCACTCCAGTATTCTTTCCTGGAGAATGCCATGGACAGAAGAGCCTGGCAGTTGATAGTCCATAGGATTGCAAAGAGTTGGACACGATTGAAGAGATTTAACATGCCACAGGTAGGTTAGTTAAATTTCCAAGTCTTGGAGAAGTGGCCTTATGTAAGATTCATCCTGAATCCCAACAGCATACTCCCCTCTGGANGCCTGGAGAATGCCATGGACAGAAGAGCCTGGCAGTTGATAGTCCATAGGATTGCAAAGAGTTGGACACGATTGAAGAGATTTAACATGCCACAGGTAGGTTAGTTAAATTTCCAGGTCTTGGAGAAGTGGCCTTATGTAAGATTCATCCTGAATCCCAACAGCATACTCCCCTCTGGACACAAAAGCTATACATTCGAGGGTTGCCCATTACACAGGTGGAATGTTTCCTTTTGCTGTGTGAGTGCTGACTGCTGCTGGCACACTAGTGGGTGGGGCTGGCCCCTGGCCCAGTTGGCAGTCAGGTCCTGTCCCATACAAAGGATGCTGACCTGCTGTTGTGTTGTGCTGGGCCTTAGGGTAGCTGCCTTTGGGGTCAACAGCAGCTGGTGCTGGTGCCAAAATTCTTGTGAATAGGGCTGTGTCCAATGGCAGATGGCTACAGGGCTGGGAGGGTCTGGGGCTGGTGTTGACCACTGGTTTGCAAGGCCAGATTCCCAGAGCAGCTAGCTGGTGTCCAGTTGCTGATGTTCCAATATTATTCAAATAATTGCAAATCACAGACAGTGATTTTGAGACTCAACCAAATGACAGACTCCCCTGGCGTATTTTATAAAACTCAGTTCAGTTCTGTTCAGTTCAGCTGCTCAGTCATGTCCAACTCTTTGCTACCCCATGGACTGCAGCACGCCAGGCTTCCCTGTCCATCACCAANGAAATGGCAACCCACTCCAGTATTCTTGCCTGGAGAATCCCAGGGATGGGGGAGCCTGGTGGGCTGCCGTCTATGGGGTCACACAGAGTCGGACATGATTGAAGTGACTTAGCAGCAGCAGCAGCAACACTTTCCCTAAGATCCACTGTTTCCTAGGAATTTAAAGATTACCTGTGGTGGATTCATGTTGATATAAGGCAAAACCAATACAATATTGTAAAGTAAGTAACCTCTAATTAAAATAAATAAATTTATATTAAAAAAAGATTACATTATAATTGTGACATCTTTATTGTGCTGTTCCCTGGTGGCTCAGATGGTAAAGCATCTGTCTACAATGCAGGAGATCCGAGTTTGATCCCTGGGTTGGGAAGATCCCCTGGAGAAGGAAATGGCAATCCACTCCAGGGCTATTGCCTGGAAAATCCCATGGACAGAAGAGCCTAGTAGGCTACAGTCCAT
This sequence comes from Oreotragus oreotragus, assembly GCA_006410675.1. NCBI lineage: Eukaryota > Metazoa > Chordata > Mammalia > Artiodactyla > Bovidae > Oreotragus > Oreotragus oreotragus. The sequence goes on along the minus strand of SJYX01015097.1, from coordinate 892,769 downwards.
GGGGTCGCAAAGAGTCGGACACGACTGAGCGACTTCACTTCACTTCACTTTATTGTGCTGTATACTCCACTGGGGGACTTCCCAGGTGGCACTAGTGGTAAAGAATCTGCCTGTCAGTGGAGGAGACATAAGAGACGTAGGTTCTATCCCTGTGTCAGGAAGATCGCCTGGAGGAGGGCATTGCAACCCACTCCAGTATTCTTGCCTAGACAATCCCATGGACAGAGGAGCCTGTTAGGCTACAGTTCATAGGGTCGCAAAGAGATGGGCACAACTGAAGCAACTTAGCACACATGCACATCGTCCACTGAGAATTCGGGTTAACCCTTATTCATTTACTTGATAAGCATCTGTGTTGACCATGGGGTGGTTAAATATGCATAAAGATATTCCAGTTATACAGAAAAAAAAATTGTTAGGGAAACATAAAAAGTAAAGAACAAGTTACTAAACAATAGGGTAAGTGCTATGTTAGAGGTATGTACCAGCTCTACAGAAGAGGTGGAGCCCAGTTTGTTGGTTTAGTGATGCTTCAGCAGGTACTGCTGCTTCTGAAGTGTGACATTTTTTTTTTAATACAACAACTAAGGAGGTCATGAAAATGTGCCCAGCAGAGAACCTTACTTAAGGTAGGTTCTTAATACCATCTGCTGAATTGTTGTTTAGCCATTAAGTCATGCCTGACTCTTGTGACCCCAAGGACTATAGGGTCCCGCCAAGCTCTTCTGTCCATGAGATTCTCCAGGCAAGAATACTGGAGTGGATTGCCATTTCCTTCTCCAGTGGGTCTTCTTGACCCAGGGACTGAACTCTCATCTCCTGCGTCGGCAGACGGACTTTTTACAGCGGAGCCACCGGGAAAGTCCTTGCTGAATTAGTCAGCCAATAAACTATTCACAGATGAGCCCTCAGCCATTCAATAATTATTAACTGGATGAAAGAAAATGAAGTTGGCACTGTCTTTCCTTGAGATTATTGGGCACCAGCTGAGGTGGCCGACAGAAGCATTGTGACCCACGTGGATTATTGTTTCCAGGATTTTACCTCCACCAGTGACTATGTAAGGCTCACTGGCAATGTCTCCTTAGATTTCTTTCTTGATACTGATGCTTCTGCCCTTTTATTCTTTTTTTTTTTTTTTGGCTGTCCTGGGTCTTCATTGCTGCACACAGTCTTTCTCTAGTTGCAGCAAGTAGGGGCTACTATTCATTGCAGTGCATGGGTTTCTCATTGCGGGATCAATAGTTGTGGTGCAGGTGCTTAGTGGCTCTGAGGCATGTGGAATCTTCCACAAGCAGAGATTGAACGCATGTCCTCTGCACTGGCAGGTGTATTCTTAACCACAAGTTGATTCTTAACTTGACAACCAGGGAAGTATTAATAAATGCCTTGAGTTTCTTTAATGATTAAACTGAACTATGCCTACTCACTATAACTCTATATAGATTAATATTTTGAATTATAGCTGCTGCTACTGCTGCTGCTTAGCCACTAAGTTATGTTTGACTCTTTAGCGACCTCATGTTAGCCCACAATAGGGATTTTCTGGGCAAATAGTGTCCATGGGATTTTCCAGGCAGGAACTGGAGTTGGTTGCCATTTCCTTCTCCATGGGATCTTCCCGACCCAAGAATAGAACCCACATCTCCTACTTGGCAAGAAAATTCTTTACAACTGAGCCAAGCTGGGAAGCCCTGAATCATAGGCAGCATCCAATAATTTCCTTCCACATCTCTTTCAGTTTTTTCTGGAGTTCATTTGAATGCTGTTTCTTTAAGCAGCCAACTTCTCAAATCCTAAGTCCATTGGTTATTCTTGGTTGCTAGGTGAACAAAGGTCTCTTATAAAAAAGGCCTCTGAATCCCCCTGAGATAAATGTGTTCATTAATACATTATATAACTGATCTCTAGAGCAAAACTTAACTACACCTTGCTTCTTCTATACACATACTAGACATATTAATAAACATCCTCTAATGTACTGTGTGGGGCTTCCCTGGTGGCTCAGAGGTTAAAGCGTCTGCCTCCAATGCGGGAGACCCGGGTTCAATCCCTGGGTCGGGAAGATCCCTGGAGAAGGAAATGGCAATCCACTCCAGTATTCGTGCCTGGAGAATCCCATGGACGGAGAAGCCTAGTAGGTTACAGTCCACGGGGTCGCAAAGAGTCGGACACGACTGAGTGACTTCACCTCACCTCACGAGCGATNTTCAATCCCTGGGTCGGGAAGATCCCTGGAGAAGGAAATGGCAATCCACTCCAGTATTCGTGCCTGGAGAATCCCATGGACGGAGAAGCCTAGTAGGTTACAGTCCACGGGGTCGCAAAGAGTCGGACACGACTGAGTGACTTCACCTCACCTCACGAGCGATAGAGAATAGAGAATGTACTGTGTGGATCACAATAAACTGTGGAAAATTCTGAAAGAGATGGGAATACCAGACAACCTGACCTGCCAACCTGACCTGCCTCTTGAGAAACCTATATGCAGATCAGGAAGCAACAGTTAGAACTGGCCATAGAACAACAGACTGGTCCCAAATAGGAAAGGAGTACGTCAAGGCTATATACTGTAACCTTGCTTATTTAACTTCTATGCAGAGTACATCAATGAGAAACACTGGGCTGGAAGAAGCACAAGCTGGAATCAAAATTGCCGGGAGAAATATCAATAACCTCAGATATGCAGATGACACCACCCTTATAGCAGAAAGTAAAGAGGAACTAAAAAGGCTCTTGATGAAAGTGAAAGAAGAGGGTGAAAAAGTCGGCTTAAAGCTCAACATTCAGAAAACTAAGATCATGGCATCTGGTCCCATCACTTCTTGGCAAATAGATGGGGAAACAGTGTCAGACTTGATTTTGGGGGGTGCTCCAAAATCACCGCAGATGGTGATTGCAGCCATGAAATTAAAAGACCCTTACTCCTTGGAAGGAAAGTTATGACCAACCTAAATAGCATATTCAGCAGAGACATTACTTTGCCAACAAAGGTCCGTCTAGTCAAGGCTATGGTTTTCCAGTGGTCATGTATGGATGTGAGAGTTGGACTGTGAAGAAAACTGAACACCAAAGAATTGATGCTTTTGAACTGTGGTGTTGGAGAAGACTCTTGAGAGTCCCTTGGATTGCAAGGAGATCCAATCAGTCCATTATACAGGAGATCAGTACTGGGTGTTCATTGGAAGGACTGGTGCTAAAGCTGAAACTCCAATACTTTGGCCACCTCATGTGAAGAGTTGACTCATTGGAAAAGACTCTGATGCTGGGGGGGATTGGGGCAGGAGGAACAGGGAATGACAGAGGATGAGATGGCTGGATGGCATCACTGACTCTATGGACATGAGTTTGATTGAACTCCGGGAGTTTGTGATGGACAGGGAGGCTTGGCATGCTGCGACTCATGGGGTCGCAAAGAGTCGGACATGACTGAGTGACTGAACTGAACTGAATGTACAAAGCCAGGTTTGTAAATCATGCTCAATGAATATCCTAATTTCTTGTAGCCTAGCAAGGCCATATAAATGCCCCAGTAATAACCAGCAATAAGCCAGGATCCTACTCCTTTACATAAAATGCTCTACCCACAAGGAAAAGAAGAGCATATGTATCCCAGAATGCATATTTCTCCTATTTGTCTACTCCTTAAAAACATGGAGAAGGAAAGTATTCATGTGACTTTTTGTGGTTTACAAAGTGTCACTAACCCTTACATTAACTGATTTTACTTCATAAGACAATTGCTTAACCTCACATAAAAGAGTGCAGTTTCCAGTTGTGAATGGGATTGGAGCTGACAAAAAGAAATCACATAAAATCCTTCTCTATGTTGTAGATTTAACCCTTAGCCAAGGATAGAGAACTCTAATAATGGAAATTAACAGTCCAACAAAGCAGACGCAAATAAATTTAAGCTGGGGAGAGATTTTCCCTTGGTTTCCTTAAAAGGAAACAGTAATGAAGTGACATTCTCCATAAAAATATAATCTTGAAAAATAAAGGACGTTTTTGTTGCTGTGTTCTACCATGCCCTGAAGCAGGCAGGACCTTAGTTCTCCAAGCAGGAATTGAACCTGTGCCTCTGCATTGGGGACACGGAGTTTCAACCACTGGACCATCAAAGAAGTTTCAAGAAATAAAGGGATTTCTTGCTATGCCATTGCCCTTTAATATTCATGCTTACATCATCATTCCAGAGTGTCTCACAGTAACCATCTGTGTGATTCTGTTTAAGAAATGTTTATAAACATCAGGCTCTTCTGATTCTTGAATTTGAGTCAGCCCAGCAACACTCCTTAGGAGTCTTCACTCAGGTGTCCCTGAACCACTGCTCTGAATTCAGTTTTCCATAAATCTGGAAAACCTATCTTCAACAGACCAAATCTGAGGTTCCTATAGATTTTCAAACTATAAAGAAAGAAAAAAAATTAAAGCTCAGTTATGAATTTGAAGAATTTCACATTCTGTACATAAAAAAGCAGTTCTTTAGTGTTGGTTTTAATTATGAGATTAGATAAAGAGGATTAACACCAGCAGATTAAATCACATGATACTTTAGCCCCAGGATTACTCAATGATTTGGGGAGAAAAAAATGGCTAAATCCTCACGATGAAAACAATGAGATTTCACCAACTTTCTGAAACCAATTTGTTTTTCTTTTGAAATACTGCTTAATTATTTTGTTCATTTCTTTATTTTCTCTCACAAAGATTCAAATTAAAATGGTTAACAAATTATGCATCCACAATTTTTCAAAGTTGCTGTGTAACGATTATTTCTATATAGTAATTTTTTCATTGCATAAAAATATTCTTGTAATAAACTCTAAATTTCCACTCAACGATTTCTTGATGGTGACTCTCTTACAGAAGAGGGGAAATTAAGGAAGGCCTTTATTGGCGACATTTATTGTTCTCCTAATTCACTGTTTCGTGCTTTTATTTTTTTTGGAATATTATTTCCAGTCTGAATGATCTTTCACTTTGGTAATGCTAGACTTGAATGAAGTCTTTCTTGCAACCTTATGCGTGTATGCTAAGTCACTTTCGTTCAGTTCAGTTCAGTTGCTGTGTGTCCGACTCTGTGACCCCATGAATTGCAGCACGCCAGGCCTCCCTGTCCATCACAAACTCCCGAAGTTCACTCAAACTCATGTCCATCGAGTCAGTGATGCCATCCAGCCATCTCATCCTCTGTTGTCCCCTTCTCCTACCCTCAGTCCCTCCCAGCATCAGAGTCTTTTCCAATGAATCAACCCTTCACATGAGGTGGCCAAAGTACTGGAGTTTCAGCTTTAGCATCATTACTTCCAATGAATACCCAAGACTGATCTCCTGTACAATTGGATCTCCTTGCAATCCAAGGGACTCTCAAGAGTCTTCTCCAACACCACAGTTCAACAGCATCAATTCTTCAGTGCTCAGCTTTCTTCACAGTCCAAATCTCACATCCATAAATGACCATTGGAAAAACCATAGCCTTGACTAGANATCTCTGTAAAAATTAAGACAATAATCTTACTAGCATCAGTATTTGCAAGGTGACTAGAAACAATAGAATTATATAAACATTAATAGCTTTTTTCTGTACTAACAATAATGACTTTGAAATGGACATGGGGAGAATGTAGATGGAAAAATATCCCAATCACAGTAGCACCAACTATAAAATAACCTGGTGTATAGTTAAGAAGAGAAGTTCAGGAATTATATGAAGAAAACTATTTTAGAAAATTATTTTCATAATCTCATTGAATGTCATAAAATAAGATCCACACAAATGGAAATAAATGCCATATATTTTGAATGGGGAAGTGCAATGTAAAATTTAGTGAAATTAACTTGAAATTCCAGAATCAATTATAATATTAACAATTTGGTGTTAGTAGTGAGGAGAGGGAATATAGGAAACTGGATTAAACAAATGGAAAAGGAGATGCCCTAAAATAGCCAATAAATAAATAAACGGCAAGGATAGACTTGCTTCAACTTATGTCAGAATATAAGTCAAATGTAACAAATAAATGTTATTGCTGGTTTTGGAATAGAAAAATGTAGGTAGATCATTTAGCTCTCCTACAGAAAACACTTTATATGACAAAGATGATATCTGAATCCAGTAGGGAATATGGCCTTTGTAAAGTAAGTTCCTGGCCCAACAGATTTTCCTCTGGGAAAAAGTAATGTTGAACACTTATATTATGTACAAGAAAATTTCAGATGTATTAAGGTCTTGAATATAAGTAAATCAAACTAAAACAACAAAAATTCAGAAGAGACAGAAAGAGAGAAAAGGAGTAAGCAACTCTTTAAGAATAAGGTGTGGAGGTCAGGCAGAGCTTGATCTGAGAAAGAAATACAGATTTGAACAAATTAATCTTATATACTGGGAAAGAATGAGAAAGATGTTTAGTGTGGTGAAAATATCGATGGCACACTGGACAACTGCTGGATAACATAAAGGGAAGAAGTACAGATTCATGCCATCACGTGGACAAGAAGGAAGCCAGACACAGAAGTCCATGTACTGCATGACTTCAATTTGATGAAATGTCCAGAAGAGGCAAATCTATTGAGACAAGAAACAGCTTAGTGGTTGGCAGAGGCTGGGGAAAGGGGGATATGGAAAGCGATTTGTGATGTGTTCATGATTTCTTTGGGGGATGATTGATATGTTCTAAAATTAGATTGTGGTAGTGACTGCATAACTGTAAATATGCCAAAACGGGTGAATTTTACAGTATGTAAATTAAGCCACAATAAAGCTCATGTCCATGTTGGTTTACAACCTGTGTAGAACATAGGGACGGAGAAGGCAATGGCACCCCACTCCAGTACTCTTGCCTGGAAAATCCCATGGACAGAGGAGCCTGGTCACTAAGAGTCGGACACGACTGAGCGACTTCACTTTCACTTTTCGCTTTCATGCATTGGAGAAGGAAATGGCAACCCCCTCCAGTGTTCTTGCCTGGAGAGTCCCAGAGATGGGGGAGCCTGGTGGACCTCTGTCTGTGGGGTCGCACAGAGTTGGACACGACTGAAGTTACTTAGCAGCAGCAGCAGCAGAACATAGGGAACCTATTTTATCAAGGATACAAACTGCAGGCTTCCTTATTTTAGAATTGGCATGTTGTTGTTTCCTTGCTAAACTGTGTCCAACTGTTTGCGACACCGTGGACTGTAGCTGGACAGGCTCCTCTGTCCATGGGATTTCCCAGGCAAGAATATCGGAGTGAGTTGCTGTCACTTTCTCCAAGGGAACTTCCCAACCCATGGATCGAATTTGCATCTCCTGTTTGGCAGGAGGATTCTTTACAACTGAACCACCTAGGAAACCCAGAATTGGCATATACCATTGCAAATAGGTCGGTTGTCAGAAATCTAAATGGTAGCTCAGTGAATCACCATTACCTAAAACTTCATGTGTGCGTTTCCTCAGCCAGAGGTATGGCTTGGTGACTCAATGTGCTAGTCTCATAGGCAACCCCACTGGGTTCAAATGCCAGTCTTGATACTTACTTCCTGTGTGGCGTATGGCCTCACTTTCCTTATCCATAAAATGAGAACTAAATGAATTAAATGTATATAAATAATTTAGGTAATGTCTGGCACACAGTAGGTATTCAATAAACATGATGGTGATGATGATAATGGGGTGGTAGTGATTTAGCATTAGATCAAGGAAAGAATTAGAGAAGTATCTTTGCTTATTTTTCTTCATTCTAATTTTTACTCATTTATTTGTATACATAGATATTTTATTTTGGCATTCATACAATTATTCCTGTTGAGTTATCATCTCACAAATTAATTTTATCAAGTTCCACAACTGCTAGAGAGAAAATCACTGGCTTCTTCCAAAGCCATTTATTAAATTGAAGAGAAAATAAGTAGTATTTTAAACTTTCTAAACCACATGCCAAGGACAGATGGAAGGAGGACTAAATGCCATTTGTAGAGTTTGACTAGCATGCCTCTGAGTTCCTTTAAGGATGGTGGAAGCAACCTCTGAGCAGCTTTGAGAGGGACCTGGCATACACCGAGGTTCCAGAGTGATGGGAAAGGAAGACATCACTATAATCAAACCCAGTGATAGTGATTCTGACTTTTCTGGGTCAAAAAAGAAACTGTTAATTTTGTAGGACAAAGAAGGAGACATGTTTCTTTGTAGGGCGCTACACACAAATTTTTATTGAAAAATCATGCTATAGAAGGGACTCATGGGTACTTTTTGGTGTGCTGGAAAAATACTACCCCTTGACTGGATAATGGTACCTGGATACATATGTAAAGAGTAGTTGAGCTCTACACTTAAAATGTGCATACTTTATCATTTTATGTATTCTATACCTGTGACAGAGAGAGAGAGAGAAGGACAAAGAGCGAGTTGGAGTCTAAGTGTTCCAAGGAAACACTCACACATTCATATATACAGAAAAAACCTTATATGCAAATAAGTCATCATAGCGTTTTGACAATAGAAATAACATCGGCAACAACCTAATGTTGGACAATATCATCTAAAGGTTAAGGAAATTAGGGCATATTCACTTATTGGAATGTTTATACAACAACTAAAATATGTGTGGAGGGTTTGCAAAAACATGGAGAAATGTTAAGTTAAATTGGAAAAAAAAAGTAGAATGTAAGATCTTTACATGTAATACACAAACATGCTAAAATATGCATAGAAAAATGACAATGGGGAACTACTCCATATTTTAATACTATTTTTTAAAATTAATGATGCAGGTCAGCTTTCACAGCTGATTTTTTAATTATGTATTTATTTTACTTTTGGCTGGGCTGGGTTTTCATTGCTGTGTGGTTCTCTAGTTTCTGTGAGGGGGGCGATTCCCTAGTTGTGGAACAGGTACTTTTCACTGTGATGGTTTCTTTGTTACAGATCACTGGCCCTAGTGCAGGGGCTCAGTAGCTGTGGGCATGGGCTTAGTTGTCTCACTGGCATTTGGAATCCTCCCAGACCAGGGACTGAACCCATGTTCCCTACATTAGCTGGTGGATTCCTATCTACTGCTCCACCAGGGAAGTCCAATACTGACTATTTTTGAGTAGTGAATCTATGGATAATTTTGTTTTCTTCTTTCAAATTTTTTTGCATGTCTAATGAATATGTTTAAATTTCATATTGGTATAAATATAATTAATACCTTTAAATTTATAATAGAAAAAAAAACAAACATTGGACCAAGAATTGATCTTGCTGTGACTAATAGCATGGGATGTTTGGAATTACAGACTTGATGTCAGATGCTGGTCTTTTTGTTTTAAAAGGGCAGTCGTTCCTATGGCTAAAACCAATTTCCTAAGGAGATCACCATCAGCTTCAGCATTTCAGCTCAGTAGTATCCTCCTGACATGCAGTTTTGAGAGGTACCTCCTGGTCAGAAAATAGTTGGCTATGTTCTACCAATTAAGGATTTCTCCTTTGTTGCCAGAATAAGCGCTGCTTCAGAAACTTACACATCTCAGAAGTTTCTGTGCAGCCAGCACTAGATAAAAATGCTGTAACTCAAAGGAGCTTTAATCTCCCAAGATGAGATAATACCAATATATGTGTTTTCATAGGAGGTTCCTTTGAACCTATAGTTATGAGCATTCCAGGTTTCCTCCAAATCCTTCAACCACAAGGAAAGATTCACATTATGGGAGAAGGACGTTGGAGGAATTTGGACTTGATCATTGAATGAGATTGCTAATGAAGACATAGGTGATGGCAGTATTAACTAATCTCACTGCATTTATCCAGTAGTCATCTATTTATTAAGTGTTTATTGAGTACCAGACCTTGTGGTAAACGTCACTATTTTTAAGCTTACGCTAGAGGTTGGCAAGTAACTTTCATCTTGCATGCCAAATTTGATCAGTTGGTAGTGGTGGCCTTGAGTGCTCTGCTGGAAAAGATTCTGGAACTGTATCCAAACTCAAATGAAAAAAAGCAATGATTGATTAGAAATGTCTGCTGTTATTGTGGACAGGGGAATGGGGGGTGTGCCACACGTTTGCTGAGCCTGCTGGATTATTTCTGCCAATTTAATGATCGTCACCTCTGCTTTGACACATGCCCTATTTCCTACAGGTTGAAGAGCCCAACTTCTCTCCAAGTTAACATCACTGGAGAAGCATCACCAGAGAGGACGAGAGGGTGAATGTTGGCTATCTGCTCCATGCTAGACCTTATACACGAGTCTCTTTACATACAATGAGTCATAACATCTCAGGGTATCCCTTTAAGTTGAATACTTTTCTTGCCTTTTGACAGATGACGACTGAGGCTAAGAGAAAGGAAACCACTTTTCAAAGTAACACAGTCACAGCAGGATTGCTCATTGATCCAATGAACAATTTGGGCTTAACATGGAACCAAATAAAATATGATTCAATAAACAACGTGGACTCAACATGGAATGAAATAAAATATGATAGTGTCCTCTACTTTTCAGAAGGTCATAAAGCTAATCCTGTTAATTTTTGATAATTACTCTTAGGACAATGGGTCTCTTTGGAGGAATAGGTAATCCCGTTTAGCCATCAAGACAAAATAAGGCACTGTCTGTTCCATTTTCTGCCCACCTCTAGAGTGGCTGGTGTCATTTAGTGAGGGTGTCATCCAAGCAACAAGCTCAAAGCTTTACGATCTTGGCTACAAACGTACCCTCTATGGCTGAGCTCCAGAAAAACCCACCCCTACCCTCTTTTTCGGTCTGGTTCCAATGTCTGTTATTATTTGGTAGACCAGTCATTGCCTCATAAAATCATACATAATTACATCTTAGTAAACATTTACTATGTGCCAGTCCCTCTTCTAAGAGCTCCAGCTGTATCCCTGCACTGCATCCTCACAGCATCCCTGTGACTGAGATGGTATAGTTATCCTATTTAGACACAGAGGTAATATGAGATTTTAGGACAGAGAAACTCAGTCAAAGTCACATGAGTAGTAAAGTAGGGCTGAGGCTCCAGCCTAGGCAATCTGATTCCAAAGTCTAGGGATCAACTGCAGTCTAAATGACTGTTACTTCTTTCCAATTTCCAACACATCTTCTTTAGTGGGTTACCCTAAAACCAGCCTCTGAGACGAAGATTTAAGTGGAAGTAATTTGGTATGAAATGCCAGCACAGGAGTGGGAAATTGAGGCAAGGGAGGGAAGGAAGCTTGTTAAATGTATCTCCTGGAGCAAGTCATTACTGCAGGAAACTGGAATTGCAGGTCCACTTGGAGAACTCTGGGAAGTACCATGCAAAATATGCCTCTAGGGCAGAGAGCTTTTTACATTTATATTGGTAAGGTATTTATACACCAATTCTTAGCAGTTATTGGTTGAAGGTTGCTCTCAAAGGACATGGATTCCTTGGCACTTCAGTCTGCCACACACGTGGGCAGAGTGAGTATTGGTGGCCAGAAAAAGCCTTGAGGCCAAGAGATCTTAGCTGGAGGTGGAAGCCAGAGAGACTGCATGGAAACCGACAGGCCGAGAGAATGGGGGCAAATGTCAGCAACTCCCCGAGTCCCCCTTTCTTCCTCATTGTATTTACAAGCAACTTTATTGAAGTATAAATTCTAGACTAATATTTATCCATTTTAATTATATTATCATTTTTAGCGAACTTAATGAGTTGCATGACCATCACCATAATCTATCTTTAGAGCATTTTCATCACCGCAAGAACTCACATGCCCATTTACAGTTAATCTCTGTTCCCATTCTCAGCTCCTGTCAAGCGCTAATCTACTTTCTGTCTCCATGGATTTACCTTTTGTGAATATTTTACCTAAGTGGGATCATACAATACATGACTTTCTGCATAAATGAGAAAGTCTCTCTCCAAATAGTTCAGGGTATAGATAGGAAGAAAAAAAAAAAAAAACAATGGGCAAGAGCTTATCAAGTAACTTTTTGGTGTGGGAGAGGGAGACATTCTAGATAAAGTGATCAATGATTGCATTACAATAGGTGACTAAGAGACACCCCATGCTTGGCCTAGAGTTCCATCTTCCCCAGGATACATTTGCTCCTATGAGCTTTGGTGTCTATATATTTTCAAGGTATCTTTTCAACACAAAAGACTAGCAGCCAGCAAGCTGTTGGCTGAGACCTTGATGCCCATTAGCCCACTAACCTCAGCACTGAAATAAATGGGACTGACTCAGGGAATCCTATGTTGTTAAATAGATCAAATGACTTCCGCTGGTCTTGCGAGCTGAAGAATTCACTCTTTGGAAGTGACTGATGTATGGAGAGATCTTGTTTCCCTACTGGCCTGCCAATTCCCTCATAGTTTCCTCCCTGTCTTTATAGAAATTAATTACCTAGAAACTAAACTAAACTAAACTTGATGAAGGGAAAAATGAGCAGAACAACTGGCTAACTGATCAACCACAGAATGCATCCTGCAGACCTCCTGCCATCCCTTGTGTCTGTTGGGTAAACTGGCTGCAATTCCCCATGCAGAGGGGGCAGAATTAGCCCGCAACTAACTGTGTGATAAGCACAATGGGTTAGGATGTGGGATGTGGTCCATACCATCTCACCCAAAGCAGACTCTGACTTCACTGCTGAAGGTCCTTTTCTCTGAGCTGCTCCTACTCGTTAATTCTTTTTTTTAAACTATAAATTTATTTATTTTAATTGGAGGTTAATTACTTTACAATATTGTAGTGGTTTTGCCATACATCAGCATGAATCTGCCACAGGCATACACGTGTTCCCCATCCTGAAACCCCCTCCCTCCTCCTTCCTCGTACCATCACAGTGTACTACTTGTTAATTCTTGACTAACCCACAAAGTAGAAGTTTGGCTGTTGTCCCTTGTCATGTGCAATTTGTAAACATCACGGGTTCACCTTTGCATTATGAACCAATTGAGAAATAGGCACAGGAACAAATAGCTGTTAAAGTATCAACTTTATTGTTGGTAACACAAGGCTAGAAGTTATGTCTTGGACCTGTGACCTCAATGTGACTCCCTGGTATCTGTCCCTGCACCTGGATCCTGGGATCCACTAGAAAAGAATAGCAGGTGAGTAGAACAGCTGCCCCCAGCAGCTTCACGGGAACTGTTCTGGGGCCCAGAGTGGAAACAGAGAGAGAGGGACATCCTCTCCTGTCTCCACAAGCGTGAAAGTGAAAGTGTTAGTTGCTCAGTCATGTTTGACTCTTTGCGACCCCGTGGACTGTAGCCCACCAGGCTCCTCTGTCCCTGGAATACTGGAGTGGGTAACCATTCCCTTCTCCGGGGGATCTTCCTGACCCAAGGACTGAAACTGGATCTCCCACACTGCAGGCAGTCTTTACCATCTAAGCCACCTGGAAAACTTTGTCTCTACAAGGCTAACCCCAACCCCTGACCCAGGCATGCTGACCCCACGTGGGACACCCTCACTCTTTTTGCCTCCTGTGTTAATGCTTCTCCAGGGATGTTAACATGGATAGAAATTTGGTTCCTTCAAGCTGCAGGATACAGAGGGTGTGTCAAGGCTTAAGTGACCATCATTGAGCTGGCAGAAATAGTCCAGAGATATGGCGAATTTGTGGCACAATCGCCTCAGTAATGTGGATGGGCCTCATCCAATCAGTTGAAGGCCTGGATAGAACAGAAAGATGGGGCTCCCCTGAGCAAAAGGGAATTCTCCAGCAGACTGCCTTCACATTGGTACTGTCCCGTTGACTCATGGGTCTCTAGCCAGCCGACCCCAGTCTAGGTTTGGTCTTACCAGCTTCCATAGCACCATCATTTTGTAAGCCAATTCCTTACAATAAACCTCTTTCCATACACACACACACACACACACACACACACACACACACACACATCCTGTTGATTCTGTTTCTCTGGCGAACACTGACTGATATGGCAGGCAGATCTTAGCTACCTAGTTGAGAATATGAACTTGGGTGGAAGTGGGGATAAATTTGGAAGTACCCAGAATAGGAAGCTGGGTGAAGGAAGAGAAGGTAGAATACCCCAAGTAACCTCTCCCTGGCTTTGCTGAGGTCTGGCTCAGGTCACTAAGGCCATCTTTCGATGGAAGAGTTTCTTACTCTAGAGAACTCCTGGACTGATGCAGGCCCAGGACAACATTTGATGTCTGGGTTCTGACGAACCACCCAGGCTGGTGGGACGGCTTCAGTAAATTCAGAAAAGCTCTGCTGACACTGACCCACTCTTAGTCCTGTCCAGGATGGAGAAACAGAAGAGGTGGGATTCAGAGGCTGAAGGCTGAAAAGGAAAAGGTTCCCAAATGAGAGGACCCATTCCTCTGGTGTGAGATGGTCAGTCAGCTTTGTAGCATTGGCTTAAGACCCCAGAATCTTAGCCTGAGACCCTGCAGAATTGCCCCACCATCCCTAGCTGCGGCATCCCTTCAGGATTTTTTTTCTTCTCAGCCTTTGATTTATGGATTCTTTCTGTTTCTGTCATTCCTGTAGCTACAGTACAGACAAAAGTCTCCTAAACTCCAGTCATTGCAGAAATCCTCCACAGACTGTCATTTCTGTGAACCATTCTGACTCTGATTTGCTCTTTAGATGGACTCATTCTTCTTTTAAAAGCTACATTTATTTGAAAAGGAAATGTCATAAAGTTCTTTAAAAAGAAAAGGCTGTTTTTCCTGGCCTTGATGAGGAAGTCACTGGAAAAACAAATATATGGAAAATAAGCCAGGCTTTATATTCTAGTTAGTTAGCTTGATAGCTGTCTTTATTAAAAGAGCAGGCCTGTAAGGTTTGGGGAAGTGTTAAAGTCATCAGCACCTAGCTGAGACAGTCTCCCTAGCTGATCAGAGTGATTGGAAGAGACCTGAAGAGAGAGTTGCTTCAGTGTTCTTACACCAGCCCAGTAAAGTCATCAGCACCTAGCTGAGACAGTCTTCCCTAGCTGATCAGAGTGATTGGAAGAGCCCTGAAGAGAGAGTTGCTTCAGTGTTCTTACACCAGCCCAGGTCATATCTGAACCCATGCAACTTTATCAGTGGCATGCATTTCAAACTGCGAGGAAACACAGGTTTGGGGAGGAGGGGGGCGTGGTGTTTCTCTGGGCTTTACTGTGTTCCCTGAAATGTCACATCTGGGAATCCTAACTCCCAAAATCCCAGGATGCGATATGGAGATACAGTCTTTAAGAGGTCATTGAGTTAAAATGGAGTCATTAGGGTGTGCCTTCATCCAATCTGATGGATTTCCTTATGAGAAGAGGAAATCTGGACACAGACATGGAGAGAAGGAACACCGTGGAGAAGATGGCCATCTACCAACTGACCTAGGAAGCCTAGGGGCCTAGGAGGAAACCAACACCCTGGACCTTGAACTTCCAGCCTCCAGAACTGTGAGAAAATAAACGCCCGTCGTGTAAGCACACGCTTACACGCTTACATGCTTACAAGCTTACATGCTTCGTTATGGCAGCCCTAGCAGAAGTTCACTGGGCCCCATCTGGGTTCCAACTGCCGAGGTTCAAACTTTTGAATAGTAACATCTGAAATTTGTCATTTTTCTATTACCCATAGACTCTGATCTTCTGATACTTTCCGGGAAGATGGGGAGAAAAATGCTAAATATGAGACTTCTTTCGATCAGCACTACATACCTCTTATCAAATAGTTTTTAATAGCTTAAAATCCATCTATGAAAAAGCTCAGTTTCTACATGTTCCTTATTAGAAGGTTTTAAGTGTGATTAGTGTTTCCTTCTGTTAAGAAATGTATACTGTGAAATAGTGACCCAGAAAAATAGCATTTTTATAGTAAAACCTGTGTTTTACTGTAGAATTTTTCAAATTTTTTGTTTATCAAATGTCAATAAAAGTCTCATCTTATTGAAAAAAAAAAAGGATAACTGACAAGGATGTATAGGATAGCACAGGGAATTCTGCTCCATATTATATAACAATCTGAATGAGAAAAGAATTTGAAAAAGAACAGAAATGTGTATATGTATAACTGAATCACTTTGCTTGAAACTAACACAATGTTGTTAATCAGCTATACTCCAATATAAAATAAAAGCTTAGGATAAAAGATGTAAGGAGCTTGGTGTGCAGGACTAAGGGCTTCGCCTTCAATACTAACCAGCCGGAGTGGGGCATGGAGGGGTGTCAGAAACAAAATAATCATTCTTCTTGCCTCTTCCCCAAAGTTACCCAGATTTTTTTTTTTTGGTTGATATATTTTAAATTTTATTTCCAAGTTTTCCATTTTCTAATGTGTTCAACTTATTATTTTTTTGTTCAGTCACTAAATTTTGTCTGACTTTTTATGACCCCATGGGTTGTAGCACGCTAGGCTTCCCTGTCCTTTTTTTTTTTTTTTCACTTTATTTTACTTTACAATACTGTATTAGTTTTGCCATATATCAACATGAATCTGCCACGGCCCAGTTACTATGTTCTCCACTCTCTTTTCCCTTTTCAGCTCTTATTTCATCAGGATGGGTCTGTCTCCCCAGCCTGCAGCCCCTTTTCAGTGTCTTCGGGGCCCCCCTTCCGTATCTTTCTCTGCAAATGCCTTAAGCCCCTTACCTGGGTCTTGTCACTTGTAAATTATAGATCTAGGCTTTGAACTGAGGCTTGTGTGATTTATGACACATCTCAGGAATGACAGAGAGATTAGAAGAGGACTTTGATTTGCCAATATTAATAATGAGTCACCCATTAATTGCAATTTCTTATCATTACTTACAGCAGATAAAGTATAATGTGAAGCTCTTGCTCACCCCAATATTGATGCTTATGGTGTCTGTCTGCTGATCACTTGCTATGTGCCTACACTTTATTTGTATTGTCCTACACATTCCCCTCTGCAACATCTGCACACTGAATATCTTTTATGCATATTTGCTATGCAAGAGCCCTGAAATGCACCAACGCATCTGAGAGAGACCCAAGGGCAGGGGATGAAAAGGTAAAGGAGTCGAGAGAAGGGTAAAGGGAGGAGGAAGTGGTTTTCTCATATTCTTATGGACAGCAGGACTCTCTGCTAAATCCCCTTGCTTTCTGAGACTCAGTGAGTCCTTCAGCATGGAGCTAGGACAGTTCATAAGGATCACCTAGCCTTCACCGGACCCCATCCATCTGGGTTATTTTGCTAGGGCTGTCTTAACAAATTTGCCGAAACTGAGGAGCTTAAACAAAGGCTTCACCCCTAAAAACCCTCACATTGGGGGTGGGGGTTTCAACCTAGAATTTTAGGGTATGAGATAATGAAAACATATAAATTGATCTCTGTCCTGGTTACCTGGCCCAGAGCTCCTAAAAGCCTTGTGAGCATCTTTTGTTCTATTGAAGTGACTTTGGATGGGCACCTGGATGGTTCCTGGATGGGAGATTGGTCACCAGAAAGACCAAGCCAAGATTTAGAAGCTTGGAATGTTCAGCCCCATGCCTCCATTATCTAGAGAGGGAAGAGGGGCTGGAAATGGAGTTAATAATGGGCCATGGTCACATGAGAAAACCTCCATAAAATTCCAATAGTACGGGGGTCAGAGAGCATCCAGATTGGCAAACATATGTACCAGGAGGGTTGTTGCTGTTTTTCAGTTGCTCAGTTGTGTCTGACTCTTTGCAACCTCAGTTGTGTCTGGTGTGGACTGCATCATGCCAGGCTCCCCTGTCCTTCACTGCCTCCCAGAGTTTGCTCAAACTCATGTCCACTGAGTTGGTGATTCCATCCAACCATCTCATCCTGTCACCCGCTTCTCCTCCTGCCCTCAGTCTTTCCCAGTATCAGTGTCTTTACCAATGAGTCAGCTCTTCGCATCAGGTGACCAAAGTATTGGAGCTTCAGCATCAGTCCTTCCAGTGAACACTCAGGATGGTGTGTGTGTGCGTGCTCAGTTGCTTCAGTTGTATTGGACTCTTTTCGACTCTACAGGCTATAGACCTCCAGGCTCCTGTGTCCATAGGGATTCTCTAGGCAAGAATACTGGAGTCGGTTGCCAGTCTCTCTTCTAGGGGATCTTCCCAACCCAGGGATAGAACCCAGGCCTCTAATGTCTTCTGCATTGGCAGGCAGGTTCTTTACCACTATCGCCACCTGGGAAGCCCATTCAGGAGGGTAATTCATCCAAGCTCCACAGGGACAGAAGATCCTGAGCTTGGAACCTTCACAGACCTCACTATATATTTATCTCTTCATCTGGCTGTACATCTATCTCCTTTGTCACAACCGTTAGTAAACAGATAAGTATGTCTCCCTGAGTTTTCGTAAATCGTCCAGTCCAAGCAGGAGGAGGTTATGGGAATTCCTGACTTGTGGCCATGTTGGAAAGAAGTTGTGGCTCATCTGGAGACCTACAACTTGTGACTAGCATCTGAAGAAGGATGAGGCAATCTTGTGAGACTGAGCTCTTCACCTATAGGATCTGATGCTGTCTCCAGGTAGAGAGTGTCAGAATGATGCATTAAGATTAGATCTCAATTACAGGAGAAAAACTATTAAAAATTCCAACATTTGGAGGCTGAACAATACACTTCTGAATAACCAACAAATCACAGAAGAAATCAAAAAAGAAATCAAAATATGCATAGAAATGAATGAAAATGAAAACACAACAACCCAAAACCTGTGGGACACTATAAAAGCAGTGCTAAGAGGAAAGTTCATAGCAATACAGGCATACCTCAGGAAACAAGAAAAAAGTCAAATAAATAACCTAACTCTACACCTAAAGCAACTAGAAAAGGAAGAAATGGA